>OZ007555.1:171175516-171751516 GCA_963931855.1 Philhelius festivus | reverse complement strand
GCCGCACCGCCGCACCGCGCACCGCGCACCGCGCACCGTGCACCGTGCACCGCAACCACTCACCCCTCATCAAGCAAGACCCCGGCCGCCGTCTCGCGCCGTCCAATTCCCCCACGGCAGCCAGCAGCAGCACCAATTTTTAAAACAAAAAATCTAGTCAGAATTTTTTCACCCTCCCTACACACCGTCAGCCATCCACCCACGCGCCGCACCGCCGCGCGGCACCGCTGCACCGCCGCACCGCCAACACTCACTCCTCATCAAACAAGACCCTGGCCGGCGCCACATGCCGTCCGTCGCACAGCCACCACTCACTCCTCATTAAACAAGACCCCGGCCGGCGCCTCGCGCCGTCCAATTCCCACACGACAGCCAGCAGCAGCACCACCGGCACCAAACATTTAAGTTTTTTTTTTTTTTTTTTTTTTAACTACAACACATTTCATACTCTACAAATTACTATCAATCATACAAATATTTCTCATATCACTTACCACAACATACATTTTTTATATTACTCATTTAGGAAACCACTAAGCGAATTTTTAAAACTAAAAATCTAGTATCAAACAAGATAAAAAAAAGTACCTTTCTTGAACGCACTTTTAAACATTTTTTACACACCCAAAACAATACCTACTTTTCAAACACACCCAAAACACTACACACTAGACACTACCCACAAAAGGTTCCCACAGCCAAGTAGCTTTATACCTACTCATGTGGAAGCCTTTTGATGATGTAGTTGGAGACTCCATCCGGCCCTGTCGACTTTTGTTTTGGAATTGACGATGATTTCCGCAATTTCCTCTGGTTGGCATAGTTGGGGATTGTCCGTTGGGCAACTAGCTGGAAGATGGTCGTCAAACTCCACTCCTTCCATATTTGGCTGCAAAGTCAGCTGGACGAATGTCCTGATTTCATCCAGGAACACAGGGTCCGTTGAAGGGCTAGGTGTGAAGTTTTCCTCGAAGTGATTCGCGAAAACTTCCACTTTGTCGGCTGTTGTTGTCACCTGAATGCTGTTGTTGATGATGACTTCAGGCATT
Organism: Philhelius festivus; assembly: GCA_963931855.1. Taxonomy (NCBI): domain Eukaryota; kingdom Metazoa; phylum Arthropoda; class Insecta; order Diptera; family Syrphidae; genus Philhelius; species Philhelius festivus. The sequence continues at coordinate 171,750,467 of OZ007555.1, read as the reverse complement.
GATTGGGTTATGGGTTGGCAAGCATTTTACAATTTCTTGGCTCTTTTATGCTAAATTTGAGAAGCACATTACAATTTATTTTCTTATACAGAATATGTATTGTTTTTAAGTTTAATTGACACTTTTCAAATTTACTTGAACATTCAAATATGTGCTGATTATAATTTTAATTATTTGATTTTGTAATTTAATGATATTTAAGATATGTAAATAATGTTTGTAAATAATTCAATGTATGTAATTCAGTTTATTGTTTTTTATAATTTAAAGTACATATACATATGTTTGGGTGAATAATTCAATGTGTGTTTAATAGTTCAATGTAGTTTTGTTTGTACAATGATAAGGATGGCTGTTACACTTTTATATACAAAATTTTTAAAACATTTTTAAGAAAAAATTTTAGTCTGCCAATTTAAAGTTTTTATTTTTGTTCGAATAAAAATTAAATTTACAAAAAAATATTGAGCCGTTTCTGGGATATCGAATTTTCAAAAATAAAATTGATTTTTCTTCAAAAATTCAAAAAATATTTATTTTAAAGTTTTGAAATGCAATGTTTTTTAGACTTTTTAGAAGCTTCTCTATAAAAAAAATCATTAAGATCCGTTATGTCGATAATGAGAAATTCAAAATTCGAAAAAATGGTTCTATGGTAGGTACAAGCTGTAATATCGTAATAAAATTTTTTTATTAAATTAAAGATCATAAAAATTAAAAATTTCGAAAAAAAATCGTATGACAGGTACCGTTATTTTTGGTCTTGAAAAAAAAAAGAAAAAAAAAAACGTGTGGGGGGCAAAAATTAAAAATGAATCGGCCGAGCCGCTTAGGCCGTAGTCGAACAGACACTTTTTTAGTCTTCGCTATCATCGTAATTTCAACTTTGATTAAAATCTCGAGTTCAATTTTTTTTTCTGAATGCATAACTTACCTTATAGTACCTCTAAGTCGCAAGTAAAAATATTATTCGTCACTAGATATCAATATCATTATGGCAAGTCTGATAATAATTTTCAAAAAAAATTACTAAGATTTTCTTTATTTTAAATACTTATTTAATTAGTTTATTTAAATTAATTAGCTTAGAAGCCTAAAACAACGAAACTATGAAAACAGGTTTTTTTTAAGTTATTGCGATACTAAAAATATAAAACATATAGGTATTGGATGATTTTAACTTAAATAAAATTTTACTGAAAACATGATGCTTAATTCGATTAAAAGTTGAAATAATAATAATAGTGTTTGATTTTTCACCAAATCCGATGTTCTCTTACAGTAGAATATCTCACCAAAAAGTAGAACCAGTTTAAAGAAACATAGGTAATTGCAGAGAGTATTTTTAAGGCATTTAATAGAGTTTGGCACAAAGTTCTTTTATTGAAAATATGCTCTTTTAATAGCGACAAAACTCTTCGTCGTTTGATTGGAATATTATATTCTTCTGGTTTTGGAAGGTCTTAGGTCCGATATTCGAAATTAAATGTTGGTATGCCCCAAGGCTCCGTTTTTCCTCTAACACTTTTCGTTAACTCTTAAACATTCCTGTCTACGAACCACTTTTCATGACAAGAAATACTCTCGTAGGATTGTCTCTTATCACATGAGGGAGTACCCCTGAAAAAAAACTTTTCTTGTGTGATTTCTTACATTTATCTAAAACTTGGCCTTTTGCACCCCACATATCTCCAAATACATACATCGCAATTTAAAATTTAAGAGAATAATAATTGTAGTTGTATCTTGGAAGGAAAACTCTGCCAGGCTTTCAAGGAATATATTTAATTTAAAAACAATATAATTTTACATATTCAACCACCCATACTCGAAAAGTTACACATCTAAGAACTCCAGATCCATCGGCAATCTGTTCTTAAAGGTATTTTTGCCTTTCAATTTGAAATTCTTCAGAACACGTTTAATTAAATGCCAATCACACTTCAAATAGTTCACACAACCACTGAAATAAAAAGTCCTTTGTCAAGCAATTTTGGTTCCTTTTATGTTTTTTAAGGAAACTTGCTACACACACGAACCTATACCTAATACGATAAAATTATATGTATCAATGCAGTGTTTAATGGTATTCTGTTTTCTGCTTCTCTACGAAAGCGTATTAGTATTTTCAGAGTCGATCGGAGAGTTGGTGTTTAGAGGGCGCCAGATTTTGTAGACATTTAGTTTTTATTGGAGGGACTGAATTTTCAAAAGGGATTACTATTTTTTTTCACTCAATTTTTTAAAAACTATTCAAATTTTGGAAGATTAGAATATTATGTAATAAGTATGTGTGTCGAAAATGACTAAACCTATTTCGGTGAAATATTCAGATGGATCTAATTAGTGACGGGATGGCTTATCACTAAAAATCCAACTCTTTTCTCATTTACAGTTTCCCTATAATGCTAGATAATTCCTACCTAAACTATCTTGAAAGTTGTCGAATACAGTGCCGAAAACCGTGACTCAGATGGCGCACTAAACTTTGAAGATTGTCACGTTATGGCAGAAAATCAAGAAACGATTTTTGTCAATTTCGAAATTTTAATAAATATTCGCGTTCACTTTTTTGTTTTCCAAATTCTGCACATTCGTCTTTTTGTATCCTGATTTCTTGCAAAATTGTTTCCAGATATCATGTTTACTGCATACGGCCCTGTCGAGTTACATCCATCGATGCGTATTGCGTTCTTGTGCGTATGGAAAATAATCGATTACATGTGAAGTCAAATGCATGCATGAATCAATGCAGGTTAATGAAAATTGAAATTTCTATCTTAAGCTCTACTTAAATTGTGGTTGTGACTGTGTGCAAAAGAGGGAGTAATTTTGTGCATCGCTTCAGGCTGATTGAAAGACAAATTAAAGTGTTTTTGTGAAAGGAGAAGGGACCTGTGATTTTTATATAAATTATTTTAAAAATGAACGATCCTGGCATAGGTACCCGATAGAGACATTTTGCATTAGTTTCACCGTTCCCACATTACCTGCAGGCAAGTTGCAGAAAATTTGATGGCGTTAAAATTCCTCGTTGGAAGGTTCTTATATAGCATCATGTTTTCTTGGGAGCTATAACTAAGAACGCATTATATCCTCTATCGAATTAAGCAGGGAACAACTTTAGAATGATTACTGGTTTCCTCAATGGTCATTATAAACTCAGAAGTAAACCTCAGTATTCTTGGTCTAGTGACCAGACTCACACGAGGGAACACCGGTTTAAATATAAGATGGTCAGAGTTGTGTTTTTTGAAAGCGCGTCATCCATTATTGTTTCATTTATAAAATTTGACAGCAATTATGCTCTTAATAAGTTTGATGCGTTGTCTGATTTTTCCCTGTACCCTCACTCTGAAGTCGTTATTGCGGTCGAATTCAATGTTCACAAATTGGCTCCGCTATATAGGACAGATGACACCCAAAAGAGGATATATGATGAGATATTTGCTGAGATGCATCGCCTTGTAGATGAGTGCACTCGCATACCAGATATTTGCTGGGAAAAAACTCCACTTTCTTGACTTGTTTCATAATTCTCACTCTGAAATATACCATACCAGTTAAATCTCCATTCGGCACTTCGGAACAAATATAAACCAACTTATTGTGTCTCATCCATCTATAGGTAAAGAGAAACTTTTCACTCTGACCGATATACAATACGTGAAAGCCAAATGGGAAGGTCTTAAGAGCTTTTTTTTCGAATCTTTACCACTTTGTTTCTTTGGTAGTGACGTTGATGCCAGTGCCGTTATGATCACAAACGTGATTTTTCTTGGGATGTGTACTTTTATTCCTAACAGAATTAAGAATATTAATCCTAAAGGAAAGTCTATATCGATACAAGTCATAGCTATCAGGTTGAGAGAAGTAAGTTTCCGCTCTTACATAGCCCACCCAACTGAGGAAAATCGGAAAAAACACCAACAAGCCATAAAACATTGCAACACTGATATAAAAAAATCTTACATGACCAGAAATTAAGGCAATCAATTCCGCAATATCCCAAAGGCAGTAGACATTTCTGATCATTTGTCAAGAATGTAAAAAATTCAACTTCATCTTCGGTTTTAACACTCATCGACAACGAAAACCCGATAAATAACTCTTTAGATAAGGCAGGGGTACCGCAACCCATTTTGCTGCTAGCTCGTCGTTGCCAGACGTACTTGAGAACGTATATAAGCCATTCAATAGGACAGGTACATATATTTCCGCCCTTCGAGATATTGATTCTCCTCAAAAATTGTTCTTCCTACAGTTCTGGAAGCTTTTCCAGAAGATGGAAAACAGCATTTGTCCAACCTGTTCCTAAAAAGGCGACCTTTCCTCCCCCTGCTTCTATCGACCAATTGCACTTACGTACCTTATATCAATCATCAGTTCAAGAAATATCTCAAAGGCCAAAAGCTCCTTAATGACCGGCAATACAAGTTTCGCGGTATTACTGAAGCCCCCTTATTTGTTAGCCTAAAAATTATTTTCCGGATCGTTCAATGCATGTTTCATGTGTTATCTTCACAAAATAAATGCTGGTGTTCCGCAGGGCTCCGTATTGTCTTCAACTCTCTTTCTCATTATTATAAATGACCTCTTGACTGAAACTTCTAATCCACTTCATTGTTTTGCCGACGACTCTACCATCTCTTTCTGAATTGGAATTGGAATTCCAACGGCATCGTATGATAATTAAACTCCATTCTTTGAAACATTGTTAAATGGGGCATAAAACATCGTGTGGAGCTTAATGCTTTAAAAACTCAATGCTGTTTAATTTCGTTGAAGCAAAATATACCCCTCTACAATTGTCCTTTGATGAAACTTACCTCGAGGAACTCGGAAAGCTCTCAATACGGACTTCATCCTCAAGAAGTCCGTTATTATCTTGCGATAGCTTGATATTATTGCCGACCTCATTTTCGAAGAAGCCGCTAGCCCATAAAGAGCACCAAACAGTCACTCTTTGTGGATGCATCGGCTTTTCAACAATCATACGTGAATTCTTATTTTCCGAAATGCGGCAATTCTGCCTGTGAACGAATCCATTGAGGTGAAAGCGTGCCTCGTCGCTGAAGATGATTTTCTTTGTGCCAAGAACAATTCAAGAGCTAAAGGATGCGATAATTCGGCACATTAACGACATTGAACCTCAATTATGTCTCGGAGTCATTGAAAATATGGACCATCGGATAGATGTATGCTACCGAAGCCGTGGCGAGCATTTGGCCAATATTTTATTTCACACATAATTATCATAGATCCTTCTATCATAATAAAAATTATATGATAATTCTCTGAAAACTTTTTGTTTTATTTACAATTAACATCGTGCGATTTCGTTGGACCACCCTTTATAAGGCATTTATACGATCAAAACTCGAGTACGCATCACATTTTTGGGCAGGTGCAGCCCAAACTTCTCTTCATTTATTGCATAGATTCCAGAACAGAGCTTTTAAAGTGACAGGAAACAGAACTCTCATAGAATTATTCACATCCCTTGGACACAGTCGGAATGTATCTTGTTGTTCCTCGTTTTTTTAGATTCTTTCACACGAAATGCACCCCTGATGTAGCCAGTTGCATTCCTCCCCTCAAACAGTTCACCCGTGATATCCAATTAGCTAGGAATGCTCATCAATTCACCCTAGGGCTTAATATTTTGGACGTACCGGCAAATACAGAAATTCGTTTTTATTCGCACAACACGATTATTGAATAATTTACCCTGCACGGTTTTGCCTTGCCATTTCAATTTGCAAACTTTCAAAACCAATGTTCATCGACACTTCCTTTATCTCCCTCCCGAATTTTTCCCATCGCTAGTGATGTGTTTAACATTATAAGGTTCTGAACAAGTTCTGATTTTAAATCCACCTTTCCAATGATGGTTACAAAATTACCAATATCAAGTTTTAACCCCCTGAAATTGCTTGGTAAAATTAATGATTTTAAAGGTATGGCGAAATATCTCTGAATTATTTAAGCTGTCCATTTTGCGGTTAATCAATCTTTACTTAAGTATATATAGTCACTATGATGATGATGAACCATCAACCTAAAGCTATCCTGAACTGTTGAACTCTTCATCGCCATCACTTTGATTAAACAAAGTGGAAATCGTTGTACAAAGGGCAATATTCTACTCTACACTGTGCGATTTTATGCGCCATCCATGTAGAAACGCTTAACTAGATATGGATAGCTCTTTCGCTCTTTTATTTATTTTCCACAACGAAAACATCCAATTAGGGAGTTCTCTCCCTCTACATAGCTATTTTTCGTTGGATCGACTGCGTTATACGAGTGGAGTATTCTGTTTTCAGTATTTCAATAGTAAAGTGAATTTTGAAATTAGTTTCTACAAAAACAACTCACGAGAGTTTTGCTTCCAGCCAAAATCTGTGTAACACACGTCTAACAGCAAGTCCATGACACCGCACGTACCACTTATGTAACTAGGTACATGCACAATTGCACATTATAACGTTCGTCGTTGTTATAAAGCCCTAGGGCGATGAATGTGTTTTTGATCAAATGAATTAAATTAATATGAAAACGCACTTACTATAAACAATAAATTGAATGCGTTTTTAGTGTGGGTTTTAAATTTGAAAATATTTAATTAAAATTAACAAAAATAATTGAAATTCCATTAGACTGTTGCTTTCATAAGCACCGAATTCAATAATAATTAAACTGATATCAGAGAACCTTGAAAAGTTGGGTCAAATGACGTATGCAGAACGCTTTTTATTTGTAGTGCGCTACTCAGTTTTTGGTTTTTGAAATTAAACACAAAATATTTAACTTTAAGGGAACTTAAGAATACCTATCTTTAGTGAGTATATGAACATATGCTTATGAACTTATGAACAAATGTGATGTTAATACTTTGGTCCTTGCTTGTAATAGTAGATAATACAGTAGGTAACGCTTGTAAGGATGTAGATCTTCCGGTTGAAATATTCCGGTCACTAATGTGGATCGATTAATTGCTGATATTGATCTCGTATATTGCCGAAAGATATGTCGAAGCGTGTGTCTTCTGTCTTCTTTTATAAATTCTATGATTTTATCCGTTTGTGAGCGGAAGGTGCATGAAACTTGTTCTCCCTTCATTAGCGTGTTAATACAGCGATTTTCAGGAAGCTTTTCTAAGACTGTCTCGGTGTAAATTGTGGAATTACAAATTGAGAGGCAGTGTCTCGTTAAACCATTATCAATTTCTTTGGTTACTTTATCCTAATTAAATTCAAGTTGCCTGTTCCCAAAAATTTAAGAGACATAATTTTCTTCTGCTCTCAACTTTGCTCTTGAATGGAGGTTTACAGGGTGGGCCATTTAGTGGTTTCTTTTTAAATGAGGGGAAATCTTGACAGAAACTAAATGAGTCGCTTGACGCTTGAACAACGTTGGGAAATATTGAAAACTTATTTAAGAGTTGAGTGCTGTGTAGCCATTACGTTTTTCAAAAAGAAGCTTTGGCCAAAATAAAGCAAGCAACGTGCCTGCTGGAATTTTGTGCAAAAAGTTCGTGAAAATGGTATGCTAGTGGACAACACTCATGGTCCCAAACGTTGCACAGTGCACACAGACCAGAATGTGGCTGCTGTAGGCGAGAGTGTGAGACTCAATTCACGAACATCAACTCGCCATCGAATTCAACAGCTCAAAATTTCACTCACTAGCCTGGGAAGAATTCTACAAGAACTTCCAGATTATTCGGAAGTTCTTTAGTACTAATAGCGAGTTGTTCGTATAGACGGAAAGAGTGCTATATTCAAAAGCTTCAATCTCGTTTAAATTTAACATGTGGCGTATCTACCTCATTTACGATCATGTTTACTTCTTCGATATCCAGAAGACCAGAAGGTCTGTACTTACAAGATCACTCTTTGCCATTTGGCAAGCTTCGTTAACTATGTTGAGTTCTAGTCTGCCAAATGTTATGTTCTTAATGCCATTATTGAATCTTGGTATCAGAAGGTTAATTTTGTCGGTCATTTCTTATGTTAAGTCAACAAATTTGTCGCTTATTTCGTATTGGTGATTGCTTATATATTCGGTTATATATTGTTCGTTTCGGAGACCTTTATTCCAAACTTCAGCATCTGGGTTTCCCGCTAACCATTTTTAGGCAGATCCTAGAAAATATATGAATCACGTTTTTTTTGGTGTTTTGTCTTTCAGTAGGCTTAAGCAATCTTTTATTTGTGGAAAATGAAGGTCCAGAAGCTATTGAAAACTATTGACCTTGTCATTTCTTCTTCCAGTTGATCGAATTTTTCAATGTCTACGAAATGTACCCATCAATAATCCATTCTTTTCAATCTTCATTTGTTATGAAGCGTGAAATGTTTTCATGAACTTGGATAATACTAATAGCAGCAAGAATCAGTATTGCCGGACACTTAATACAGCCGCTAGAACAATCTTGGTCTGCAAGAAATATGAAATATTCGCATAAGTATTTTGTTTACTTTTGGGAACGAGGAAGTTGGTTGGCAAGGCTAAGGTACGCGAGGCACATATCCAACATCTTACTGACTGAATACAATTGAGTGTTGAATCTGCGGATCCATAGCTGCAGCTATAAATGATGTCAAGTAGTGTAAGCTGGCGGTCAGCCATCAGACGAATAGGACGAACAACATGTAGCATACGAAAACATGCACGTGTCGTAACTATTCGGGACTGGTGGAAGTCAGGTTCGAATCAACACGGCTGCCCTGCGCAATGAAAACACCAGTAACACCTTTGGTAATGCGTTAGGACTCACCCTAGAATCACTTGATTTAGGGAGAGTAAGTCCTGGAGCCCGTATGCTGGGCGTAAAAGAGAAGTGGACACGTCTTAAAAATACTGTCATTAGTACTGCCAACTCCATCTTAGGCAGCAGATGTATAAATAGGAACGACTGGTTTGATGATGAATGCAAGCTAGCGACTGAACATAAGAATGTTGCGTACCGAGCAATGCAACAATCTCATAGAACGCGGGCACGCGAAGAGGAAAATAAAGAGCTCAGAAGAACAGAAAAACGGCTTCACAGACAAAAGAAATGAGCCTGGAAGAAGAACCTAATCTGTGAGAGCGAGGTCCGCACCAAGCGCGGAAGTTCTACCAATCCGTCCGAAACATGACGCAGTACACACCACGCAGCGCATACTGCAAGGACGGAGAGGGAAATCTGATCACCGATCCTGAAAGCATACTGGAGCGATGGGAAGTGTACTTTAGTGAATTGCTAAATGGTCAGCTCACTGGAGAAGTGGAGACTCCACTACTTCAAGAAGAATACCCTATGTTGCCTCCACCAAGCATAGAAGAGGTTGAGAAGGCTATAGGCCGGCTTAAGCAAAACAAAGCCCCCGTGAGCCGATGGCATACCAGCCGAATTATTCCATCACGGCGGGCCAGCCTTACGTCAAGCAATTCATGATATTATAGTACACGTATAAGAGCAGGAAGAAATGCCAGAAGACTGGCGAAAAGGTTTAATATGCCCCATACATAAGAAGGGAGATGTCACAACGTGCAGCAATTATAGAGGTATCACGTTGTTGAGTACCGCCTATAAGATACTCTCCTCTATCCTACAAAACCGGATAACCCCATACGCTAAAACCGTCATCGGACAATATCAGTGTGGTTTCATTCCAGGCAAAACAACAACTGATCAGATCTTTACCCTTAGGCAGGCGATGGAAAAATGTCTAGAATTTAACATCCCAACATACCATCTGTTTATAGACTTGGTAGCATAGCCAGGGTAGAACTTTACAAAACCATGAGAGATTGCTATCCAGACCAATCAACATCTTTAATGGACTCTGAAAAGGGGACGGTTTGGCATGCCTCCTCTTCAACCTGGCGTTGGAGAAAGCAATCCGTGACTCTGGCACGGCAACAAGAGGGATCATCGTCAACAGGTCCAGCCAGTTACTGGCTTACGCAGACGACATCGACATCATCGGAAGAACCGAACAAGCTGTACACGATTCCTTCATCCAGATCGAGCAGACGGCACAAAATCTGCGGCTGCACATTAGTGAAGGTAAAACAAAGTACATGATGGCGTCGAGTGCGAGAGGAACAGTTGGTCAAACAATCAAGGTAGCGGAGCACGAATTTGAAGTGGTGCAATCCTTTAAATACCTTGGGTCAATAGAAGCAGCCGATAACAATATAGAAGAAGAAATACGCGGGTGGCTTCTCAAATCCAACAGAGCCTACTATGGTCTGTCAAAGCTCTTCAAATCCAGAGATCTCACCATAACTTCAAAACTGCTGCTGTACAGGACCATGGTCCTGCCAGTACTCACATATGGATCCGAGACTTGGGTGCTTAGCAAAAGGCACTCCGACCTCTTAGCTGCGTTCGAGAGAAAAGTCTTAAGGAGAATTTTTGGCCCCATATGTGAAGAAGGACGATTCCGGAGACGGTACAATCATGAACTGTACGCAATCAGCAGATATCGTGACAAAAATTAAGCTCGGTAGACTCTCGTGGGCAGGGCACCTAGCTCGCATGAGCGAAGAGGAACCTGCTCGGAAAGTTCTTTGTGGTACATTCTTTGGTAGACGACAGCGTGGTAGACCATGCTTGCGCTATATTCAAAATAACAATCAACTATCACATTACGCGATTTCACCCCTGATACCTCAAATAACACCAAATCGAATCGAGTAAATCATGGTTAATTGAGTTAACTGATATTAAAGATCGACACTCATTGAAATGATTGAGATTGAAATAGAAAATCGAGAAACAAGAATCATCTAAATGATTAAGATTGGGATCGATTAAAATGAAAATTTGTGATTTCGATCATCAATACTTTTCGATGATCGGATCGGATCGAATCGATCCTGATTGACACAGCTCTACTGCAGTGACGAATTGTAGTGCAGAAAGATCGTTTTCCGTATTGAAACGAATAAAAACCTATTTAAAGTCTCGTATTAGCTCCTTAATAGTTTAGCTTTATTAAATAAGAAGCTGAACTGACAAAAAATATAGATAACGAATCTATTGTTAATGAATTTTGTAATGAATATACACACACGAAAAAAAAATTAAAACATCAAATACTATGCATTTTGTGTTTTTTATTATTATTTCTTATTGTTTTATTTTATTTGTTATAAAGGGCGGCAAAATTTATCAGCCCGGGGCGCCAAATCCTTAAATACGCCTCTGGTGGTACTGCATACATATTGTAATATTTTCCTAGGTTCGTTAAATAAAACTTATTACTCTTTTTAGTATCTCTTCTTTATTTTTACTTTCCAAATCACAACAATAAATCTCAATTTATAATCAACTCAATTAACTTTATTCAAATTTAGATCACACTTTAATAACACAATCCAATAAGCAATACTTTTGTACACTTTCATAATCCAAAATCAACTGTGTCTCGCTCACCGTGAACACTCCCTTATATACTCAAATTAGTTGTTCTCGAAAGTTCTTGTCTTGGAATGTTCTAGATGTTTGGAATAAGGGGAAATACATTTGACATTGGAAAAGAGCTTTTTGTTTCTTCCATAAATTAGATATGCAGTTTTCCAACAGATGGCGCTGTAGTAGTATAAAGCTCTGTTCACAACATTGCCCCCTTCTTAAGATTGTTCGTCCCGAACAATTCTATCTCCAGATTCGCCACTGTATCGGTGCAGTCGATCGCTATGCACAACTTTTAACTTTCCTCTTGACCCTCTTTGAATTCGGTAAACGACATCATTGATTTTCGTGACGACAGTATAAGGGCCTTCCCAGTTTTGTTGAAGCTTCGGCGACAATCCCTTTTGACGATGTGGATTATACAGCCATACACGATCTCCTACTTGGAATCCTGTCATGTTTGCTCTTGTGTCATACCTTGTCTTCATTCGATCGCTGTAAGCGCTCATTCTAGTCCTGGTCCTTTCGTGGATGTCGATTAGCCTCTCTTTCAGGTCACTCACGTAATCCCTTGTTTCCTTAGACTCTTGTGATGGATGTCCAAACCTTATCTCACTAGGCAGCCGTATGCTTCTTTCAAACAGGATTTCAGATGGGGTTTGTCCTGTTGAGCTATGTATTGCACTTCTGTAGGCCATCAAAAATAGTGGTATGTGCCTATCCCAGTTTCTTTGGTAGTCGCCTACGACCTTAGTGAGGTGTTCTTTTAAGGTCCTGTTGAATCTCTCGACCATTCCATCAGATTGCGGGTGAAGTGGTGTGGTTCTCTTTTTCTTAATGCCAAGGAACGCGCAGACCTCTTGGAATATGTTCGACTCGAAGTTCCTTCCTTGGTCGGAGTGAAGTTCCATAGGCACACCGAACCTGCTTACCCAGTTAGACGCAATCTGGTCGGCCACAGTCTTGGCTTCTTGGTTCGGGATAGCGTATGCCTCAGGCCATTTGCTGAAGTAATCCATTACCACCAGAATGTATTTGTTTCCAGCATTCGTTTCCGGAAATGGGCCAGCCACATCAACAGCAATCCTTTCAAACGGTGAGCCGACATTATATTGCATCATTTTTCCTTGCAGTTTTCTACCAGGGCCTTTGGTTGCAGCACAAGCGTCACAATTTCGGCACCACTTTTCAACGTCGTCTCTTGCATGCAACCAGTAGAATCGTTGCCTCACCTTTTCTAAAGTCTTATTGACTCCCAAATGGCCTCCTGAAGGTCCATCATGCATCTCTCGAAGAACCTCTTTGATTTTCGATTGAGGTAACACAAGCTGCATCACATAGGATTTACCATCAGCGGACTCCCATTTTCGCCGAAGAACACCTTCTTGCACATGAAGTGAGTCCCATTGTGCCCAATAGGCCTTTAAAACTGGACTCCTATCGGAAATGTCATTCCATGCGGGTTTTTCTTTATGTTCCTTCCATGCCAGAAGAGGTTCAATGTCGGGGTCTTCTTGTTGAGCAGATCTTATTTCTTCATTGCTCCATCCACAAATGGGGTCAGCCCTTATTCGCAGAATGTTGATGGATTCCTTTTCTTCTTGACGCCTGCAATGCTTGTAATCTATTTTACAAGGTCTTCGGGATAGTGCGTCGGCATTTGAGTGCAGCTTTCCCCTTCGGTGTTGAATTTCGTAATCGTAAGCCTGCAGTCTTTCTATCCACCTTGCGACTTGTCCTTCTGGGTTCTTGAAGTTCAACAACCAGTTAAGAGCACCGTGATCGGTTCGTAGAAGAAACTTCTGTCCATAGATGTATTTGTGGAAGTGTTTCGTTGACAAGATGAGTGCCAAGAGTTCTCTTCTGGTCACACAGTAGTTCCTTTCGGTCTTCGACAGTACTTTGCTGAAATAGGCTACAACCTTTTCCTCGCCATTGTGAACTTGTGACAGAACAGCGCCGACTCCCACGTTGCTTGCATCAGCATCGATGATAAAAGACTTGCCTGGAGTCGGATAGATCAGCACCGGAGCATTGCATAGACGGTATTTCAGTTCCTGGAAGGCTTTTTCACACTCACCTGACCATTTAAACTGCTTGTTCTTTTCCGTAAGCTGATGCAAATTCTTCGCAATTTCGGCAAAGTTCTTAACAAAACGTCTGTAATAAGTAGCAAGACCAAGAAAACTTCGTAGTTGATGTTTGTCCTGTGGTGTTGGCCAATTTTTGACGGTGACAACTTTTTCAGGATCAGTCTTGACTCCTTGGGAAGAGATGATATGTCCCAAATACTTCACTTCAGTCTTGAACAGAGCACATTTTTCTGGGTTCAATTTTAGGTTAGCCTCTCGAAGTCTCTGGAACACACCCCTTAGGTTCTTACAGTGTTGGTCGTATGTTTTTCCATACACGATAACATCATCCAAGTAGACAAGACAAGTTTTCCACGTCAGGCCTTGAAGAACGCACTCCATCAAACGCTCAAAGGTTGCCGGAGCATTGCAAAGACCAAATGGCATCACCTTGAACTGCCACAGCCCATTACCTGTGGAGAACGCTGTCTTTTCTCGATCTTCAGGGTGAATTTCGACTTGCCAATATCCACTTTTCAAGTCCAGTGTTGAAAACCAGTGCGCTCCTTCCAACGCATCTAAGGTGTCACTAATTCTTGGCAGGGGGTAGCTGTCTTTCTTGGTTACGTCATTCAACCTTCGGTAGTCAACACAAAACCGTGTACTTCCGTCCTTCTTTTTGACTAGGACCACTGGTGACGCCCAAGGACTCTTGGAGTTCTCAATCAAACCATCCTTCTTCATGGTGGTAATCATTTCGTCAACTTCACCTTGTTTGGCCAGTGGCAAACGTCTTGCGGGCTGACGAATGGGTCTTGCATCTCCTGTATTTATTCGATGCTGCACAAGTTGTGTCCTTCCATATTTCCCGTTTGGTGAAGCAAAAATGTCGGCATACTCATTCAGAAGACTTTCTGCCATTTTAACCTGATGTTGGTCTAGGTAAGCTGAATTGAGTATCTTTGTCTTGATGCTATTGAGCTCCTCAGGGTTTAATGTCTTTCTCGGTGTTTCAGCGTCAATTCGTGTTATGGCTGCGACTATATTCGCACTTACCGATAACTTCTCCTTTCGTCAACTTAACATCGTACGGTTTGGTGTTGAGTATCCGTACGGGGACCATATTGTTCTTAGGAGCCACAAGTGTCTTCCCAATGATGACGTTTTGGGAAGAACAATCTGGGTCTGGTCCCACCATTAAGTATCGATGGCGTTCACACTCACCTTCTAATTTTGTCCAAAGAAATACCTCAGTAGAAGTAGGAATAATCACGTCTTCCTTGATGACAGTCCTTACAGTTGTTGTTCCTTCCTGCCCATAGATCATTGGAATCTCTGTATTCTGGTATTTGAGTACCTGGTTGCCGATATCCAAAACTACACGATGTTCTTTCATGAAGTCCATTCCGATGATGCACTCGTCACATATATCTGCCACCAAAAATTTGTGTGAGAATTCTAGACCTGCAATTCGAATTCCAAGTCGGACTTCACCATAAACCCTAGCTGCTTCTCCTGTGGCAGTTCTAAGACGGTAGCTATTCGTGTTATGTAGCCAATTCAGGTGTACTAGGTCTTGACGCACAATGGAGGCTGTGGCACCGGTGTCGATTGTGACCACACGTTTGTTGCCATTTAAGTTGCCTCGATAGTCAGACTTCTATTGTCTCGTTTAGTTTGGGAGACCTGGATGGTGTTTCTGGGGCCATCGATACCAGAAACCAGCTTCTGCTCCTCAAAGTTAGTTCTTACTTGTTTTGAAACTGTTCGGGAAGTAACACTGGTGTTATTGTTACCTTGTTCTGGGTTTGAAACTCCGTGTCCACAATGTTGACAAGCTCTTCTTGGTGGTAAGCGACATTGACGCTGTAAATGTCCGGTCTTGTTGCAATTCCAGCACTTTGCAAGTCCGTTTCGTTGCTTCCTTTGGACATCAGTTCTTTGGCATGAGCATTCTTCGACGATGGCTTCTCTAAGTCGATGTACTCCGTGAGAAGCTTGCTCAGCTGCTTCCATTGTCAAGGCAAACGCTAATGTTTCTGAAAGAGTTCGTTTTCCAGCAGTTCGCACGGCCCTTTGAAGATGTATGTCAGAAATGGCACGAACAAATGCCTCAACTGCGAACTGGTTACAAATTTCCTCTCCAACATCTGGATATGCAAGATGAACAAGCCTTTCAATGTCCGCTTGCAGTTGTTGTAGAGTTTCGCCCCTCTTCTGAACTCTGGAATTGAGTTGCACTTTAAAGACTTCTTTCATGTGGCTGTTACCAAAGCGTTTGTCTATAGCCAAAACCAAGGAATTGAAGTCGCCGCTCTTATCTGCTGGTATGGTTTGCAACAACTCAGCAGCTGCTCCTCTAAGAGCAAGAGTTAAGGCTATATACTTGTCAGCCTCATCCCAGCCATTTGTTGTGGAGGCTGCCTCGAATTGCTTCTTGTATATAGACCAAGAAGTTTGTCCATCAAAGGTTGGAGGTTGCATCTCCTTTTTCCTCAAGGTTTCTCCAGAACTTTCCCGAATCTTTATATTTCGAATGCGATCTAGCTCTTTTGAAAACGTCTCCATTTTGTTGTCGATGTGATTCTCCAATAATGAAACACGTTCGGCTTGATTCTCCAACAATGAAACACGTTCATCAAGTGCAGATACATTCTTCTCGATGTTAACAAGCTTGCCTTCTAGCATGTTTCTCTGCTCTTCAAGAAGGTCTTTTTGTTCGCTAAGCTGTTTCTCCAGGCATTCGAGAACATTCTTCTGTTGCTCCTCGAAACGTTCGAGAACATTCTTTTGTACATTTTCTTGTTCTTTCTTTTGTTCATTTCGTTGCTCTTCGAGACGCTCAAGCAGAAGACTAAACATATTTGAAACATCTACATTTTTACTTACGTCTGCTTCCTCAGCGTCAGCTTCAAAGACGAAAATGTCCGGGTCTTCATTTTGTTGTTTCAAATATTCGGCCAAACGCAGAACAAGCTCATTTTTCGATCCTGCTCTAGAAAGTTCTCGCTTGCCTAATTCACTTTTCAGCTCATTACAGTTGAGCTCTTTCAATAACTTGCTCATTTTTATTTTTTTTTTTTCGCACACTTCACTGCACAATAAGTTTTATTCCACTTTTCTGACACCAATGTAATATTTTCCTAGGTTCGTTAAATAAAACTTATTACTCTTTTTAGTATCTCTTCTTTATTTTTACTTTCCAAATCACAACAATAAATCTCAATTTATAATCAACTCAATTAACTTTATTCAAATTTAGATCACACTTTAATAACACAATCCAATAAGCAATACTTTTGTACACTTTCATAATCCAAAATCAACTGTGTCTCGCTCACCGTGAACACTCCCTTATATACTCAAATTAGTTGTTCTCGAAAGTTCTTGTCTTGGAATGTTCTAGATGTTTGGAATAAGGGGAAATACATTTGACATTGGAAAAGAGCTTTTTGTTTCTTCCATAAATTAGATATGCAGTTTTCCAACAGATGGCGCTGTAGTAGTATAAAACTCTGTTTACAACAATATGTATATGAAATTTGTGGTCCTTCTAGATTAAGCATTGTTCGGAAAAGCTTTTTAGGAGTGTTAACTTCAACTAGATTGCCAACTTAGTATGCGTTTCCGTTGAGTTTTCTAGCAATTGTCCAAAAGTCTTGCTGCTGGAAATCGCACCTATTTCACTTGCCATTCTATTTAAATATATAGTTTTCTTGGACTCATTACTTGTTTTATAGCAACGAATGTAATGTTTAAAGATCAAGCCAGCGCAGATTCCAGAATAACTGATCTATAATACTGGAAGCAGTATGGTCCTATTCGTAAAAAGTGAAAAGCCAATGTGTCTCAAGCACTGAATATTAATGGATGGACAATCCGAATTGGGAGTAGTAAAACGAAATGAAAGATATGCAAATGAATAAGGCAAAAAGCTACGCTTTCTAAAAAGTAGATTTTAGTGATTTCGCACCATCCTAATGGTATTTGAATACCTGAAAGCTTGGTAGTAGCGAATCTGAATACGGAAAGACTTATGTTTTTATATTTTTACATCAACATGACTACTAAGAGCAGATCAAAAATATTGTCCATCTGTCAAGGTATAAAAAGAACTGCAAGTCACGTAAAAAAGCACTTTGTTAGGTATGACTTTCTGTGTAGTGTCAACAGAAACAACAAGCAACAAATATTAGATGCAGATTACATCCTTGACGAACACACGATCAAACTGTGTACATTTCACAAATTCAAGATATAATTATGTTCGTCGACTTGAGTAACACTTCAAGATAATGAATCCTTTTGCTTTTTTCACGGTATTACTCAAATCTGTATAAAAATGCATTCTAACACTGCAATCCCTAGTACCTACGTGCACAGGAGGCCAAATTTCACGACTTTTTTGTATTACATAAGGCAAACAAACCTTCCTCCCGCCCACTCCCATCACTATCACTCTCTAGGTAGTGCAAGAAAAGGCCTTTCTTTCAGTGAAAAAAAGTCCAAACACACTTTAACTACAATGGCAAAGAACAAAAACAATATCAACATAAAATCAGACCTAGACTGCAACGGAGTGACTGATTGAAAGCACAACGAAGGTCGGAGGACACAACACACAACACTGAAGTGTACAACACTCAACAGTTGTTGCCTCTTTTAATTCATTTTCATTCCAGTAACGGTGAATGTGCAAGGGATATCCTCTGAAACTGAAAGCCTGACGACGTTATGTTGTTGAGAAATTACCAACTTGCCAGTTGCCACCACGCTACACATACACTCCCTTTCCCACCCACACCACCTCATCACACCTAACTGTGACGAAGACAGAAAACGTATAGAGAACGTCGGTCGTCGCGCCAAGGTTGGTGTAGTCTGTAGTGTTTTTGAATTTACACCTCGTGCAAAATGTGTTCTTTGTTGTTGTGAAACATGAACTTTAAGGAAGCTTGTACTTTATTATATTTTTTGTTCATGTTTTTGTTTGTTTTTCATCACATTTTATTGTGTGTTGGGAGGAAATAAATAAAAATTGGTGTGAGTGGCAGAGCATTGTTGTGACAAATACACTTTAGCTCAAATAAAACCACCCACAGTGTGTCATCACCGGAAATGGATTACAGTTCCAATATTTTATAAGCTCTTCAGCTCACACTAATTACGTTTTCTGACACGCAAATTGATTTATTGACATCTCTATTCTGCTATTTTATTTTCTCTAATTTACAACTTATTATTATTGGGATATTCATTCGAAGTGAATCTTATTGACGTCGGTATTGTCGGTAATATCGTGTGGCATTCACGTGAAAGCACTTTTCCTACAGTGTTTTTTAATTGGTTTGGTACTGGTAGATTTCGGCGGCCTGTGGCGGCCATATTGTCTTATACTACGTTTCCACTGACCGATAATCTAGATTAATATCCAGTTTGATTTAAAATAATCTAGTAGTGTTTCCACTGGACTTGTTAGATTTATTTTGACATCTAAAATCTTAATTACAAGCAGTGTCAGTTATTAAAATGTTTTTTTTTTCTTCAGTTTGTCAACACTGTTTTTTTTTTTTTTTTCTTTTTTCTTCCATCAAACTGTCAGATTCATTGGAAATGGAAAAGTGAATCCGTTCAGTACAGTAGATTTCAAGTAGATTTATTTGAAATCCCGAATGGAGATGATTAATTTCTAGTGATTTCAAGTAGATTTGAGTAAATCTCAGATTATCGTTCAGTGGAGACGCAGTATTAGTGACATATGTCAAATCTGTTGTTTATTATTCACTTTCTAATGCCAAATCACAATGGCAAGTTACACGAATGAGTCGCCCAAACAAATGATTAAACCTTTTTTTTCAAACTGACTAGGAAGACATGGAAAAGGCATTTAAAACTCATCTTCCATTCCAACGGAAAAAGTTTAAACTCAAACTACCTTGAACTTTCTGCTCGCATCTCTTGCATAGCCAGGATTATCAAAGATAATATTCGAATTCATCTCAATTAAAATCTCAAACCAGACTTGGCAATTTGAAACCTTCAACTCTGGTTTTCAAGAAAATTAATCAACTTACTGGTCGGAAATCCAACTTTGCTTTCCAAGCTGGATTAGTGGCTATCAGGGAAACATGCGAGGTACTCGAACAAGATTATCACTGGCAGTGAGACGGCTGTTAAGGTCATTAATTCAGCGACTTATAGGTACTATGTAGGTATAGTACGGTAACCATCCGTCCCGTATTTCCGGGATAGTCCCGTATTTCACTCGTGTGTCTTGGCTAAATTTTAAGAAAACCCGGCACGTACAACTGGCCCGTATTTATATATTTTTATTTTTCAAATACCGTTTTAAATTTTAAACAGTCTTTTTTGTTATAGCTGAGCTGTCAGATGCTTTCAAACTGTGTATTCTTTAACTAATCTCTCTTCAAATGTCATAAACAATTCTCCACTCGCAATGATTAACAAAAAAAAGAATAATAAAAACCCCTCTCGCGACCCCATCTCTATGGTTCCTATCTATTTCTCTCTATTCAGACTCTAATCTTAATGTGGTTGTCTAATTATAAGTGGGTGCATTTGTCAAGCTTCTCAAATGACACTGAAACTGACCCAATTATTGAATATGTAATATGCAATAAAACTAAAATTCCTTCTCAATTATTTAAATGCTTTAAATTAACCAAAAAACATGCGGTTATAAATGACTTGTCTTTTGTTAATTTCAAATAAAGTGTTCCCGAAGACAAGTTGAATATTATTTTGAAGCCTTCTGTATGGCCTAAATGTGTGCGCGTCAAGATGTTTATTACTTCTCCAAAAAACTCAAAACGCAAAGAGACAACAACAATAACATAATTAATGTAGAAACAAGAACAACCTCTTGTCAACCTATACGTCTACCTGTTTATTCACCGAATCATAAAAACTCTCAATTTTTTATATTCTACCACAATGTTGGTGGATTACGAACCAAATTGAAAGACATTCTCCTTTTCTCATCTTCACAACAATTTGATGCTATTGCACTTACCGAAACTTGGCTCTCTGAGAATCATTTCGATTCAGAGATGTTTGACAATCAGCTGTTCAACGTCTATCGTAACTCGTAAGGATCGTTGTTTTGTTACCATAACCATACAACTGGACAGACTCGCGGAGGTGGAGCGTTGGTTGCAGTTCGTTCTATTATTTTGAGTATGCAGATAGAGTTGCCGTCTTCTTCTAATTCTTCAATTAATATTGACCAACTAATTATTCGTTTAAGCGTTGATAATATTCATGATGTTTTTCTTATTAATAGTTATTTACCACCGAAAAGTTCTTTTGAAGTATATAAAATACATATTGATAATTGTGTATTTGTTTTAAATAACTTAAAAGAACATCAACATATTATTATTTTAGGTGATTTTAATTTACCATCTTTAAATTGGGTTTTTGATCCCGATGAAAAATGTTTGATTCCTTACAACGTTAGCAGTGATTGTGAGAGTGTGGTTGTCGATACTCTAGCTGAGTTCGGACTTAATCAGATCAATTGTTTTCAAAATAATTTAAATCGTTATCTTGATTTAGTTTTTACAGATAACGAATTTGGTGTGTGTATAGACAGTCCCACTCCTCCCCCTTTACCTAATACTGATAATCATAAAGTTCTGTGTATAAGTATTCAATTTTTTAAATACGAGTATATTAAGCAAAGTTCTGATATTGGTTATGTTCTAAACTATGATAAATATAAACTTCAAATGGTCCAACCGAAAGAGTTTATTCCATAATGAACAAAATTTGAACAAATGTAAAAACACAACTGAATGTTGAAACTCCCATAGCCATGTTGATGGTAAAATTAAATCATAATTTAATCTGCCAGGAATTTAAAAAACAAAAAAATATTTTAAAGAAAATGAAAATATCATCAAAAAAAATTTTTCGGCAAAAAAACAAACAATAATCTTTTGGAGAATGTGTACTTAATGTTTATTTTTCAAAGACTTGGTAAAGAAAGACTGAATATGTAAAAAAATGAAGGTTTTGTTTAGTTCTAAGCATTTTGTGCTGGGATTTTTTATTCTTCTGTTTTTGAGATTTTTGTTGATTTTTTATGAAATTTAAGTAAAAAAATGTATGTCCCGGGTTTTGCTTTGAGAAATATGGTCACCGTAGCATAAGGCATGTTATGCATTCGGAAAAATATCGAACTCGAGATTTTGATCAAAGTTGACATTACGATGATAGTGTAAGGCTAAAAAGTGGGTCTCGCAATTCTGTCTGTCTGTCTGTCTGTTCGACTACAGCCTAAACTAGAGATGCCGCGAATAGTGACTCGGCCGAATACCGAATATTCGGCAGCCGAACATTCGGCCAACGATATGTTGTGTATCTATCTCCTATGTGACTTTTGACAAGGTAAAAAAGTTTCTGGGTATGTTTTGCTACAGACAATATTGAAAATGAAATTAAGAGACGACTTTAATATTTGATCAAAATGAAGCATTATTTAATGGACTATATACATAACTGACCATATATGTGCTACATTTTATTTTTTAGGTGCCTTACAATAGTTCGTTCATAATTTAGAGTTCACAAAAATGTATGTTCATAACATGTATGGCTAACTTTATAGAGCTCTTTACATCATGGTCCATTTCACTCAAATATTAAAGTCGTCTCTTAATTTGATTGTTGATAAGGCCCGTTGAAAAAACTGTCATTGAAAACGAAATAGAATTACTGTTCTCCAAGATAGGACGGCAGACACAAAACAGTATCCCTATTTGACAACATTATTTGCTAAAATCTACCTTTCATCTCCCGGTACGGTACTAGTGTATATGTATAGCGAGAGACTATTTTCAGAAGCTGGAATTGTTTACGAAGTTAGACGTATGTACATATATATGTACATAATCGTTTGCTACCAACGAATGCTAAAAAAGCAGTTTTTATTTACCACAACTTGCCCTTAGTAGATTTTAAATACTAAAATAAAAAAAAATTAATAAAAATAAGGTATTTTTTGTAAGATATCAAACTTTTTTTATTCTCCATTTAATATTCGGTATTCGGCCGAATGTTGTAACTGAATGTTGTAATTGTCCTCAAAGGAATTTTATTAATGGTAAACCCGATTTACTTAAACCTGGCATACGAGTTTGGTTATGCGAATGCCGTGATCAATTGCCTTGGAATACTGTGAAAATATTTGCTTTGGAATGCCGCATCTCTCTTCATCTTTTAGCAAGTTCGCCAATAGCCCAAAGTCTAGAGGTCCTGATATAGTAAGTGTGCATTACATGGTTGCCTCCTGTTCAGGTGAATATTATTGTGGGCATATACATTCATCTGAGTGCTACGAGGAACCAACGCAACGGTATTCGAAATAGATGTCAATTGGCTATAAGGTAAACCTTATGCAGCCATTTCTTCAGGAGAGAGGAACCTGTTACCAATTACATTTGCGCTCAATTTCGGGGGTGACTATAAAACAGGCGTGATTTTCCCTTACCAAAACTTTGCAAACTTAAAAAACCAATATTCATCGTCACCTTCTTGCTCTCCTTTCCTAATTTGCCCATCGCTCGTGCTGTGTTTATCATTATAAGGATCCCAATAAACCTGGATGAATTGTAAAAAAACTCACTTCTGGTCTCATCCCCATTACTTCCATGCACCACCATATTGAAAACATGCTACTTCATCCTGTACTAATTTATCTTGTAGACGAGGAAAGACTACTTTGGCTAATCATTGTTGAATTATGTCTACTGATAAGGAAACACCCAACCTCAGGGATGTTCCTTCGTCACTGGGATGAACCAACCACCTTCATTTCCAAGACAAATGCTTGCGTATTTCTACCCACCCACTTAAACCAATTAGAGTCTTCATGACTTGATACTTTAATCAGGCAGATACACGAAGACCTAAGCGAGAAAAGTTCTACTATTGTTATGGTTAGTCTTCCACCCTAGAATGTTGCGATGAACGATTGTCCTCGGTATGCAGACTATGTACTTCAATCATTCATAATTTTTTCAAATAAACACAAAACAACGATAATTCACTGATCATTTACCTTCGGTCCACAAGGGGAGGTATGGATACACTCCCTTAACAGTTCTCTTCTATATTGACGTTTAAACAACTTTTAGAGGACCCAAGGATTTTAGGTTAAATCTTATCAATATCAGACCATCAGTTTATAGAACCAATGGCAGGGCTGTTAATCAGAAATGCATCCACTGATGTCTTGGTATTTACTCCGCGACCTTAACAAAAACCATGGTTTACTGAAAAGTGCAGGAAGATTGCTGGTTAAAGAGCAACTCTTGAGCTGTTCGGGCAAGAGAAGGATAACCTACTTATCAGGAAGCAAATTAGAGAATAGCAAGTGGTCGAGGCTATTGCTAGTTATATCAGAGAGTTAAACATTCTGCCAGAGTCAGAAGGTATTACAAAAATAATTTATGATCCTGCTCTCCATTTGGATCTATAACACAAATCTGGCGGATAGATGCCAGCAAACTACAGAGGCATCATAGTTCTAAACGTATCAATGAAGATTATCACCAAAATTCTGAGCAAAAGGTTATACACATGGATTCAAGAAAATAATCTCCTTAGTGAAAAGCAGGTTGGTTTTCATAGAGATTACTTCACTGTGGACCAAATTTATGTGCTCACAAATATTGCCGAAATTTCTATACATAAGAAAAAAAAACTATATGAATTTTTCATCGATTTTAAAGCAGCTTTCGATACAATTGACAGAAAGGCTCTCATGATGAAATTATACAATAAAGGAATGTCACTCAAATTCGGAAAAATCATAGAAAATCTGTACGCACATACAACGTCAGTAATAGTAAATAAAATCGAAATATTGGAGGAATTCAAAGTTGAAATGGGTCTTAGACAAGGATGTAATTCAACCCCACTTTTGTTTTTTCTGTTCTTTGACGATATAAATGAGATTTGGACCGGAGGAGTAAAGCTGCTGATAGCATTGCTGCACTCTCTGAAACACCGCATGGTCTTCAGCTTATGATGAACAGGCTGGCTGAATATTGAGATACATGGAGACTGCAAGTAAACTTCGACAAATCAGAATCTTTCGCAATGCAGGAGGTAGAAACTGTCAAAATAAGAAATGGAAATTTGCTAGCCATGACGTAGAGGTAGTAAATGAGTACAATTACCTATGTGTTCTCTTAATTTGAAAAGACATCAAAGTAGCGAGTTTTTGAGGCAACAGCAAAAGCGATAATGTGTTATGCTGCGCAAAGTTGGGGCTACATAGAATTTGAGGAAGTGAAGCAACTCTGACGATACTTCTTAAAAAGAATTTTCAAGTTGCCTCAGTCAACACCAAATCATATTCTTCTTCTTGAAATAGGGTTATCTCCTTTGTACACTTCAACGTTAAAAATGCAAGTTGACTATGCCATAAAAATGCTTAAAATGAACGACAGAAGATTGCCAAAAAAGATATATATGCTGGTAGTAAGAAAAGAAATTTCATATTATGCAAAGTGGAAGAGATTGGCAGAATATTGTAGCTATTCTATAGACCTAGATATTAATAATAATCCCAGGCGTACGAGTTAACCAAGGCAGTAGATTTGAGAAAAAAGACAGAATTTCGCAATAAACGCAAGGTCATCTGTACAACGAATTATCTATGCCCAACTCAATCATAACCTAATGAACAGGAACTATTTCATTTGCAACTACTCAACTGACAAAATGTCTACAATCATTAGAGCAAGAGCTCAGGTTATCTCAATAAATTTCATTTCGTAGAGAAATAACCTTGCAGATACATATGGAGGGCTCACAGCTGTACCGAACCAAGTAATTTTAAAGAAATCCAAAACTAACGCCAGGATTTCCGCAAAATTTACCTCTATTTAGAGCTGTAATGAACTACATAGTTCATTTAGAGCTACATAGTTCTATTTAGAGCTGTAATGAACTATACATAGTTCATTACAGCTCTAAATAGAGGTAAATTTTGCGGAAATCCTGGCGTTAGTTTTGGATTTCTTTAAAATGACTTGTTTCGGTACAGCTGGCGATGAGATAACGTATACCATTTTCTGGGAAGATGTCCTATTCTGGCGGAAATCCGAGTATCTGTGTCTGGAAAAAGTGTCCTGAGCAATGTAGAGATGAAAAACACCTTAAATGGTGAAAATTTGAAACAGTTGGCAAAGTATGTATGTACAGCTGCGGTCAAAATAATAGCAGTGAAAAAAGTTCCAAGAAATATTCAATAAAAAAAGAAAGATGGTGCTCATGAAACGTTATAATAAAAATCTGCCCAAAGGTTCTCTATTGGGTTCAAATCGGGGGATTGCGCAGGGCACTGCATAACAGAAATTTCATTGACCCGAAACCACTCTTTGGCCTTTTGCTTGTGTGTTTTGGGTCATTGTCTTGCTGAAAGACCCATCTTATTGGCAATTCCTCTTCTGCGTAAGGCAGCATGGTTCTTAGAAGAATATCCACATAAAGATGCTGATCCATTGCACCATTTATGCGATATATGGGTCCTACACCTTGATAGGAAAAACAACCTCATACCATTATGCTTAAACCGCCATGATTTACAGTGTTCCGCGTATACCTAGACATATTCAGCATTAGGTGGGCGTCGCACATATTCCCGAGAACCAGAACCACCATACAGAACAATTTTGCTCTCATTAGACCATAAAATATTTCGCCAATGCTGAAGGGGCTTATCGACATTGTCTTTGGCAAACTGCATTATTTTGGCGATGTGTTTTTTTGTCAAAAGAGGAACCTTCCTTGGGCTTCTGGCATTGAGATCATTCTCCCGCAATATTCTTCTGTACGTTTCTAAACTAGCGTTAAGATTTTGCTGTTTTTTTATTTCCGTAACCGGCAAATGGGGAGATACCCTTGAGTATCTCATAGTTCTCCTCTCTGATTTTGGAGAAATAACTTTTTTTCTGCCCCTGTTTTCGGTTTTTTTTTGTAAATTTTTTCTGCGTTAATAATCGTCTTAGCAGATATTTTAAGGTTTTTTGAATTTCCGTATAAGTTTTTCCATCAGAGAGGAGTTGGCGTATGATTCGCCGCATTTTTATAGTGCAATGCTTATTACGACCCATACTGTAAGTTTGAAGGAATATAAATGTAGGAAAACTATGGGTTTTTATACCTTACCTTTTAGTTTCAACAACAAACAAAAAAAAATATTCCTAAGATTCAAAAACAATGAAAAAAATTCACAAACTATTAAACACTGCTATTATTTTGACTGCGCAAAAATACACTTTAAGTGAAATCAAATGACCTTTGGAAGAAAACCGTTATGATATGGCTTTTTTTTATTCCGGAAACAAAAGATAAAATATTCTATTACAAAAATAGTACTAGAATATTTTAAAAAGTTGCCTATATCTTAGTTTGTACTAAAATATGTCAATGGTAAGATTACACTGCTATTATTTTGACCGCAACTGTATGTACATTAGGGTGGTCCTTATTTTCAAAAGTTGTTTTTTCTAAGCACCCGATTTTCTTGTTCCTTGATATCTTAAAACAACACCTTATTTTTTTTTTTACAAATTACAACCACGTTAACACGTGCCGCACTGACCTTAAAATGTACGCTCTTGTGAGAGTACTTCTACTGTATTAGTACCTATGCATGCATGTACTTTTCTGTAAATCTTTCGATTGACAGAATAAATCAAAACATTCTTTAGTTAGTTTAATGATTAAAAATGCCTCGTGGAAATTTTATGTTTTATGTTATGAAAAATCAAATTGTGGGGTCTAAATTAAATTCAAAACGAGATGTACTAAGTGTTCTTTTTTTATAATATACGAAGTATGAAGTCAAGCTTATCAAATAGTGTTACTTTGGTCATAGATGAGTGTTCAATATTTTGGAAAAAGGCAAGAACTCCTACTCGTGATTGATGTCATTGCTTAAAACAACTAAAAAAGCTACGAAATATTGAGAAGAGTATAAATAGAAACCAAGGCCGGATTAACAAGTAGGCAGAATAGGCAGTTGCCTGGGGCCCCCGATTTTATTAAAAACGACTTCTAAAATTTTCTTACAAACATAAAATTCTAGTAACGTAGTCAAGTCCGGCAGCAATGGAGTAGGTCTTTCAGTCGCTATATTTGAGTACTGTTCGCCACTTTGGTAGGATCCGTTCACAGTTAATTCGAACGAACCGGTTGGTACGATACGAGCTATACTTTTTTGTGTGTGTGTACACTTTCAGTGGATACATTTCGTTCTCAAACCACATGAACGTCGTTAATGGTTATGGGTGCTACAACAATGTGAGTTGTGAGCTTTTTTATTTTTCAGTTAGCATATGCGCATACTTCCAGGGATACATCTCGCTCTCAAATCATGTATGAATGAGATTGAGAACGAGAACGAGTTGATGTTGAAAGTTAAAAGTTGCTTTGCTATTACTAGCAGTGTTTGTTTTTGTTGAGTGCATGAAAAGGTTGCACGAGTTGAAAACTGGGAAACAAAGTGCAAAATTAACTTTAATTAGGAGACAAGTTCGTTTTTATTCTAGAGATTTGGAAGAATTTTTAAGAATTTTTTATTGAAATGAAACAATTCCAAAGTTACGTGAACTGCAGATACACTGATGCACATAAAACTCATAGTCATTTGTATAAGATTCTAATGGAAGATCAATTAGCCGATGTATTTCCTAAGACAGAAATAGCTCTTCAGATTTTTTTTAACATTAATTATCACAAATTGTTCTGTCGAACGATCCTTCTCACAATTAAAAAGAATCAAAGCTGCTGAAAGAGCTACAACGCGACAAGAGCGACTCGAGATGTTAGGTATAATTTGCATTGAGTCAGATTTATTGAACAAAATCGATATTGATGATATAATTGATGAATTTGCCGAAAACAAATGTAGAAAACAACATGTTTAAAATGTAGATAGTAATTTTATTGATATTATTACATTGTGACAGTAAAATTTTTATGAAAGATATAAGTTTGTATTTTTAAATCGAAAAAAGAAGGGAACGGACGTGAAAAAAAGGGCCCCCAAATTGATGTTTGCCTAGGGCCCCGTTGAGGGTTAATCCGGCCCTGATAGAAACACTGATACATAAAAAAAAAAATCTGATTTTTCGGAAACTTTAAACGACTTATCTGATATCGCACACGCATCTGCATTGGATATGATTAAAATTGAAGAGGATAAAAAGTTTTTGCTTTTACAAAGACAGAGAGGTCGACCCTGGGTGCATGCTTGGACCAGACTTCAAATTTGCAGGTATGGAAAAGAGAAAGGAGAATCGTGAAAAAAGAGCTAAACGAGTGGTAGATCAAAACTCACCCAGTTATGACAAAGGTAGGTACAGTGGCGGCGCAGGTACTAAACTTAATGTGGGCAAGATACATTACGCGAGGCCCTCTGATGGTGCAATTAGAAGGCAATATAAAATAAAAAATCACTTAATTAAACAGTTTTTTTATTTATTAAGAAACAAACCTAAATTTATACTCAAACTTCTTTGGAACATTAAACAAAAATGAATAAAAAAAGAAAAAATTAAAGAAACAAACATTTTCTTCGAGTACTTTTGGTTTTACTGAACTCCTTAACTATTGGTTCGTAATTTATTTTAGATGCTTTATCTGCTTCAATAGATAAAACTGTCAAATATGAAAGTCTTTCTTGACCCAAAGTATTTTTTAAATAATTTTATATTAGTTTCAATTTTGAAAAGCTCCTTTCAGCGGAAGCAGTACTTACAGGTATTGTTAACAAAATTCTAATGACAATGTAAACATTTGCGTAAATTTCTCAAATCGTTCTCTATGATAGGTATATTGAAGCAGATCTTTCACGTTTTTAATAGAGTTGGGTAAATTTGGGATCATATTTTGTAATGTAATTCAGATGTTATACCTGTAGAAAAAGTAAAGAATGCAAAGAACCCAGAACAATGGAGGCCAATAAACATGCTCCCTACATATGAAAAAATATTGGAAGTGGTAGTTTGCAATCAACTTTCTTGTTTTGTTGAGGATGAAAAACTGCTTTGCGTTGAACAATCTGGATTTAGGCACGGTCACTCTTGTGAAACTTCAATGAGTTGGGTCATAAACGAATGGAAAAAAGATGTGGACAGAGGAAACATTATTTTGGCAATTTTTTTAGATCTTCAACGAGCATTCGAGACGATAGACAGAACAATTTTAGTAGAAAAACTATACAGATATGGAATTAGGGAAAAAGAACTTGAATGGTTTACAAGCTATCTTTCAAACAGGACCCAAAGAGTTAAAATAAATGAAACATTCTCAAGCTCCTTAGACATTGATATTGGCGTTCCCCAAGGATCAGTACTAGGAGTTTTGCTTTTTCTACTTTATATTAACGATTGCGGTGAGGCTTTATCTATTTGCAAGAT
Organism: Philhelius festivus; assembly: GCA_963931855.1. Lineage (NCBI taxonomy): Eukaryota > Metazoa > Arthropoda > Insecta > Diptera > Syrphidae > Philhelius > Philhelius festivus. Next base: position 171,720,519 of record OZ007555.1, on the reverse strand, counting down.
CTGTCTCTTTGCGGATGATACGCTTATATATATTAGTGGCAAGGATGTTCGTACTCTGGAAACACTTCTTCAAAGAGATTTGGATTCAATATATCTGTGGTTGTGCAAAAACAAATTGAAACTAAATATGTACGTCAAAAACAAAATGTATGTGCGTAAATAGTAACGATTCAAATATAAATATAGCAATAAATCGTGATTTCATTGAGTGTGTATCGGAAATAAAATATCTAGGTGTTTATATTGACAATAGATTAAAATTTAACTTCCGTTTAAACAAACTCTGTGATAAAATATCAAAAAAGTTGGGGTTTCTAAGAAGGATCCGAAATTGCATTTCCATGAGTTGTGCTCTGACAATTTATAATACAACTGTGTTTCCTCATTTTAATTATTGCTCTTCTATTATTTATATGTGTACCCTTGAAAACCAAACTAAACTGCAAGTCTTACAAAATAGAGCGATGAGAATTATATTAAAATGCAACCGGTTTACTCCAGTAGCTGATATGTTACGCTCAATAGGGTGGTTAAGTGTGATCCAACGTTTAAAATATAATGCACTAATTATGATTTTTAAAATAAAGCATAATCTATATCCTGTTTACTTACAGAACAACGTAGAGTACATAACTAATGAGAGATATGCACTAAGAAATGCTGGAGACTTTCGGTTACCTTTATATAGGAGAGCCCAAACACAAAACCATCTTCTTTATAGAGGGCTTCAGTTATTCAACCGTCTTTCGACTGATGTGAAAAATTTGGTTAACTTAAATTTATTTAAATTAAAAATCAACTTCTTATTGAAAACTAATATTTTGTAAGCAATTGTACAAATAGAATTAAGAGTTTTCAAAACTAATAAAAACAATTAAAAAAAAAAAAAAAAACTCTTCATACAACTCATAAGGTTGGAAGTCACTGCTCTCATTTTATTGCAGAACTGTGTGTAAATCCTGACAGTCGCCCATGTTCTGGAATTCGATAGAAAGTGAATTGAATCCACTTTTGAATTTCACGTGAAATGAAATTGGATGTTCTAGATTTCGACCGATTTCGAAAACTTCGAAATTGCTTCGAACTGTCAGAACTGAAGGATCATCCATTTTTATTTTGTTTCTAAAGTGAAATTCTTGTGCTTTGAACATGGATGCAATATTATTGTCAATTTTAAGGGAAAGAAGGAAGCAGAATTCAAAAGAAAAAATAAGAAGACAAATTTTGCGAGACAAATCAAATGTTTTAGATTTACCTGACAGTGAGTGTGAGAATATTATATGAATTGTTCTGATAAATAAAGTTAATATTTTATTTTTTTTTAAGTTTTCGTGATAATTTTAGATTGAGCAAAGACGCGTTTTTATATGTTTTAAGGGAAATTGAACCTTTTGCAATATTACGATGTTCCTCCATCCACTTCAGGAATACCTTCTCTTGCCGTATATTTTTATGTTTTCCCCTAAAAAAAGAATAAATAAATACTAAAAAGTGACAAAAATAAATATTTTTCTCTTACATTTTGCTGGAAGACGAAGAAATATACACAAACTAACTGCACTTTCACTAATTTCACCGACAATTCACAAACAAAAAAAAGTTATTTGAATCCGGAATGAACCGAAATGCGGAGCATACATTTTCATTTTCGAAATTCTAATTCACAATAACGAATTGTGGAACACTCACACTCAAATTCAATTTCGGCATGTGAATTCATAATAATTGAAATACAGAACATGGGCGTGTTTTTCAATATTTGCTCTTTTGGAATTTTTTTTAACTTATCAGTCATAGAGAAAACCAAAATTTTCAAAATGTTGATTTAAAGACATAAATCTCGATTCTATGTTACTTATCACAGAATCAATCATGGTATTAAAAAAATCTGTTTCATACCGGCATTTAGCAGACTGTGTAGATTGATTGCTACCCTCATTATCAAACATCCTTTTCTTTTTGGCTACTCTTTTATTTTTAAAATCTTTTGGCAAATCATAACTGCTTTTCTCAATAAATTGACGAGCGTCAGACAAGCACTTTTCGAATCCTGTTTGTCGATATACTTTGATCCAGTCACAAAATGTACGCAAATGTTCAAGAGTAATGCTTAAATGGACTTTAACAGATTGCCATAATTTGCTTATGGTATGGAAACGCGTTAATAACTCATACCATGTGTGTTACGATATAATAAATTCCAAATTGAATATTTCGTTTAGAACGGAATCGTAATCACTGAGTGTTTCCGATTGTTCCGTTTGGCGTTTTAAATTTTCTATGCATTTACTCGTAACAACATCATCAAATTGCAATAATACGGCCTTCGGCGCCTGGATTCTACTTTTCAACCTTGTGTCTGATAAAGGCTTCATAGTAAGCCTTAATTTATCTTTGATTATTTTCCAGCGTTTGTTGGGACTTGAAAATAGCAACAAAATCTGAGCAAAAAAATGAGCTTACGATAGTTTTTAGTTTTTTTTTCGGATAGGTATAGCGTACCTATAGGTGGTCGTGGTAGGTACCTAGACCATCTGCGAATCCGAAGAGCAAGAAGGTTTAATTTTTTTGTTGGATACGGATATGTATGTATTTTTTGCTTTTAAACTGCAACTCATAAAATTAAAATAATGAGTAGGTATAGGAAAAGTTTGGTAGCTATATGATGCCAACTTATGTTGCCAGACTAAAATATAAACGAATGATCAGAAACCAGAGATGAGATTTTTTAATTAACTAATATAACATAATATAAGTAGTTTATCAGAAATATCGATTATTTCATTGACATTTATTTCGTGCGCCGAATGGTGGAATATCTTTAAGTTGAGAATTAATTCTAATGATTATACGAAAAACCTTGTGGCGTGTACTTTTGGATTTTCCATACTTTTTCAAATTTATTTTCGCCTGTGAGGCGCGAGGCCCTTTGCACCGCAAGGCCGTGGGCGGTGGCCCACACCGCCTCTGGGTAGGTAGTTGCATATGTAATATGTAACGTAATGTGTATGCAATTGTCTTGCTGGTGGAACTTAATACTACGTTTTCATCTGACGAAGATGAGGTTGAAATGGAAAACTGTAGTTTTGAATCTTCAGTGCCAGAACCGTCAGGCTCTTAAAGAGCAAGAGTAGATATTTTAACTTCCAGGTTATCTGCAGTACTTGATAAATGTAAGATAAGTGACAGAGATGCCGTTCACCTTTTGAAAGCCTGTAATGAAGCCACTTCCTTAGATCCTTTAAAGTTTGTGATTAATCGTACCTCTATCAAGCTCTCTCGTCAACATTTTCGTGAACAAACAGCTACAGCAAGTAAAACAAAATTTGTCAACTTGGATTTAAGCTTTGTCATTATACACTGTGATTCGAAATGTCTGCTTGATAGGTATAACTGGTCAAGCCAAAGTTGACAAACTTCCAATCATTGCAACTGCCCCAAAAATTGAACAACTCCTTGGAGTACCAGAACTTTCAGCTGGAACTGGTATTGAAGTATCGTCTGCAGTGTTTGAGGTATTGGAAGATTGGTCATTGATCGATAAAGTCCAGGCTTTTGGTTTTGACAAAACTGCACCTAATACTGGGCGTTTAAACATAGCTTGTGTTCTACTAGAAAATAAAATACTGTACCTAGCTTGCAGAGATCATAATTTGGAAAATGTTCTTCAAAGAGTATTTAACGAATCTAAATTTGATCCATCTTCAAGGCCTGACATTCCTTTTTTTAAAAGATTTAGAGCACAGTGGAAAACAATGGATAAGACGCAATTTTCCATATGGTCAAAGGATGAAAAGGCTGTGAAGATGTAAGGGAAGAAATTTTGTCATTTGCTATGACAAGGCTGGAAGACAATTTGCCTTGCGATTTCTATAAAGAGTTCCTACAGCTTATTTGTGGCATTAAATTTCGGGCACCAGGAGCCTATCACTTATTGGCTCGGTGGATGGCAAAGGAAATATATTGCCTTAAAATAATATTATTCCAACAGAAATTTAAGCTAAATGGCAAGGACAAAAGAGCTTTGTAAACTACTATTTGCTGTTTTGTAATCAAATGCTACACACAATGACGAGGAAAGGAAATAGTCGGATCCTTAAAAGTAGTCAATGATGCAGCTGAATATGGAGTTAAACTCATGGAGGAGTTCAATAATAAACTCACAAAAAACGAGGATCAAAAGCAATTCTTACTTCAAGTGAGTATACCCTTTTCACAAACTGACAGCTTTTAAATAATTTATTTAAACATTCTTCAATAATTTCTATTAAAATTTTCAGGCTCTCTGAAATTACCGCCAAAAATACCCTAGATTTAGTCGAGAAAGTCTAAAAACTCGTTACAATGAATAAATTTCATTCTGATATTCTTTGTAAAAATATTATCTAGCGATTTATTTATTGAAACATCTTTATTTGTCTAATTAAAGTAAGAAAATATCACTTTAAAAATATCACTTTAAAAATAAAATTTTAATAAAAAAAAAATTTTTTTCTTCCATACAAATAAGGACCACCCTAATGTATATGTACCGGAAAAAATAATTGAAGAGCTATTCTAATGTTGTCCAAAGAATTACAAAAAAAAAATATATTTTACAAAATTTAAATGTTTTACTTCAAATACATATAGGTAATTTACTTATATGTATAAACATAAAAATGTCACTCTGGCAGACGGGCGTAGGCCATGCTTATTTATAGTTTGTTACAACATAGCAAAGAGAAATTATGTAAACTAAAGTCATTATTAGGCTAGGCGCACATAGCGCACATTCAATTTTTAGTTTTTCAACTGGTTGGTTCGAGCAACTAAAAAGTTTGTGTTTTGACACAAACTAAACGATTGCCTAAACTGAGTTCGCTATTTTGTGTAACATATAATTATATGCACCTTCGCGGACATTCAACCAAATAGTTCATCTGTTTTCTATAAGCAACCAAACAATTTATTGTGCAACTAAAAATGGAATGTGCGCGCCTAGCCTTAATCTAAAATCTAAAAAATCTACACTAATGATGAGTTTTATGTGAGTGTTCGTATAAGCGGCTTCATCACGGCCGATGCATTCGTCTACATCGAGGGTTGGTCTAAGATAGAATGGCTATTCGCTAATCTGCCAGGTCGGCCGTAGAACTGTAGCTCCTTCTCCTTTATAGTCGAAACGTTTTTGCACAACTCGGAGCAGAGCGCCTTCGGTTCATTTCTTCTCGAGAAAAATTAAATCGTTATAGTTTAGTATACAAATAGTTTTTAGGCCGAAACTAGCTTTAAGATAGCTTAAAGGATTATATTAATAAAAATGAATTTAAAAAAAAAATGGTTAAGACCTTGATATTTTTCTATCACACAAAATCTATTCTCCCTTTGATGAGCAAGTAAAACCATTAGCATGTTGCCAGAGTAAATTGTGCACATAAAACTTGAGTTTCCAATTTCAGCTATTGCATTCCTGACAGAAAAATAAATTCTTAAGACACATTCTCACGAAAAGCTTCAACTATTACACGTTCCTTTCGTTTAGCTATTACACTCTTTTAAATACATTTTGAACTCGTACAAATGTTTAATTACTTTTAATGTTGAATTCGTTTGAGCTTGAATTTTCAATTATAATTAAATAATATGGTTACAGCACAGAAGCAAAAGAAGTCGTTTTTTTTTCTAAGGAAACATGAATGAACCAACAATCTTTTTGTGAATCTTTCGTTCACTATGAAATTAATGTCTAGAAGGTATTTTGATTTCAATTAAAGATACAAAATAGATTCGGTGTGATGGGAAATTAAAGTTAAAATGATTCTCAATTCAAATGATACGATCTTAATCTTTTGAACGTTGTTTGAATATTCTATGATGTGAATATAAATAAGCCTTGATGGTTTCGAAACCATCTGACAGTTACAAAGAATTGTGTTCAGACCTCACACTGATAGATTCAAAAATTCAATTTTACGTTTTTGTTTGGAGTAAATTAATCAACATTTTAATCTGTAATCTATATTGTATTCAAAAATAATTCTAAATATAAAAGGAAATGTCAGTCAAGTTATTTATATTAAAGCTCTTTTATACAAATTTTGTCTCAACTTAGCAAATGCCAAATGCCAGCTAATAGATTTAGAAAACATTTTGAAACTTATTCGTGATGATGAAGTTATTGGTTTTCTAATTAGGGTGTCCGTTATTTCCCAAACTCTTACTGAACATACCCTAAGTGTAAGACGTACAAAGGACCAAGAGAGGCAGTTAAAATACTAGGAACTCGCAAGCCGGCACTGAGAAAAATATCAAACATATTCATATTTGAATCAAACTCGAACACATACGATTTGGCATGGAATCGATATCTATTTAATTTTAATAGAAACGTATTTAACCATGTTTGACCTGATTTGAACATGATTTTGTTTAAATTTACCTCGTTTTCTATTTGATTTAAACATGCTTATCTTTGTTTTTATTAACTTTATTTGATGTTGTTTCAAATAGAATCATATTGATTTTTTTTTAATATATCCGTATTTGAGTCAAATACGTTTTTGTTTAAGGCAAATATATTTAACTTCAGATTTTTCAGAAATTCAGAAATTAAAAAAATTACTCAACACAAAGAAAAATTAAAAAGTACATATTTATATTTTTATTTTAATTAAAATTCTGTTATTACATTTTTCCAAAAAGTATTTAAATGGTTGCGGAGCGTTTTCAGATCTCATCTTTGTCACAAGCACCAGATGAACTTAGCCCCTGTTTAAGATCTATGAGCAAATCTTCGTCAAATTCTGGTTCTTGGAATTTGCTTCCTTTTTTAATTCTTTTGTCGTCTTCTAGCGTCCTATGGGAAGAATATAGAAGTCAAATGATAATTTAATATAATGCATACTTATTAATCAGTATTTTTTTAAATAAAACTATATAAATAAACAGTTTTTGAAACAAATATTTTTTTGGACACTTACAATAGAAAGCAGCGAACACTCTTCTTCCACTCCTCGAGTTATCTTATCTTTTTATATTCGTGCTTGAAGCAGAACTTCAGGTATCTAACATTATAATGGTATACCCATATCAAATATTTCTTGATATTTTTATAAATTACACGCTTTAGTAAAATCACAAACACTCGCGGAAGAAACGCACTCCATGACTTTCGATGCCAAAAATAAGAAAAGTTACGTATTAAGCTACTTCATTTTACTTCAATTCAAACTCGTTCAGGCTTAAATTTAACTTTTATGTTTAATCTCTTACTCTTGTTAATATTTTAACTCCGTTTATATTTAAAACAAACTCGTTCATGTTCATTGTATGTTAAAATTTGTAAGTAAGTAAAATAATTAAACATGTATTTTAAAAATCAAACTCAAACTAATTTAAAAACATATACAAAACGAAGTCCAGATCTTAATGAAATTCTTAAATATGAATCATCATCATCATCGGCTCGACAACCGGGTTCCGGTCCTGGCCTCTTTCAACAAGTCTCTCCACCTATCCCGGTCTCTAGCCGACGCCATCCAGTTGCGCACCCCAAGGCTTCGGGCGTCCTGGTCTACGCCATCTCTCCAGCGCAAGCATGGTCTACCACGCTGTCGTCTACCATAGAATGTACCACAAAGAACTTTCCGAGCAGGTTCCTCTTCGCTCATGCGAGCTAGGTGCCCTGCCCACCGGAGTCTACCGAGCTTAATTTTTGTCACGATATCTGCTTCTAGGTAGATTGCGTACAATTCATGATTGTACCGTCTCCGGAATCGTCCTTCCTCACATACGGGGCCAACAATTCTCCTTAAGACTTTTCTCTCGAACGCAGCTAAGAGGTCGGAGTGCCTTTTGCTAAGCACCCAAGTCTCGGATCCATATGTGAGTACTGGCAGGACCATGGTCCTGTACAGCAGCAGTTTTGAAGTTATGGTGAGATTTCTGGATTTCAAAAGCTTTGACAGACTATAGTAGGCTCTGTTGGATTTTAGAAGCCGCCCGCGTATTTCTTCTTCTATATTGTTATCGGCTGCTACTATTGACCCAAGGTATTTAAAGGATTGCACCACTTCAAATTCGTGCTCCGCTACCTTGATTGTTTGACCAACTGTTCCTCTCGCATTCGACGCCACCATGTACTTTGTTTTACCTTCACTAATGTGCAGCCCCAGATTTTGTGCCGCCTGCTCGATCTGGATGAAGGAATCGTGTACAGCTTGTTCGGTTCTTCCGATGATGTCGATGTCGTCTGCGTAAGCCAGTAACTGGCTGGACCTGTTGACGATGGTCCCTCTTGTTGCCGTGCCAGAGTCACGGATTGCTTTCTCCAACGCCAGGTTGAAGAGGAGGCAGGCCAAACCGTCCCCTTGTCGGAGTCCATTAAAGATGTTGATTGGTCTGGATAGCAATCCGGCTATTTTTACTTGGCTTGTTACGTTGGTCATGGTCAACCTACATAGTCGTGTCAATTTATTTGGGATGCCGAATTCTCTCATGGCTTTGTAAAGTTCTACCCTGGCTATGCTATCATAGGCGGCCTTAAAGTCTATAAACAGATGGTATGTTGGGATGTTAAATTCTAGACATTTTTCCATCGCCTGCCTAAGGGTAAAGATCTGATCAGTTGTTGATTTGCCTGGAATGAAACCACACTGATATTGTCCGATAACGGTTTTAGCGTATGGGGTTATCCGGTCTTGTAGGATAGAGGAGAGTATCTTATAGGCGGTACTCAACAACGTGATACCTCTATAATTGCTGCACGTTGTGACATCTCCCTTCTTATGTATGGGGCATATTAAACCTTTTCGCCAGTCTTCTGGCATTTCTTCCTGCTCCCATACGTGTACTATAATATCATGCATTGCTTGACGTAAGGCTGGCCCGCCGTGATGGAATAATTCGGCTGGTATGCCATCGGCTCCCGGGGCTTTGTTCTGTTTAAGCCGGCCTATAGCCTTCTCAACCTCTTCTATGCTTGGTGGCGGCAACATAGGGTTTTCTTCTTGAAGTAGTGGAGCCTCCACTTCTGCAGTGAGCTGACCATTTAGCAATTCATTAAAGTACACTTCCCATCGCTCCAGTATGCTTTCAGGATCGGTGATCAGATTTCCCTCTCCGTCCTTGCAGTATGTGCAGCGTGGTGTGTACTGCGTCATGTTTCGGACGGATTGGTAGAACTTCCGCGCCTGGTGCGGACCTCGCTCTCGGCTATTTTCTATTTCACAGATTAGGTTCTTCTCCCAGGCTGATTTTTTTTGTCTGTGTAGCCGTTTTTCTATTCTTCTGAGCTCTTTATATTCCTCTTCGCGTGCCCGCGTTCTATGAGATTGTTGCATTGCTCGGTACGCAACATTCTTACGTTCAGTCGCTAGCTTGCATTCATCATCAAACCAGTCGTTCCGATTTTTACGACTGCTGCCTAAGATGGAGTTGGCAGTACCAATGACAATATTCTTAAGGCGTGTCCACTTCTCATTTACGCCCAGCATACTGGCTCCAGGACTTACTCTCCCTAAATCAAGTGATTCTAGGGCGAGTCCTAACGCATTACCAAAGGTGTTACTGGTGTTTTCATTGCGCAGGGCAGCCGTGTTGATTCGAACCTGATCGGCGGATGCAATGCGTCTTCGCAAGGCAATCCGCCCTCGGAAAACCATACCAACAAGATAGTGATCCGAGTCGATATTGGCACCTCGGTACGTTCGTACCGTCGTCAAGTTCGAGTAGTGGCGACGGTCTATCAACACGTGGTCTATTTGGTTACGAGTGACTCCATCAGGTGATACCCAGGTGGCTTTGTAGATATCTTTACGCGGGAACCTGGTACTCGCAACGACCATGTTTTATGAATGAGTTTGATTTAAACATATTTTACTGTAAAATAGTAGTATTTTCGAATTTAAACAGATTTGAGTTAAATAATAAACGAATTCTATTTGCCCTTATTTAAACATATAATTAAACATGTTTCTATTTAAATAACTCATAGTACAGTTTTCTCAGTGGGTCATGTACTCGTTGAATGTTTGACTATCATAATGGGAGGGGAATATATGGCCGGGTAAAGCATTTCACATTCGTGTTATCGGGGTAATGTATTTTACAGTACGTCTGAAGTTGGGCCCAATTTTAAACTGATGAGCATTATATGAGCGAGTATTACGGTTGAATTGTTTAAAAGGAGGCATGCAATCGGCTAGCTAAAGGGTTTTTCAACAGGAACGCTACAAAACTAGAGCGACAGGGACAGCAAACGACGCCATGTTTCTTGCCGCTCTTTCGACATTTCTCTTCAATAAGGTTTGCCATTTCATGATGGAAAGATATACGAGCCAACAACGAGTCGAAATTATTAAAATTTACTACCGAAATTCGGAGTCAGTGGCCTCAACGTTAAGAGCGCTACGTCCAATTTATGGTCGTCATAATCGTCGTAGCAGATCAACATTTGAGCGTCTAGTGGAAAAATTTAAATCCACAGGCACAGTACAAAATGTTCCCGTACCAGTGAGACAAAGAAGTTCCCGTAGTGTCGAGAACATTGCTGCCGCTGAGGCTTCAGTTGCAGAAAGCCTAAATGTGTCTCTCACACGTAATTCTCAAGCGTTGGTTTTGTGACGTCGTTGTGGCAAAATTTTGCGAAACGATCTTGGCCTACATCCTTACAAGATTAAATTGAAGCCACAAGAACTGAAGCCGCTTGACCGCCAGAAGCGTCGTATATTCGTGAATTGGACTGAGCAACAACTTGAAAATGATTCGGACTTTCATCAACAAAAATCATCTTCAGCGATGAGGCTCATTGCTGGCTGAATGGCTTCGTCAATAAACAAAATATGCGGTATTGGTCAGGCAGCAATCCACACGTACTCCATGAGTCATCATTGCATCCCGAAAAAATTACGGTTTGGTGTGGTTTATGGGCCGGCGGCGTCATTGGGCCGTACTTCTTCCGTGATTATCAAGACCGGCACGTTACTGTGAATGGGAATCGCTACCGTTCAACGATAACCGAATATTTTTGGCCTCAATTGGATGATATGGACTTGGAGGACATGTGGTTCCAACAGGTCGGCGCCACAAGCCACACAGCGAATGTCACAATCAATTTATTGGAAACCAAGTTTGGAGAACGTGTTATCTCACGAAATGGTCCAGTCGCTTGGCCGCCTCGGTCGTACGATTTGACGCCGTTAGACTATTTCCTGTGGGGCTACGTCAAGTCCATGGTCTATTCCAACAAGCCAGCGACGATTGATGAACTTCGTACGAATATCGAACGTGAAATTATAATTATAGTTTTATCATTTATCTATTTTTAAGATTCTTTTTGTATTCTATCCAAGTGACTCAAGTGAGAAATGTATGAATAAAAGCTTTATATATGTAGAATACAGCCAGATTTTAAGGGGTGAACAATTTCTAACATCGACGAAGGAAACCTAAAGACTTTGCAACGTTTTTGGCAACGTCGTTTGGTCTCTGTCTTTGGTTACACATTTTACAATGCCATCGAGATAAGAACAGTCAACCAAGAATTTTTTCCAACAGCTTAGCCTTTATTTCTTTATTAACCTCCTCTTCTACTTACGCATTCACATTTCACACTCTCAATCACAAGCTTTGCTGGAACTCGACTACGGAATCACTCCGAGGTTAATTTCCAGTGAAACTCTCTGTCACCCACTTAGGCCGGTATTCACCGAGCGCTCATAACTTAAGAAGCTCCTAAACCTATTCACCAAGCAATATTAGTGAAGATCTACGAGCGCTCTTAAAAGTTAGGAGTGGTCCCGACCACTCCTAACTTACGAGCGCTCTCTTCGAAAGTTTGTTCGCTTGTGCATGTGCCGTGCCACCTGCCACGCACCGCACGCATTTGACTCGAATCCATGTGAGCAATGCCAAGTAGAAGAGTATCCATTTGCTGTTAAGACCAACATTCCAATTCCATAACATTTTACAGTTTGGGTATGACTGAACAAGAGAGAATGGCTCTCATTTTCGAACTTCGAAAAACACTTGCGAGTGGTTGGTGAATACCCCACAGAAATTTCAAGTTAAGAGCCGTTTAGGAGCGCTCTGTGAATACGAGCCTTAATCATTGGATTCTCCAAGTTGTTGGTGCCATGCCAAAACTTGGTGAATCTAAGACTTATTCACAATAACTTATTTGAGAAAAATAAAAATAAATTATAAAAAGTTAAAAACACTATTCTGGGCAGCTACTATATATGAAATGTTACTATTATAAAATTATTCGAATAAAGAGTAATTACTAGTTACTAATCTTTAAACAATCTTAAGGAACCGAAGGACAGCAATTTTCTTTTTGGTGGACCTTTGTGGAGAAATGGGGATATTGAAGGGATAGCCTTTAGCGTTCCATTCTTTTAAGCTGGTCTGTTATTTAAGTTAATTTTAAATAAAGAATTTTAGGATGGGTTCAAGCCGTCTTTCAAATGGAAGTTAAATTATTTTAATTATATTGAAGTTGTGTTGTTCAGGTATGTTTCGGTCGTTTTTGTCTTCGAATTTCCAGCGAGTCTCCAGCCCATCCTCAGGCTAAACACGATCGAATTAATAAGTACCTATTTTGTCATCCTCTCCGAGCTACTCTTAAGCTTCATTAGAACAACGGACTCAAAATGTGGGTCGAAATATGGGAATGGTTTTGATGTAGGGCAGAAATGGTAGCGAGAATAAAACTGTCTAAACAATAAAGTCGAAAGAAGGTTTTAAAAATCGAGTTTAACATGGTTTTTGTTGCGTTAAATCTTGCTGTCATCAGGAAAACAATTTAATCGATTAGAAGTTTCAAACAGAAGATCATTTATGAATATGAGAAAGAGAGACGGAGGCGAAACGGAGTATTTACCAGTATTTATTTTATGAATTACAGACCTCAAACCGTCCAACACAACTTGGGATGAGTGGTTCGAAGAGTAGTTTGTAAGGAAGAAGATATAAAATGCACGCATTTTCGATAAGAAAGTTTGATGCCGAACTCTATCAAATACTTTTGAAATATCAGGTGCAATAACCTTACTTTTTCCAAAACAATATTAAGAAATCAGCCGAAATAAGGTATGCCGAGACTTTTGCTTAGGAGGGCAACTTGGATCAGCTTGTTGCTAATGTTCCTGAGGTCAATCCGCTAATACTATAGACTTGTTTCTTACTTCTGATCCTGAAAAATACGCTATAAGTGTATTATCTGCTCATTTGGAGAAAACATTCCTAAAAGAACCGTTTAGAAATACGAAAAAGTTGACTGGGACCGTCTCAATGATTTCTTCTGGAACTTTAACTGGGTTAGAGGAGTAAGTTTTCGATATTATAAAGCTAATCCTACTGAAAAAAAAAACCGGAATAACTTTTAGCAAGCTAGAAAGACCTGTAATGATCATATTTAGAGAATCAAATTCTTGCATGATCAAAAATTACGGGAAAAAATACTAGAATGTCCCAAAGGTAGTAAAAATTGTTGGTCATTCGAAAAAAAACGTATGAAATACTACTTTGTCTTCGGTTCCTACGCTCGTTTTTAATGACACTCCTATTGTCAGCTCACAAGAAAAGCCAATTTGCCTGCAGAAAATCACTATCAACGCTGTCTGATAGTGCCATGATTCCTCCTAGAATTGGGAGTGTTAATGAATCTACGGGACAAATCTTCTTTGGCACTCGTACATTTGCAAGAATACTGAAAGGTCCCGATTTACACAAATACGCTGGCTCGGATAGTATCGTCCCAATTATTCTGAGGAGGTGTTCTTCAACGCTGGCAAAACCATTGCGTAAGCTTTTTTTTCAAAAGCATGTAAAGTTTGGCATCAAGCTCTCTTATCAAAACTGTGTGCATTTGGTGTTGATCAATCTCTTCTTCGTTGAATTCGAAACTAGCTTTCGATCCGCTTAAAACAATTTGTAGTAGACGGTTTTTAATTTAATTTATTAATTGCTGGTATGCCGCAGGGCTCGCTTTTGTGTCTTACTCTCGTTCTCATATTCATAAATGATCTTCTATCTGAAACTTCCCATGCATTAAATTATTTTTCTGACGACAGTACTCTCAGCTTCTCATATTAGTTTACTTATTCAACACCTCCTTCGGATAAGCCGCGTAAAATGTAATGCTTCAATTGCTGTCTTTTGTCGTTCAACCGCAAATATGCTCAATTTTATTGCCTGTTTTTTTTTGAATGTCGAGTTTTATGGAGCACTTGTGGTGAAAAATAAGAAAATGGTTTAAGTGCCTTTCACTAATTTTACATGAACCGAAGTGTCTTCTGTCTCTTAACTCTTTGATTAAATCTATCAATAATAGATTGATCTGCCTGCTCCTTATTTTGACATGAGCAACTTCGTTTCTTGACAGTCTCTTTTCCAAAACTTGCTCAATTGACAAATTGACCGGAAATCATATCATTTTTCATTAAAAATCCAAACATTTTCGTACACTGATTTCTAAACAACAAAAATAAAAGATGTTTCATCATAAATTTCAAAATTCCTACAAAATGTCACAAATGTAGTTTAATCTATCTATACGTATGGAAAATGAGTTTTTTTGATTCAATGTGTCATCGGTTTTTTTTAGTTACTGCCGATATATTGAAAAAAACCATTGCTTCACCACAAACTTTAACATGTTTTGTATTTATTTTTTTATCAATCACATCAAAGGGTTCGGAAAGCCAAATATTGTATCGATTGCTGAAGGGCTTCAGAATATGATAGTTGGTGTAGGGCTTTGTGTTTGTTTTTTTATTATTTTGTTATTACGAAGTTTTATGGTCATGTCCTTACATAAATAATAGACACATGAATTTTGTGGATGTTTTATTAACATTTGAGTAGGGTTGGCATTATTGATTTTTTTTAGGTTAACTTTCAACACAGATAAAATTTTATGGAGAATTTAATGTGTCAAGAATTTTTTTTTTAATAATGTTTTATTTCATTCTAATAATATCAAAGGACTGGGGTGGTGTAATTCTGAAAAGGGGTCATCTTTCACTGCTGGCAATATTTTTTTATTTCAGATAAACCCTATTCCTTCGTAAGTATTTGAAAAGATTTTATCACACAAAGAAATCGATTGATAGTCGAAAAACTTTATGGAAACGTGCAGAGAAGATATTGCTCTTCGTCGTTAATTCTAAAGTGTTATCGATTTCAGACCCACTGAAATTATTAAATATTTTCTCTTCAGAAATGTTTTTCCAAAAGTAACAGGGAAGTTTCTAGGTTCTAAGGAATTTGTCGACAAACGTGAAAAAATTTGTTGGTTTTCTTATTATTTATTTACGCTTGTAAGCAAACATTTCTTCCAATTAATTTCTCAAAGACGGTTCTAACGATGTTGATAAAATGTCCAAAGTTTGTGTAAAAGGTTTAGGAAGTGATTCTAATAAAATCGACCACTGTTACACCCACTTACACGTCCGTTCTTTTTTTAACTTTTACCTCTGTTTCTAGAAAACAGCTACGATTTCATTTTGATTTTCAGGGTTGTTTTTTATTTGTGGGGTAGAGCTAAGGATGTGGTTTTAATGGAAGCCGCCATCTACCACACCTATTATTTTCTTATATATGAGTTTTCTCCTCATTCAATGTCTTAGAATGGGGAAAATTCTAAATAAACTAGCTTTAAGTTAAAACTAAAGAAATATTAAGTGTAACTTTCATTTCACTGAACCTATTATTAAACTGCAGTATCAACCAAAGAATTAGAATATAATGGCTCACAGATAACCTTCTAGAGTCTAACTTATACCATAGATCGTAAGCTGCCATTTCAGCTCAAATTTCAAATATTCAAATATTGACGTTCGGCACTTTTTCAGATCAAACTCAAATACTGACATCTGTCAACTGCTGCCCCGCCGGGTTGCAACCAATTAACAGTACGATCGCAAACCAAATGGTGAATACCTTTGCATACACCATGATGTTTCATTTGATGAGTTTCCCTTAAACTTCTTAGTTTGCACTTACTGTTTTCCGTAAATATAATAAGGGAAGATGTGGTTTTAATGATAGACCCTGACTTGCAATTCGGCTTTCGAGAAAAACACTCAACCTTGCATCCACTGCTAAAATTCCAACACGATATCACCTCAGCCCTCAACAGTCATCGTGTTACTATCGGATGCTTTCTGGATTCGACAGCGTGTGGATGGACACAAACTTAATCTCAAGCAAGTACATCCACCATTTCTTTTCTTTCCTATTTTTCAGGAAATTTTTCGTCCAACTAGATAACTGCAAGTCAAACAGAGCTGAAGTCACCAAAGGCTCAAAACTAGACCCTTTCCTCTACAACTTGATGACTCGCAAACACCTTCTTCAATTGGATGCGAAAAACTTCTGTGTATGCTGATGACTCGCTTACCTATGCCACATCAATGTCACCACTAATCACTGTCCAAAAAGTAGAAACCCACATCAACAGACTCTTCCAATTCTACCAGAAATGGGGAATCTGGAGCGACACTTCCCATTTGGAACTTGTCTGATTCAGGAGCCCTTCAACTAGTAGAGGCACTCGCACTGCACCCAAGTACAGAAATCTGGTTCTGAGACTCTCTGACGGATCCACCATCCAAAACAAAATGTCAAGTGTACTTCAACGAGTTGTTAAGGTTTAACCTGCACTCAAGAAATGTGCTGAAAAGACCAGCCGTTTATACCCGTTGTTGAAAAGAAGATCAATTCTAATCCAACCGACAAAGACACTAATCTATAAGCAGCTCCTGCGACCAGTGATCAGGTATTCCTTCCCAGTCTGGTTTTCAATCTCGAAGACAGCTCAGTTATTCGAAAGGAAGATGCTGAGGATATGCACTGCACTCTACTTCGACCCGCAACCACAGAAACACTACAGGACCGAGCATCTCTACACAGAAGCCAATTTAATCCCACTCGACAAATATCTAGTCCATTCAACGAAGAAACTAATGGGGAACCACCCGAATCAGCTTATGAGAAGGATGACCACAGAACAACGACATTCCGAACCGAGGTAGCTCAGTGTGATGGAAACTCTGGATAACAATGTAATCATGGACAACGAGGACGTAGTCTCGTTCTAGGCTGACATTAGGTCAGCCTACCACCGCGGCTTAACGCCATCTTTGCGCACATACTCGTAATTCAATGAACACTCTGAAGACGATAAGGTTAACCAACTTTTTAATTTGTTTTGATATGTACATTTTGTATATATAAATTTTTAAACTTAAGTCACTTATATAGGCTTTTAGATTTTAGGATTCGCTGTTCTTTTCGGTTCGCACGTTTCGGGAGAAACTTAATACAAACTAAAAAAGTAAAACTATTTTATTAAAATAAGTGTTTGTTAGTGGAAACGTTGCGCGCGTTATGCCCATTTCACGGTAGAAGTGGTGGCCCCTCACAGTCAATTTGGTCTCCAAATTTCTCCCGGTTCGGTAATTAATCAACAAACATTTGTCCGTCACCGGAACGAAATTTCGGCCGAGAACATCGCCGCGATTCTTGAATGTATACAGCAAAACCATAGGTAGTCGATTCCTCGCCGTCCACAAGATTTCGGCCTTTGGCAGACTTCAACTTTTGTCTCAAGAATAGGGCCTATACCCGAACAAGACCCAACTGATCCAGCAGCTCAAAGTTCATGACATTAGACAACGTCGTTTATTCACTGACTGGGTCTAGGAGCGTTTGGAAGAGGACCCCCAGTTTGGCACATTTATGTGGATGAATGGTTCTGCTAAGAAACAGAACGACACTAACCCAGCGCCTTCAATTGCTGAGTCAATTGGACCTTGTAAGCGAATAATCCGAGATCTTTGTGAAGAATTCTCCTCACGCTAGTGCTTGAAAAGTTGAGCTGTCCCACACTCTCCGCTAGAGCACCCACATTCTCGTCTATGCGCACCGTACGACGACGGGGACCATGAGTGTTGTCCACTAGCATACCAGTCTCTTTTTGCACAAACTTGAGTCCAGCAGGAGCGGTGCATGCTTCATTTCGGCCAAAACTTCTTTTCAAAAACGCACTCTTTGGGCTACACAGCACTCACTTTGGAAATAAGTTTTCAATATTTCCCATCGTTGTTGAATCGTTAAGTGACTCATTTCATTGCGCCAAGGTATGATACTGACTTTCTGTCAATATTTCGAGCGGGAAAAAGCTGCCAGTGTCAAAATAAATTATGATTTAAAAAGAAGCCACTAGATGGTCTACTTTTTACAATGGGCCTTACCAACAATCAAGTTAAGAGACGACTTAAATATTTAAACGAAATGAAGCATTATTTAATGGACTCTATATATCTGACCGTATATGCTGCATTTTATATTTTAGGCTCCGTACAATAAATGGTTCATAATTTAAAGTTCACATAAATATCAAGTTCGTAACATGTATTGTTAACTTTATAGAGCTCTTTAAATAATGGTCCATTTCGCTCAAATATTAAAGTCGTCTCTTAATTTGATTGTTGGTACGGCCCAATGTCTTTTTTTGATTATTTTTGGGAGAAGCTTTGGCATTACCTAACTCTATGAGCTTTGAAATAAAAAACAAAGCGGAAAGAGTGATTTGCTGAACACGTCACTTTTGACACTCTGGAAATATTAAAAAAAAAATGTGTGTGTACTGACGTACGCGCGCTTGAAGTAAAACTTCTTTTCCCAAAAGCAAAGCCTCTGTACGATTCATGTGCTTTTCGGAAACATAAAAAAAACTATTTAAAAGTAGTTTTAGTATAGTCTTGTAAATTGCAAGATGTCAAAACCACTTCCAAATACATTTTTTTAAATAGATATTATAGGAGGTTTAAATTGGATCTCAAAACTAATTTAATTATACAAATGATGCAATTAGTTTTGGAATGATCACTTTGGTCTATCTGCCGATTTCTTGAATTATTATTATTTCTTGAATATTAAGAAAATCATGTATAACTTGCTTCTTACCAAAAGTGAGCAAAATGGATGGCGCTCTTTTTGACGCACAGATGCCGCTTTTTTGACGAAAAGATGGCGCTCTTTATGACGCACAGATGCCACTTTAACGCACATGATTACTAAGCTGGGTGCACATCATAAATCGTGAAAGGACACTAATACAATACTAGCCGTTTATCAATTCATTTTAATCTTCGCTTAAATTTTTCAGATTTTGACTTTGAAATACAATTGAAAACGACAGACAAAAGTTTTTATAACTCCCCAGCTATAGCTATCATTGAAATGCATCATTGAAAATTTTCATTACCATTTTGTGCGAATACACAAAATGCAATGGCTTTAATTGATACCAAAATGAAAGAAATGAGTAGTAGAATTTTAACACTCTATAAAATACAAAATTCTGATTTGCACTTTCTTTCATATCCACTTTTATTATTTCACTGATAGAAATCAATCTCAATGAACAGCTGATTTTCATTTCTTTAATGTTCTCAAATGTCAGTTTTCCTTTTAATGATCAACTTTTATCTGAAATGCATAAAATTGGTTGTAATCAGCCATTGACAGGGTCTTTTACTGAAACCAATCTTTCAATGATTGCTATAACTGGTTTGTCAAAAAAATGAAGTCAGACTTCCATTGACTTGTTCCAATGATGTATTTCAATGAAAGCTATAACTGCTAATAACTATAACTAAAAATTGAATGTGCGCGACTGTTCTTACATACTTCATTTGTTAATTTAATTTAAAGTGACGACGAGGAATGCTTAATTAAGTATGTATATCCTCGTCTGCTTTCATAGTTTGAAACTGATTTTACAATAACGACGATGTTTCATCACGCTCACATCTCTTTTTTCTTATCTCATTCATTGTGTTGGAGCCCAAGGATTTTAAAATTGTAGGCAATGCTAATTTAATTTTGACACAGAATTTAAAATTCTTCGCATATGGCAATGCTAGTTTATATTTGACAACAGAAAGCAATAAAGCAGACAGTCGAAGAAGTTAGTGAGGCGGTAAAATACTCCAAAAAGGGAAAAGCTGTTGGCCCAGACGAAATACCCTCAGAGTTTTGGAAAAAGATGGGAGACATCGGGTTTAAATGGCTCATGATTCTTGTCTCCAAACTTATACGAGGTGATCGCATGCCTAATCAATGGAGGGAAAGTTACCTTCTTCCAATTTATAAAGGAAAGGGTGATACTCGAAGCTGTGATAATTACCGTTCGATTAAGCTGATGTCACACACCATGAAGATCGTTGAGCGAGTCTTGGGTAGCCGACTGCGAAAAATAATTAGGCTATCTGATGACCAGTGCGGGTTTGTCGGGGGTAAGTCAACCACGGATGCAATCCAGAGTATAAGAATAATTATGGAAAAACATTGGGATTCTTTGGAGGATTTGCATGTCGTATTGGTTGATTTTGAAAAAGCATTCGATCGGCAACCACGAGATCTAATATGGGTGGCCCTCAGGCAACGAGGAGTTCCAGAAACCTATGTGCGGATAATTATGGACATGTATGATGGAGCAGTTACTAAAGTAAGATGCGCAGCTGGAGTCACCGAAGAATTCGAAATCACAGTAGGTGTACACCAGGGAAGTGTCTTGAGTCCCCTGCTCTTTATTACAGTTCTTGATTACCTGCTTGAAGGTAAAGTGACGGATCCAAAAGTGCATCAGTTATTCTTTGCTGACGATGGAGCCATCATAAGTGAAGACCCGATATCCCTACAACGAGCACTTGACGTATGGGTGGATGTTCTAGAAGGAAGTGGGTACCGAATAAGCGCGAAAAAGACAGAATACCTATGCTGCCCATTTTCTGATCCACACAGGCCTATTCCAGACATTTATTTGAATGGAGTAGTGCTTCCCAAGTGTGAAAAGTTTAAATATCTGGGGTCTATGATAAATAACGAAGCTACTTGTGATGACGATATCAATCATCGCGTAAGCGTAGGGTGGATGAAGTGGCGGGAAAATTCTGCTATCTTCTGTGACCGAAAAATGCCCCCTAAGCTGAAAGGAAAGCTCTACACTTCAGTTGTGCGTCCAGCACTCACATACGGTTCACAATGTTGGACAATGTACAAAAAGTATGAGAGTAAGCTAACGGCAGCTGAGATGAAGATGCTTCGTATGACAGCAGGAGTTACAAAGCTTGATCGAATTAGAAGTACGAAGATCCGAGGAAGCCTTCATGTTAAGAATACCATTTCCCAAAAAATTGAACACGACCGACTCAGTTGGTATTGCCATGTTCAAAGGAGAGATCCTGAGAACCCCGTCAAAAAGGCAATATCATACAACGTTCCAATTCGGAATAAAAAGAAAGGTAGGCCTAAACACTCCTGGTACAAACAAATGCAAAAACACCAGCATTCAGTTGGCCTCAGAAATGGAACAATACAAAACCGGGAGGCTTGCCGCCGATTTCTGAGGTCAACCCGGCGAACCCCACAGGCGGATCACTAGTGTGAAGCAGATACGTGGGAGAGTTATGATCCCCTCGACATCGAGATCATAACAGCGCCGAAGCAAAGGAAGAAGAAGAAGAAGACATTTCATGTTCAAGTGAGTTTCATAATTTATTAAATCAGAGAGTTCTCAACAAACCATCCTTAGAGCTAATCGTTCGTAGATTTTACCCATGCATTGTAGATATAAGTACTTCTGGTCTTCAGTTTTTGCCATTAGGCGTTTTTCTTCAGTTCATTATGGAGCTCTGAATAGAGTCCGAGCATATCGAGCATGTTTTTGTGCATTCTCTGAACCAAGCGTGCTCTGAGCACTCTCAGAGTTGTTTTTGAAACACACCTAAGCACTTAGTTGTCATTTATATTGTTCTTATTTCCACCTGTCAAATTATTGTGTTAAGCATTTAACTCTGTCTGCTGTATGAAAATCCTCAGTACATGCTCAGAACAAAAAAAGATACGTATATTTGAAGCTCTGAACACTCTGAACTAAAAAAGAAACACAATTTATTTCTTGACAACTCAAGCTCTGCTCTGAACTAAAAAGAAAAACGCCTATTAACAACTTCTAAGCGTTAAGAGATTCTTTCAAACAAGGATTTCGATGTTAAAGTTGTTCAGTATAACATTGGCGCAGACCAATTCTCACCTTCAATAATATTTTTTACATAAATCGACAAATTACTTTTCCATCTCGAAATTGCACTCAGCATCATTCTCAAAACCAAATAAGCGGATGTCTATTATATTCATAATATTATGGCCCTCAACTCGTACTTCGAAATTATTAGTCAGGTTTTTATTTGGCCTATTTTACCTGCTAAAATTCATACAGTAACTATTGTAAAAAATTATTCAACTTGCATAGCATTATATTCCGACAAAAACAAGTAAGAACATCTACTCGTACAAATTAAAAATTTGATTTATTACAAGAAATACTGCTGACTGACGCTGACTATAAACCATTGTGCTACTGTAACGCGCTAAATAATATTTCTCAATTTGTCATTCATAATTTTTTCACCAAAAATCATCTGCTACTAATCATCTAAATTTAATCATATTTCAATTTTATTTTGTAATAAGTTCATAAAATTTCGAAATAAACACCATAAATTTGTCTTTATTTAGTTTCTTCCCCAATTAGACTTTTACTTTCCACGAATCTCGTTCCCATCTTGGCAGAAATTTTCAGATATACATGCCAAGGTTATAACTTGTATAAACTGAAAACATTGTACAATAATTTACATTCCCTTCAAATTGAGATAAAATGTATTTTCACAATTTGCCTCAAGCATTTTCCAATCTAAACGGAAAACTTTTTTTTCGAGACGAAATGTAAACATCTTGAACAAACAAAAAAAAATAATACGAGTATAAACCGAAGAGATGACATATTACATGAAATATCTTACAACCAAGTTACACCAAATCAAAATTTCGGGCTAGCCAGCCAGACTAACCCTTACTCTTATTTCGAATGCAAAGTTGAATTTGTTTGGAAAACTGAAAACACATTTTTGCTCCTAGACACTCGGGAACCAACTGATTTTTTCGTCGGCAAAATCAAATTGATGTTGCCTGAGTGGATATCAACCGAGGTGAGTTTTTGAACTTTAAGGGTTTTATCGAATTGGAAGCTCTGCTCTTTTCTGCGCATGTTTTCAGCACGGACTGTATTGAATTTATTTCTCAACACATCGCAACAATTAGCCAATGTATCTGCAAGTTGTTTGTTGAGGTTTTGAGCCCGAAAAAATGAAACAATTTCTGAATAAACTCTGCAGGTTATTTACCTACCAAGCTTTTGAAGTTGAATGATTCATTTTCTTTTAAAGATTAATTTCTTCCAAAAAATGGAAATGCTAGTATTTTGGAATTTTCTTTATCCTTTTAAAATTGTTTGAAAGGCAAATAATTTTAAAAAGGAATTTTGTCCACATTAGAAATGATTCCACCTTCAGTTAGAATTAAAGCATAATAAGGGCAGATATTCACAAGGTACTTGGCGGTCCGCCGATGATCTAACGTGCAACCAAATTGATCATGTTGCTTTCGGCGGAAGGCACTCCTCTAGCATACTGGGCGTACGCACGTACAGATCAGCCAACATTGACTCGGATCACTACCTGGTTGGTGCAAAACTGTGCGTGCGAATATCACTGGAGGCTATTAGGCGAACATCAATCCTGAGGAGGAAATTCAACGTTGGTAGACTGCAATCGGAAGAGACCACGAAAGTCTATGCCGACCAAATATCCCTTGCGAGGGACCCTACTACAGACAAGATGAGCCTAGAAGACCACTGGCACCAATGCCAACATGCCATCAAGGCTGCTGCGGAAGAGGTGATAGGATTCTCACAGCCGCCGCCAAACAATTCCTGGTTTGACTCCGAATGTGCTCAGGCAAACAAAGCCAACCGAGGCGTATAGGTTGCGGCAGCAGAAGAAGACAAGGGCCTCCCGTCAGCTCTGCGTTGAAAAGGGAAGGGATGAAAACCGCTTGCTCAGTAAAAAGAAAAGAAACCATGAGCAGCGTGAAGTCGAGGAAATAGAGAGGTGTTTTTGCAGAAAACAGGTGCGGAGTTTCTACAAAAGAGTCAAGAACAAAACAACAGGATTCACTAGTCGCCCTCGTGCCTGCTAGGATGAGGAAGGAAACACCATAGTGGAAACGCAGTCGATGTTGAAAATGTGGAAAAATCATTTCAACCAGCTGCTTAATGGAGATGATGACCAAAATTCCGCCAGTAAGCAGCCATGTCAAGCAAGTTTGGTTAATGATCTGGACCCGACCTAAGTGAGATCAAATTAGCCATCGCCAGGTTTAAATCGAACAAAGCAGCCGGTTCTGATGGTGTACAGGCGGAAATTTTTAAGTACGCTGGAGATGATCTGGTTAGGAGCATACACCAACTTTTCAACAAAATATGGTGGGAGGAAAGTATGCCCGACGAGTGGAACCTTAGTACCATCTGCCCGATCCACAAAAAAGGCGACCGCCTTCTCTGCAGCAACTATAGAGGCATTAGCCTTTTAAACATCGCTTATAAGATCCTGTCCAGCGTATTATATGAACGCCTGAAGCAATTTACTGATGAAGTGATTGGCCCCTGTCATCCAGATCTTCACACTACGCCAAATCCTGGAGAAGACCCAAGAATTTAATATCGATACACACCACCTATTCATCGATTTTAAAGCAGCTTATGACAGCGTTAATAGAGAACAGCTGTACCGTGCCATGTCGAGTTTTGGTATTCCTGCCAAACTGATACGCCTTATAAGGAAAATGCCCGTTGCTCCGTCAAAATTGGAAGATACTCAATCGAAACCTTCAAAATCACCATCATGTAGCTGTTTTATAATATTGTCCTTGAGAGAGTAGTGCGCAATACTCGGGCCAACACCAATGGCACTATCTTTCAAAAGTCCACTCAATATCTTGGATACGCGGATTACTTTGACATAATTGGGAGATCCAAGCGAGCAGTTACGGGTACCTTTTCTAGTATGGAGTCAGAAGCGTACAAAATGGGTCTTGTGATCAATGAGGAGAAGACGAAGTATATGTTGTCATCAAATAAAGCCGATTCCCACCTCGGACTTAGTCAGAACGTGACTATTGATAGATATAACTTCGAGGTGGTCAGAGAATTTGTCTACCTGGGTACTGATGTGAACTCTGCAAATCAAAATCTGCTCAAATCAAACGTAGATTAACTCTTGCTAACCGCTGTTTCTTTGCGCTAAGTAAGCAATTGAGGAATAAAGCCCTATCGGGAAATACCAAGGAGACGCTGTACAAAACCCTGATCATCCCTATCTTGCTATATATGGTGCAGAAACATTGACCCTTTCCCAGGCGGATGAAAGCTCCCTTGGTGTTTTCGAGATAAAGGTTCTACAACGATTTATGGTCCGGTTTGTGTCGATTGGCAAAATAACATCTGGCGAAGACGATACAATCATGAATTGTACGAGATGTACAGCGACGTGTCCCTAGTCAAGAAAATACGTATTCAGCGATTAAGATGGCTAGGGCATGTAGTGCGAATGAACATCGACACTCCATCCCGTAAGGTATTCAACGCTATGTCAGAGGGTACGAGAAACAGAAGCAGACCTCATCTCCGGTGGCGTGATCAAGTGGAGGGAGCTTTAAGGCAACTTCGGACTCGAAACTGGAGGCAGCAAGCTAGAGATCGAGACTGCTGGCGGGTTCTACTATTTGAGGCCCAGGCACACCCCGCGCTGTAGCGCCAACTAACGTAAAGTAGGTTAGGTTAGGTTGGAGTGGCTGTCTAGTTGTTGTTGACTCACTTAGACCTCAAGGGTCCGTTTTGATACCACTAAAGAAGTTACTCATGGGAGAGTAATGAATTTAAACAAACCATTTCGTGCTTTTAATAAAGTTAGAGAGACATTTTGTGTCGATTGTTGCCAGTTCACTGGTATTATCGAAGAAGGGGTTACCGAGATAATTATTCCTTCTATTGGAGAGTGCTGGACATGTACATAGAAGGTGTTGGACTGTCTCCTCTTCCTCCTCGTCCATGCAGCTTCTACAGAAGTCATTTGTGTAGACTCCTAGCCTCAAAGCATGTCTACCTATGAGGCAGTGTCCTGTTATAACTCCTATTGTAGAGCTTATATTTTGTCTGCTCAGGGAGATCAAACCTTTTGACCGTTTTAGGTCTATGCTTGGCCATATTTGTTTAGTTGCCAGGCAGGTGGTACCCTGTGACCATCTAGCATTTGTTGATTCTAGAGCATATTGTGCCTTAAACTAACTAACGTAAAGTAAGTAAGGGCAGATTTTAGTCGGCAAGTACTAGTGGTGCTGAAAAAGAACAACGAATTTCTCATCATCTATTAATCGTCTTCAAGGCCGCATATGATAACATTCGAACTCGGGATCCCGGGGAAACTGATCCAACTGTGTCGCGTGACATTGGAAAATACGCGGTGCAATGTGCATCTAGGGAGGAAAAAAGGAAGGGGTTAAAAAGGAGGTGTCGGTGTACATTGGTTATGAATTCTTAAACATTGCAATGACTGGGAAAGACAGACCGTGGTAAGGAATTCCACATTCGTATAGTAAGGCTAAAAAACGAATCTCCGTACTTCACAGTACGACCGCAGTTGGGCTCGAGGGTAAATTGATGGGCATTCCTAGAAGTGCGAGTATTACGGTTGAATTGTTTAAGGGGAGGAATGCAACTGGCTATTTCACTAGAGCAAAGTCCGTTAAAATAACGCTAAAAAAGGGTGAGGCAAGAAACATTACGACGATGTTGGAGTGACGTAAATGAGCCAATGATGTTATTGTCACCAATCATTTTAAAAGCTCTTCATTGAAAACTGTCCAAGAGACTTAAGTAAGTTACTGGAGCACCAGCCCATAGATTGGAGTTATACTCAAGTTTTGGACGTATATAGGTTTTATAGATTGTAGCCAGATCAGAAGGAGAGAAAAATTTTTTGCACCGTCTTAGAAAACCCAAACATCTTGCGGAATTTTTGGCAACATCGCGTATATGATAGTTCCACAAGAGGTGGTTCGTGATGCACATATCGAGAATATCGAGATGTTCAAAAATTGCGAATAATAATTAAGTAAACCCAAGTATGCTAGCAACTCAGTCACATGTTTGGGAGTTGGAGCTTTTTCGATAGAGGAAAATTTTACCATCACTAAGAATGTGTCCAAGATATTGAATCTCCATGATTAATAACTCACACTTGTCCAAGTTTATTCGCACATTGTGTTCGTAAAGTACTTCTAAAACCTCGAACAACTTTTTATAGCACTCTTGAAAACTATTATGTCTCACGAGAATATCGTCAAGATAAAGTTTTCCTTTCGTGCCAAGTAGATAGTATTCTGTCTATTATTGACTGCCAAATTGCAGCACTACTACTGAAACCAAAAACGCCTAAGCTGATATAACCCTCTAGAAGTATTTACGATTAGAAATTCTCGAGATTTTTTATCGACTAGAACCTACGCAGTCTATGATGCAATAATATATGTATATAGCCAGCTAAACTAGCAACGAAATCTTCCGTTAACGGCATCGGATACTGAGCGGTTAATCGGCTGACAGTTGATCTTGTTACCGTCACACTTAGATCAATGTAAATCCGTTGTGATACCCTAGGGGTTGTGACTCCCTTTTATTGACACTCATTGAAGGAATGTCTGTCGTTACATAATCACTTGGTTTAGGAGAGGTAGACGCTTTTTCTGAGGCCGATGTCCTTTTCCTTACCCCCACTTGAGAAATCATCTTTTTCTTGTGGTAACCCAGTTGGTTGCGGCCGGTTATAATGCTCATGGGAAGAGAAAGAGACTTTTTACTCAGTTGAATGATAATGTCGGTCTTTTGTTTGCTGAAAATAGGCCATAGTTTTCGAGTTATAAGACAGGAACCAAGCGACTTCCATCTTTTGTTTATTATAGCTAGAACTTTGGTCTCGATTACTTGCTTAAGATTACAGGATGGGACTTTAACTGTTGTTCCTGATTAAGATCAAGTTTTGATCCTATTCTTGCCAGCTTGTCAGCGCTTTCATTACCTGGGACACACATGTAATCAGGAACCCAACAGAGCCTAATGTTGTGCTGTGTACCAAGAACCCTTAGCTCTTCGCGACAGCCATCAATGAAAAAGGTGATATCAGCTTGTGGTATTGTAGTATCTGGCAGCACTTTAAGTCTAAATTGGTGACCCTGGCAATACCGACCTAAATAAAGAAAAGGAATATTAAAGAATAAAAAGAAGGAAGAAACAAAGGAAAAGACAGACACTTTAAAGTGAGCCAGCAACACGAACAGTCGCATTACGAATAGGAGGGCTTTTACATTGGCGACGAGGATAAAAAAAAAAAATATATAATTATAACTAACGCGCAATGTCTGGTAAGTAGAAATACTTCACTTTAATATTATTGTCTATTTGAAATATAGGGATGGCACACTATTGGGCAATTATTTTGTAAAACTGGTTGAATCAAGAAGTATATACATAAGTGAAAAAGAAAAATAAAGGAGGTTGATTCGTTTTTTATCAGACTTGAGCAATACGGCGACAGGAAAAAAAAAGTAAATTTACAGTTGTAGCAATTCGGAGTAAGAATATTCGTATTACCACTGCCAGTTCTTTTTCCTGTCATGTATTTATTTTGTTTCGCTTCTTTCAATGCTTTGGGTGCAACTTAAATGTTTGCAAATCGGCAAAGGTAAAAGAGAGAGCAACTTAAATGTTTGCCAGTGAGCAACTTAAATGATTGCCAACAGCCGAAAAAAAAAAGAATAGTGCGACTTCAATGATTGCAAGAAAAAGAATGCTACTTAAATGATGGTGAAATATCTTGTGGTGAGACTTCAATGATCTAATCTATCCGCCATTGAATATTGTGCTTAGGAAAACTTAGACGGGAAATATACAACTGGTGTGCAAGTCTGGCGAGGAGGGGAAATATATATTCCTTCATAATAGCACTTTAATATTGTGTTTAAGTGCATATAATTGCATTTGTCATGAAGAGACACCACTATTAGCACAAACAATATTTCTCCGAATAGAAAAAAAGTACTTATTTTTTTGTTTTGTTTGTCGTTTTTTTTTCTCTAGATAACTTTGCATCAAAATATTTAGAACTACCGCCGTTCGACTACACTCTATATGAAGAAAATTGTGGTTTAGAGTGGAGAAATTGGCTCCGTTCATTTGAGTGGTACCTTAAAGCAACTCACATCGAAGACGATTCTGAAAAGTTCGTAAAACTGCTACACTTGGCTGGGCGAAAGGTTCAAGAGTTGTATGAAGCTCTACCAACACCAGCAAGTCTTGCTGAAGTTGCTCGTGGACCACTTGCCATCGGTTGTAGCCCACATCCAACAGATTATGGCATCGCGTTATGCAAGTTAAACGAATTTTTCGAACCGAAAAGAAATGCCACATACGAACGACACGTTTTTCGTCTCATTAAACAAGAAAAAAGCGAACAATTCGGTATATTCGTCATGAGACTTCGCATACAATCTGAAAAATGCGATTTTGGCGAGGCCGCCGAAGATAATGTCAAGGATCAGATTATCGAAAAATGTTTTTCGGCGAAACTTCGGCGGGAGCTGCTTAAGTTGGGTGACTGCAAGCTGGACAACATTTTGAGATCGGCAAAAGTATTCGAAGCAATTGAGGAACAATGTAAGACTTTCGACTCAAGTGTAAGCACAAACAACCAACTATCAGAAAACGTCAATACAATCGACTCCAAAGCTATCTTCAAAACGAATAGGGCCAATGACAACAAAATTGAGTGCACCCGATGTGGATATGCTGGGCATAGGGCTTTCGACGAAAAATGCCCAGCAAGAGGCAAGCTTTGCAACAAATGCGGTGGCAAGGATCATTTTATTAGGAAGTGTCGCAGCAAAAAGCGAATCCATTCATACAACACTGTAATTACAAAAGAACCGGATTTCAAACAAAGAATGAAGCGTGAATCTGAAGACCGCCAAACAAAAAAATTCAAAGCAACTGAATCCGAAACTATTAAACTACTTGACAGCACAACAAAACTCGATGAATACATTTTCTGCATTGGTGACAGTAAGGCCAATGAAATTAGTTGCAAAATTGGTGGAGTGACAATCACAGTAGTTGTGGATTCAGGTTCAAAATACAATATAATCGACGGCAGCAACTGGGATTTTCTTAAGGCAAACAAAGTTAAAGTCTCCAAGCAACGGAAGGATGCTGATGGTCTTGAGTTTAAAGCGTATGGTGGACATCCATTAACTACTATTGGAATATTTGAAGCAACGGTTGAGACTACATCCAAGAGCTGTGTGGCTGATTTTTATGTTGTTAAAGACTATGGAAAAGCTTTGATTGGCTATGAGACTGGTATTCCACTAGGTGTTATGAAAATCGGGGAAAATATCAATCAAGTCGAACAACAGAGCAGCGTGAGCAAAATAAAAGGGTTTGTTGTTGACATACCTTTAAAGGAAAACGTCAAACCAGTAGCACAACCATATCGCCGAGTACCAGTGCCACTAGAAGAAGCAGTTGACAAAAAAATTGATGAGCTACTTGAACAGGGTATCATAGAAAAAGTTAATGAGCCTTCTCAATGGATTTCGCCTGTAGTACCAGTTCCAAAAGGTGATGATGTTCGAGTCTGCATCGATATGCGTCGGGCCAACGAGGCTGTACAAAGAGAGAACCACCCACTTCCAACCATGGAAGATTTTCTTCCCCACATCGGAAAAGGACAATTTTTTACCAAGTTGGACGTGAAAAATGCTTTCCACCAGGTGTGAAAAAAAAAAATTTCTACTTATACTAAGTATACTATTGAATAACAAAACTATGAAATCAAATATATTATATTCTTTCGTTTTCTCCAATTTAACTTAACTTGTTATATTTTTCTTAACTTTAAAGTTGAATATATATATGTATATTCTTGTTCCGAAGAGTGAAATAAATAAGAAATTCAGGTATCACAGAGTTATGTTACTTTTTCGTTCACGAAATTTAAAAGGAGAGTTTCACAAATCTAAGTTTAAGAATTAGTCTATTTAAATTTTGTTATGAAACGTTTTTGTTTTTTGTAAACATGAAAAAACAACAAAAGTATTCAAAGAATTGAATGCACTTGAATCGTTTACCGTTGAAATGGACAAATTTTAATAATTAATATAATATACATAATTAAAAAAAAAAACGAATTTTTACTTTTCCTTGTCTATGTAGAAAAATATATCTAACAACAGTACCGAAAAGTTTAGGATAGCTAATGTCTGTATTATGGCTGTTGAGCATTTCATTTAGTTAATTGATTGTCATAGATTGATTGTATGCGATTCAGTTTTCTTCTCAAAAAAAAAAAAAGGTTTAAATGGAAAATTTTGTGTTTTCAGGTGGAAATTTCAAAAGAGTCTAGACCGATTACAACCTTTATTACCAGGAAGGGTTTATTCCGTTACACCAGACTCATGTTTGGAATAGCTTGCGCACCGGAATTATTCCAAAAAATTATGGAACAAATTTTGGTTGGGTGTGAAGGGTGCCTTAATTACATGGACGATATAATTATATACGGGGAGACAATGGAGGAACTGAATAAGCGAGTAGAAAGAGTTTTGAAAACTCTTAAAAATTTTAACGTCATGTTAAATCAGGCGAAGTGTATTTTTGGTGTACGAGAGCTGGAGTTTTTGGGCCACAAGTTATCGGCATCCGGCATCACTCCTACACAAAGTAAAGTTGAGGCTGTACAAAATTTTCGTCGCCCGTCATGTGTAGCGGAAGTGCGTAGTTTTCTTGGCCTTGTTAATTTCGTTGGAAAATTTATTCCAAACTTAGCCGATCTGACCGAACCACTTCGAGTTTTAACAAAGAAGAATGCAACATTTGAGTGGAAAACCGAACAAGGCATTGCGTTTGAAAGTCTTAAAAGAAGTCTAACAAACGATTTAGTAGTGGGCTATTACGATGTAAAGAATCGCACACAAGTGTATGCTGATGCCAACCCAATTGCTCTAGGTGCTGTTTTGATTCAAATCAATTAAAAGGGCCCGAGAGTGATCACATACGCCAGTAAAAGTCTGAGCGATACCGAAAAACGCTATTGCCAAACAGAAAAGGAAGCTTTGGCTTTAGTATGGTCAGTTGAGAGGTTTAATTTTTATTTATTCGGCCGAACATTTGAACTCGTCACGGACCACAAAGCATTGGAAACAATATTTTCTCCAACCAGTCGACCATGTGCAAGGATAGAACGCTGGGTTCTTCGTTTGCAATCCTATAAATTTAAGGTTGTGTATAAACCTGGAAAGAATAATATTGCAGATCCATTATCTCGATTAGTTGTTACGAGCAAAGCAGAGTCGTGGTCTGATGATTTGGACACTGAAGAATACATCAATTATGTGATAGCAAATGCCGTACCAGTCGCTTTGAAACTGGATGAAATCAAAGAGGCTTCTGAAAAATACATGACTATAAACGATGTTAAAACTGCACTCACAGGAAGCATTTGGTCTGATAGAGCTAGACCATTTAAAATTTTTGAAACCGAGCTTTGTTTTGCTGGAAGTATTTTACTTCGAAGCAACCGCATTGTTATGCCAGAAAGTCTGCGAATTCGTACAATCGAATTAGCACACGAGGGACACCCGGGAATCACGGTAATGAAACGTCGATTAAGATCGAAAGTGTGGTGGCCAAAAATAGATATTGAAGCGGAAAGCTTTGTAAAAAAGTGTCATGGTTGCACAATGGTCTCGGCACCACCACCACCCGAGCCATTGAAGCGCAAAGAGCTTCCTTCTGAACCATGGTCTCACCTAGCCATTGATTTCATGGGCCCGCTACCTTCAAGTCATTACCTCCTTGTTGTTGTCGACTATTTTAGTCGGTTTATTGAGGTGGAAATTATGACAAAAATTACAACACTCGAAACAATCAAAAGACTTAGAGTTATTTTCGCACGTTTTGGTCGACCTAATTTCATAACAGCTGACAATGGAACGCAATTCATCAGCACTGAGTTCAAAGAATATTGCAATGAAAATAATATACAAGTAATTCACTCTACACCATTTTGGCCACAGCAGAACGGGGAAGTGGAGCGCCAAAATCGCTCTATTTTAAAGCGCCTTAAAATAAGTCAAAATTTACATCACGATTGGCAAAAAGAGTTGCAGGACTATTTGTTAATGTATCGGTCTACGCCACACTCTACCACATTAAAATCACCGTCGGAGTTAATGTTTGGCAGAACAATTAGAGACAAATTACCACAAATCAATCAGCCTTTTGTATATGACGAGGAATTACATGATCGTGACAAAACAAAGAAAGACAATGAGAAACTTTATGCGGATGAAAAACGTGGTGCTAAAGGTAATATGATAGCAGTCGGAGATTTAGTGTGGTTAAAGAATTTGGTCAATACAAACAAGCTGTCATTAACGTTCGAACCAACTGATTTCAAAGTAATTGAACGCAGTGGTTCAGAGATTGTCGTGGAAAATCTTGAAACAGGAGTACGTTATCGACGAAATGTTTCGCATGTCATACGTGTGCCAGTACAAAATGAAAAGGAAAATGATGAAGGACTGGAACAAAGCACAGATCAAATGGACTTAAGCTACCAGCACCAGGGACCAACAACCAGCAAGAGAGCAAACTCGGATGACTCACCGCCTCGCAAGAGAAGAGCACCAGCCAAACTCCAGGATTATACCCAGTAACATTATTTATATTTACAATAAATGTTATTAGATAGTAGTTATGTTTTTCAGCAAACTTAATTAAAAAAAAAAATTTTATAAATTACTTTAAAATAAAATAAATAAAAAAACAAATATATAAAAGAAAGAAAGTAAATGTAGTATCTGGCAGCACTTTAAGTCTAAATTGGTGACCCTGGCAATACCGACCTAAATAAAGAAAAGGAATATTAAAGAATAAAAAGAAGGAAGAAACAAAGGAAAAGACAGACACTTTAAAGTGAGCCAGCAACACGAACAGTCGCATTACGAATAGGAGGGCTTTTACAGGTATTGCCATCATTCAGACATGTTTAGCAGCTTTCATCACTGCCAGAACCTCAGCTTGAAAGACACTGCCGAGATCAGGAAGTTCGAATAAGCTATCTAGTCCAAGGGTTTCTGAAAATAACCCTACAGCCTACACCATTACCAGTTTCCATCTTGGTATATATTGTTATCATCGATTCGCAGGTCGATGGTTTGTTGATTTGCCAGTCCTCTCTGCTAGGAAAGGCGGTCTATAACGGCCTGTAAAAGTCTAAGCTGGGTGTTATGTAGTCAGTTCATACTCCATTTTCCGTGTATTTCTGTAGAATCTGCGCATGACCTATGGCATTATGTCTCCAGCCACCAGTTTGGCTAAGCCGAAGTGCGCTATTGGCTGCTGATTCTTGTATAACTAGATCTAAGCGATTTAGGCTGAATATAACTTCCAGACCCGCTGTGGGTGTGGACCTCATTGCCCCAGTAATTCCAATACATGCTGCCATTCTTTGTACCTTGGTCATGATTGTAAGGTTGGTCAGTTTGTCTAATGTATTCCACCAGACTACTTTACCGTATGTCAGCACAGGTCTGACTATGGCCGTATACATTTACTTGATAATTTTTGGGCTTGGCCCCCTGGTTATGCGGGTTAACCGCTAGACCGCAGTTCTTAGTCCATGCATTCTTTATATTTAAAGCATTCTCTATCTGTCCGCTAATTGTAAAGGGAAATTTACATCTTATCACAGACCCATATGTCATGCATTTTTTTCTAAACGTCACTTCGTGAGACTTACAATGAAGCTGAACACGAGTAACAACTTTCTTTCACTCTATGTAGTCTCATGCCATTATAGATAGTAGTTACTTTATATCAAAACTTAAACCTAATTAGATTTAGCTAAAGACCATAATTCTATTTAATAATAAATTTCTGATCCAATCTTTTGATATAACACTTAACTTTTGTTATCTGTCTGGTTCCAAGAACATAAAATACTCCGTTTCCTTGTCCGATAAATATTCAATTTCTCGTTTGAAATCAATCCTAAGGCATTTATCTTATTAAATTTGTAATTCAATATTTTTCCATGGTTAACGAAAAATTATTACTTTTCCTATGCGTCGTTGTCGGTCGGTCCTTATTATACTCATACTGCTGGGAAATTGAAAAAAGAAGACTTAAAACAAGAACTCTTCCTGCAACAAGTTGATGGCTCTCATTTCCCAACTAATTACCTTCTTATTCCCACTTAAGGTCATAATTGCTTATTAAAATTTCATTTCATAAAGCTTTTGATTCTTTTTTTTGTTCAACTTGGTCTACTTCAAGATACGGGAAGTCTTTTTGTTTGCTTTATTTTTGAAAAATCCCAATTTAACTTTGACGTTTCTCTCATTTTAATTAACAACTTCCGTTCGACAATAATTGTTAACAGATTTTCATGAAATATTTGTAATTCAAGAAGTTTTAGTTGTTAAAAAGTGTTGCTGATATTCAAAACTTCGAAAGAGGCTGAGTGGACTATGAACACAGTTTCACTAAGAAAATAAATTTTGTGTTGTTAATAAATAATAAATCATTATCATGTTGATAGATATTAGGGAAACATTTTAAACTACCTTTTGTTAGAGGATCAGCATGTTACGAGTAAGCAATTGGCCAAACATTTAGTGATTTACTAACTCTTCTTTTTAATAAAAATTATCTTTTATTAAAAACATCTAAGCAGTGATAGTTTGAGAAACTAAAAACCGAGCAAACAAACCTAAAACGACATCGGGACTAAGCGCTTTACATGCAAATGCAACAACTACTTAAATCTATACAGAGTTAGCTAAGACCAGATAATTTTCGAGACTTAATCTAAAACCCGATAAAAATGGTGATGCCAAAATAATATTATCTATATGTTATCGATAATTTGTTAAGAGAAGTCAAAAGGGACGTTTTTGGATGCTGGTTGATGCTAGTCTAAAATCTCAATACAGCTGACAAATGCCATAGCGTACCCAGTGCTTCCAGCTATTTGGAAAAAAAGCTCCTAAATCCCGATGTCGTTTTTTTCTACAATTCTATATGGACTTGCGAAAAAAACACGGCTAGTAAGATGCTAAAATCGTATACAAATTTGCAATTCTTCTTTTTAACTTGATAACTTACTAAAATGGTTATATCATTTTACTAAATCGTTTAAAAATTTTGGGCAAGCAGTTCCTTTTATGAATATAGTATAGGTACTTTACTACATATATGACAAGTTATGCATTCGTAAAAAATCGAATTCGAGATTTTGATCAGACTTGACATAACGATGACAGGAAAGACGAACAAAGTGGTTCTCGTGGTTAATGATTAAACATTGGATAATGCTGTGAGAATCAGAATTTAGTGAGCTCTTATAATATTTTGTGTAGTTCCGCTTGGCATAATGGTTAGTGCGTTGGACTGTCATGTGGAAGGTCTCGAGTTCGATTCTCAGCCGCTGCAAAAAAGTTTTTCAGGAGTGTACTGACTCTTGCGAGGAATTGACAAATCGTCTAAGAGTATATCCTCTTGGAAAGTGCTGCATCGGCGTTGTGGTATGTCGTTCGGCTTCAATTCTTGCACCAGCTGCATTTTGAAAGGCTTCACACCTAAATCCTTCCCCAAAATTTTCCACGTAGTGGAGTAACAGAGGCCCAATTGCTGCGAACGGCACCGAATCGATAATTCACGGTCATTCATCACTAAAACTGGCCGATACAGCTGCGATATTTTCCTCAGTTCACACTCAACGTAAGTGTGTTGGTGATATGTCCAAAAATGTAAATTTGGTGCGAATTTGGTAGGTCGATTAAACTGACCATAAAATGGAAAAAGCACGATGAACTTTCTTAACATAATTTGCAAGCATTGTTCGTTTGTAAGACGATTCATGATTAAATTATAGACGAAACTGTAACGCCACGGCAACACTGAGACGATCAAAAGGAGAAAAGACAAAGGCAGAGAGATATCCATTATGTATCCTGAATTAGCATTGAACGGTTGTGCATATCTTTAGCTTGTCTAGTCTTGAAACATAAATAAGTTAATAAATAATTATAATAAAGGTTCATGTTTTAGATTCAGAAGTGGGATTAACCAACAAATAAAAGAAGGAAATATAAATATAATAAAAGGAGAGTAACAGCCCGATTCTCCCCTTGTGAGGAGTCACAAGTCACAAGCTCTTGTGACTATTCCTTGTGAGGATTGTTGTGACTCGATAACATTTTGGTATTCTCCCCCTAATCGTCACAACAAAACTCACAACAAAACTCACCACAGCATGGTGAACTTTTTAAGTGTCAATATTTGAACAGCTGACTATTCAAAACGAAGAAATTACAAAATGCAAGGAAACATAATTATATTTTATTATTTTATTATCCAAGCATAAAGTTTACAGAAAGCGAAAAAACTTTATAAATGTATTGTTTTGGAGAGCGAATGGATCATTTGTATCTCACAAAGTTTTTAAAAGCCGTCGACGCTCACGCTGCTAACTTCTTGATACGATTAGTTTCTTAAAAAAATGTTGTTTGTTTAAAAATGTTACTTTTCATTTTTCTGGGAAAAATCAGCAATAATATTCACTAGAACAAAGTCTACTTTCACTAGTTAAATTTTCTTACAAAGTATACTGAATGCCAATCCAAGAAACTTTGAAAATTATGAGTTGTGACCTGCTCTGAAGGAGATCACAGTTTCGATTGTTTTTGTGACTCTCACAAGTTGTGACTGAGCGGCAGAATTCGAAAAAGTCACAAAGTCAATTTCACCTCTTCTTGTGACTTGTGAGTCATCACTGACTTTGGGGAGAATCGGGCTGTAATAGTATATGTTAAATTAATATATTTTTAAAAAATATAAAAAGTAAGTGTAAAAAGTGATTGCGGTGGGTTATGTGTGTGTGTAAGTTTTTTTTTGTTTGTGAAAGTACTATGTTACAATGTCCAATTATGAGTGGAATTGCTTCTTGCATCAAGCACAAAATCTGAAATCATAATTCTTAAAATTTGTAAAAAAAAAAAAAAAAATGCTTTGAATGGTTTAGCGGCTACGGTTCACGTAGCAGTTAAATTTTGTTCTAGAAAAAAAAAAGGGACAGAGAAACTTTTTCAGACAGTTGAAAAGAGATAAGCAGTCGTGGTCACGTAGAATGCGCAGTC
This sequence comes from Philhelius festivus, assembly GCA_963931855.1. Lineage (NCBI taxonomy): Eukaryota > Metazoa > Arthropoda > Insecta > Diptera > Syrphidae > Philhelius > Philhelius festivus. Next base: position 171,682,308 of record OZ007555.1, on the reverse strand, counting down.
TAGTTGTATGAGTGCGCTTTCGGTCGAAAGCCTAGGCCCACTAAAGGGAAAAGAAAAGAGAAAGATGCAATGAGCAGAGAATTTATAGTGGTTCATGTCGAGACATGAGATTTGGGTACAGTGGAGCCTCTGTAATTCGCAAAAATGAAATTCAAAGTAGAAAGTTGCTGATTGTTAAAGTTTCACGTTTGTTATTGCATGTGTGTTTAACACATGAAGTAAATTTGACGTTGCCTAGCTTTGACGCTTCACTTTGGAAAGCAGTTGAAATGACGTAAATGACGGAAGAGTTATGTAGACACAAAAGAATAGAATCTTGCGTTTTAATTGCGTATTTTCTTAGCATATGTGTACAACTGTGGAACAAATTAATTGGACGTTTTATAAAATCGAGTTATGATGAAATATTTGTAGCGCTGATTCTTAAATGTGTGTTTAATACATGTAAGAATTACTGCCTAATTTACAGATATTTATAGCTAAATATATGTGATTAAATAAGCTGATAGTTTGTTTCACCTACAAATAATCAACCAAACGAATAATAAATTATTAAAGAAAGGGACACACACATTTTAACCAAAAATAAAATATGCAAAATATAAATAAAAAAAAAAAAAAAAAATTTATTGTTTAGTAGTATTGTAGGTGTAGAGTTCAGGTTCATGGACTTCCTTAAGGCATCATTAGATGAAATGATGCAGATATAAAAAAAAATATATATAAATACTTTTCTTACTTGAACTCTACACATGCAAATTTAAGCTTTGGTCTGATGGGTTGTTTATTTAATCCTTCTAGAAATGGAGAACCTTAATGTGAAACAGCTCCAAGCGGAACTGAAAGAAAGGAATCTTCCGTTAACTGGGACGAAGAGGGTCCTTATAAGCAGATTAAAACAATTCGATGAAGTTTATGGTATAACTAGAGTAACTCATCAAGTGGGTTCAGAAGAAAGGTCTGTAAATGCCCAAGAAACAACTATAGGAGCAACAGAAACCGGCCAAATGGATATCCACGAGGTGACCGCTAGCTCAGACTTCGCAAGCGTCGATGATAGTGATTTAAGAGCGAGGGAATGGGATATAATAAAAAGGGAAAAGGCTTTGATTGAAAAGGAGCGAGCTATGATGAGGCAAGAAAAAGAACTACTTGAAAAGCTGAAAACGCTAGAAAACAGAACAACTTTGACAAACAATACGAATAGAAATAAAGTAAACTGTAGCGTTAGAGAAATCGCAGATGCCCTCCCAGCGTTCAATCCCGAAGAAATGACCTCTATGTCAGCTGAAGCTTGGACAAAAAGGGTTGAGAGTCTGATGAAGATTTATTATTGGGATGAGAGAGCCTTATTAATGGCTGCTGCATCCAAAATGAATGGACCAGCTCGACACTGGTGGGACACGACTCAGGAGACAACATCAACTTGGAACGAACTCGCAAATGGTCTGAAGTCAAATTTCCCTCAGCATTATAGCGAGGTGGAGATTCACCAACAGCTGATTAAGAGAATTAGAAGACCACAAGAAACCATCGAAACATACTGCCATGAGATGAACATGATCGGAAAGAAGATAAACCTCAGTGGCAAATCGATCATACAATACATTTTGACGGGGCTAAACGACCATCACATGACATCAAGTCTAGCCGCATGCAACTTGAAGGAGATAGTTGAAGTCGTGGAAAAAGTAAAATGGTATGAAAGTATCAGATCCAACTTTCGACAAAATGCAACCAGTTCCAATAAAACGAATGTTAGGCCGATTCCTCAACCGCTGAAAGAAAAAACAGCGTGAATTGCTACAACTGTAACCAGCCTGGTCATTATTCAAGGAACTGTCACCAAGGTCGGAAAAGATCTTATCAAAATTATCGTGAAAGCAACAATCAAACTCAGGCGAAGGAAGATAAACCGGAAACAAAAAAGTTCAAAGTAAACGCAATAAAAAGAACTGAAGATATGGATTGTTATCGCAAACAAGTGAAAATTCAAGGTGTAGAATATGAAGCACTACTCGACTCTGGTTGCGAGCGGACAATCATAACACAATCGATTGCAAATACTATGAAATCAGGATTCTGTAAAGAGAATACAATATTACATGGTTTCGGAGGTGGTACCTGTCAAGTAAAAGAAAGTGTTTCATGTACGGTAATCATAGATGGATCGCCATTTCCAATTAACGCTCTGGTGGTCGAAGATTACCATTTAGCGGAACCTGTACTAGTTGGTAAAGATGTACTTAGCCATCCCAACTGCGCCGTGAGTAAGAAAGGAGACACTCTCACAGTACAACTAATTGAAGAAATAACAGGTTATAACACCGTGAAAGATGGCAAAGCAAAACGAAAAATAAATAAAGACGACCTAAGAATAAATGCAGACATTAATTCAGAAGAAGTTTTGGAATTGCTGCAAAGATTCCGTGAATGCGTAGCTATGACCCAAAAAGAACTAGGACGTACAAACCTCGCTGAAATGGAAATTGAATTAGACAAAAATATACCAGTTGAATATGGACCTAACAAAGTACCTTATGCCAAAAGACTAAAGCTTCAGTCAATGATCGATGAAATCCTTGCGAATGGAATCATCAAAGAATCTGAGTCAAATTATTCATCTCCGGTTATTCTAGTGAAGAAAAAGAATGGCGAAGATCGTATGTGTGTTGATTACAGAGGGCTCAACCGAATTACGAAGAAGATAAGGTACCCGATGCCCTCAATTGATGAACAATTGAATGATTTACAAGGATATCGCTATTTTATAGTCTTAGATTTAGCGTCCGGGTACTACCAAATACCAATTAAGGCGGAACATACTCATCTAACAGCATTCATAACACCCGGCGGCTTATACGAATTTGTAACCGTACCCTTTGGCCTCGCCAACGCACCAGCTGTGTTCCAGAAGATGATGAACAATCTGACAAGGAAGATGAAACCAGACCAAATGGTATGCTTTATGGATGATGTGGTTATACCAAGCAATTCAATTAACGAAGGAATGAAAAAGCTTGAAAAATTCCTGATGTTGCTGCGACAAGCAAATTTGACACTCAACCTGAAGAAATGTTACTTTTTCAAAACAGAAATACAATATTTGGGTCATATAGTAACAGAAAACACAATAACGCCAGGAAAGGAAAAAACGAATGCTGTAGAGAAATTTCAAGTACCAACTAATGAACGGGAAGTTCGACAGTTCATAGGCTTGACAAGTTACTTTCGTAAATTTATAAAGAATTATTCTTTAATTGCTCTACCTCTCACAGAACTTACGAAAAAGAGTTGTGCGTTCACTTGGGGTGAAAGGCAACAAAAGTCCTTTGAAAATTTAAAGAAAAGCCTGACACAAAAGCCAGTATTGGAACTTTTTAACCCTGACGTTGAACATGAGTTACATACTGATGCTAGCAGCAAGGGACTAGCAGGGGTGTTGATTTCAGCAGGAAGACTACGAATGAAGAAAGTATGTATCACAGCTACGAACTGGAGGCTTTGGCAGTTGTAGAGTCTACCGAAAGATTTAGACAATATTTATTAGGAAGAAAATTTACCATCGTTACTGACTGTGCAGCACTTAAAACCGCCATGAAAAAGAAAGAACTGATTTCGAGAATAGCTAGGTGGTGGCTGAAGTTGCTAGAGTACGACTATGAAGTGAAGCATCGTTGTGGAAAGTTAATGGCTCACGCTGATGCTCTCTCTCGCCAACCCTGTGAACCCGCTATAGCACCGGAAGTAGTAGACATGAAAATTCAAAAGATTAATATTTCAGAAGAAGACTGGATATACTCTTTGCAGATGTAAGATGAAGAAATCGTTAGTATTGTCCAAGTACTAAAACGAAAACCAGAGAATAATGCCGAAGCACAAACACATAAAGACTATACGCTACAGGATGGGCGAGTATATCGTAAGGTGAACGACCAGCTTAGACTGTTTGCTCCAAAGGGCGTTCGCAACAGAATATTGCGTTACAGCCATGATTTAATGGGCCATTTTTCTGAAAGCAAAACAGTAAAACACATTTAAGAAAGATATTGGTTCCCAAGAATAACCCAGTTCGCAAAAAAATATATCAAGGCATGTGTAGAATGTGCTTATGCAAAAAAGTAGTACAACCCCGAGGGAAGCTATATCTAATCGAGAAAAAAAATGTCCCTTTCGACACCGTACATTTGGACCATCTGGGACCATTCTTAAAATCTACGAAAGGAAACATGTACGTAATAGTACTGGTCGATGCTTTCACAAAATTTATCCAGATCAAAGCTTTACCAAACACGCAAGCTAAACCGTTGCTAAACTTCCTCACAGAAATATTTTACATATTTGGTACACCAAGGCGTATTATAACGGACAAGGGAACAGCATTTACATCCAAACTATTCGAAGAGTACACCAAAAGCCGAGCCATCACACATGTGTTAAATGCAACCAAAACACCGCGAGCGAACGGACAGGTGGAACGCTACAACCGGACTATTCTAAATGCTTTACTTGCTACTATTGAAGATGAAAACAAATGGGACCAAAAAATTAAAATCGTACAATGGGGAATAAATAATACCTACAACGAGGCAACGGGAAAAACAGCACATCAAATGATGATGGGGTACATTCCTAGGGACCCGCTACAAGATGCAACTCAACCAACACCGAGAAGATATAAAGCAATTGCGAAAGGAGGGAGCAGAAGCTATAACGAAGGTACAAAATAAACAAAAATTAAGACACGATTCTCGACAAAGGGACGCTAAGAAGTATTATGTGGGAGACCAGGTCTTGATCTTAAATGATAGTCCAATTAGTACCAGCACATCACGCAAATTGGAACCAAGATATAAGGGACCCTACCTGGTTACAGCAGTACTACCACATGACCGATATCAGCTGACGGATATGCCATATGCCCCCCGAAGTCAGAAACCGTATTCAGCAATATGGGCAGCCGATCGGATGAAACAATGGATAACACTAACTGCAGAATTCGACGAGGACATCGAAATGGTCAGGATGGACGAGTCTGTAACGCCACGGCAACACTGAGACGATCAAAAGGAGAAAAGACAAAGGCAGAGAGATATCCATTATGTATCCTGAATTAGCATTGAACGGTTGTGCATATCTTTAGCTTGTCTAGTCTTGAAACATAAATAAGTTAATAAATAATTATAATAAAGGTTCAAGGTTCATGTTTTAAAACTGAAAATGTTTGACAGTGACACAAAACACGAAACGTGCGTGAGCTGTCAAAACCAGTGTTGCCAAAAAGAAAATAGCAAAAAAATCACCCATTAGTACGATGTATTTTGACTAGATAATATCAAAATAGCAAAACGTTGCTTTGATATGTTTATGTAATGTCCAGATTGGTCAAAATCTGGACTTAAATTAACTATCACGTTTGTTTATTTACATATCGAGGTACCTACCTGCATGTTTATCGCAGGTTCGATAGTTGTAACTGCCAATAATTTTATACCTCAAATCTTAAATAACTATCTATTTCAAGTTTCCTACCCATGTTCACAAAAAAAAAAACAACCAAAACTAAAGCGAAAATTTGTAAACAAAATGTCTGCATTTTCTTGGTTCTTATGACGAAAACAGATACATTTGTCATCTCCCTTTGCCGCTATAATCCATAATTAAAACTTTCATTCATTCATTACTCCTTAAAAATTATTTCATTCTCACTGCTCCGTTCGGAACGAAACGGCTGAATAAAAAATGATTCTGATTGAATGAATGATTCTTTGAAAAGATCGAATCCTTGAACCAATCAATCAATGATTGATTCGATCTTTCAACATGAACAATCGGCACAGTTCTAAGCAGTTGATGTATTGTGGAAGCAATTGGTCAGAAATATCGTTACAAACATGTAATGGGAGACCGTGGCGAAAAAAAGAAAAATTGTCAGAAAGTTGTTTCCCGGAAGGTGCAATTTTGAGAAATCAGAATTTGGCCTTATCTGAATTCGCAAAACTTTAACTATTTTTTCCGCAACGAAACCAAACTATACTTTTTTCAAACTTATTGGATGCCACAAATTAGGTTTTCGAAATATACATACGTAGCTGAAATTATATAATAAAGTTCGTATAGGTATGCGCTAAATTTATTGTAATAATTTGTTGTCAAAACAAAAACCACAATCGCAGCAAATTCAACTAATTAAATTCGAGAACTTCTATTGAATTATTTTGTCGTATAGTCGATGTACCCATCATCATCATCATCATCGTTACACGTGTTTCTAAAATCAAACTTCCACGAATACGCCCCAATATATGTATATGTAAGGATCCCATAGATTGCTCATCAATTCATCATCATCATCATGAACCGTGACTCACTGGTTTGGAAAAATTACAATACCAACACAATAATGAACTTATTAAGGCTCATAATACTGATTGAATGAAGACACTTAACGATATAATAATAATCAACTTGCTCTGGATTGGATGTATTTTCAAATTATGTAAAAGGAGATATTATATATCTTTGGAAGAAGCTTTGCAAATTGGGCTTTTCTATTTTACACCGATCGAGTTTTTCATTTTCATAAATTTTGTAATGTATTTATGTGTTTGGATAAATGAACTCATAATTCGGATTGAATAAAGATACATTTTTGAGTGAATTTGTGAAAACAATTTTACTTGCCCTGTAGAACAATATCGGAGTTGTCGACAAAAAATATTAAAACATTTCTTTTTTACTTTTCTTTATAATATTCATCATTTAAAACCGACGAAACTCACGGTTAAAACAAATATTCCAAAACTCAAATGTCGCATTATTTTGGTTGAAGCAAAATCCCACTGTGAACTATTTTGTATGGACGTTTACTCAAAATTCATTGAGATGACTCCATTTTTTTGATTAAACCCAACCAAAACCAAAGCATTTGTAAATTTGTTTGAATAATTCATTAGCAAATGTGGACAATGTACATATATTCTGTATAGGTATTTATATTAACATTGCCCGTAGAAGCCCCAACCGAGTTCTCTGAATATTTATCACGAAATTAATTTTTTAAATTCTTTCATATGTCAAAAAAAGTGGAAACGAATTTATTTACTCGCCTGCGGCATGGTGAATTTTATATAACTTATGTAAATCTGTGAGAAATTTATTTGAACGTAAAGGTAGGCAAACAAAAAAAAATTAAAACTGTTCACAACAACCCAATTTATAAAAAAAAACCGCATTTCACAGTTATTCTACTATGCGATGGAATATGAGTGAAGTCACTACTTTATTTATTTCAATACGTTAAATTACATTAAAGTATTTACTTTTGTTGTACCGATCTGAATCTCATCGGTTGAGTTGAGGACCTGAAAACGAAATTCTCGAGCCGCGAAAAAAACAGTCAAAGTGTTAGTGCGATTGCAGTACGAGTAAGAAATGGAAAGACAAATAAATTAACTTACGCAGTGAGCGGTAAATATCCTTCTTCTGCCTTCACCCAGAGTTTGCTTTAGTTTTGTCGTTGCATGTATCGTTTGGGTCATGCCATGCATTGTGTGTAACTAATTGAACCAAAGGAATATCAGATAAATTGCTGTTATTTGTTTTGGAAAACTTACAGTCGGCTTTAACAACTCTATAAGAGATATATGTATGTACATGTACATATTTATGGCAGCGTTCGGACTTTACTGCGAAAGCAGTAGATCTACTGCATTTTTTTCTTATTTTTTAAATCTACTGCACCACTGCGCTTTTCCTACAATCTACTGCGATTCTTCAGATTTTGTTTGAATAGCAGCACTGGTCATAGAAATAAATGTGCTCATAACCAAAATGTCAAAATTTTAAAAGATTCTCGTCTCTTTAGTGCAAGTCTTATCAGCTATATATACGTTTTTAGTTCTTCTACTCTTTAATTTGTTCTTGTTTCAAAAAGTACAAATTTGTAGATGGTAAATTTATTTTGATTACCTAGCTTCATATATTTTTGCTTAAACTATACATTTTCATTATCGAGTAAGAGTATATTTGTTCACACTTACTACACATGTAAATGAATCGGTGATTGTTAAAACAACATAACTGAAATTTTAATTTTTTTTTCACAGGAGATCCAAAAAATTCTACATTTCTGGCCGTGCAGTAATTGTCATTTTTTTAACCCAAAAATCTTATAAGAGTGTTTCGACTTTTAAACCATTAAGATTTTTTTAATATAGTTTTTTTTCTCTTCCGTAAAAAATTAACCCATTAAAAATAGAGATAAATAAAAAATCTTTGAAATGCTGTTTATTGAGGTTTATATTTGCACAAAAGTATAATTTTTTTAAAAAAATATTTTCAAGTTTGGTAATTAGAGGGGTGTACTCAATTGAGTACACTGGCCAGATATGGGTATATTCTCTTAATAATTATGAAAAATTTTAAAGCATTCTTTTTCGATGCAAGGAGTGAACTCTGCTGTGACAAATGTGGTACCGTAGTTGATTTTTTATTTTTTCGGGGTAATGTTTTCCGTGGCCGCGAATAACGCTTTCTAGTACATTTGGCTTATTTGGAGTTTTTTTGACGACTCTGAGCGTAAGTAAGTTCTGGCTATGGTCCTAACAAATGAAAGGAGATTCCGGTTTTCTATGTTTTTCAGACAACGGAGCTCCCAAGCATTCACCACCATTGAGTTAAGCATGTGTGTGAATAATGGCCACCACCATTTACCATTACCCTTTAGGTAGTTGTTCACAAATTGGTCATGAAGGTCGACACCACCCATGCCTTTGTTGTATGCAACTAGAGGCTTTGGCTGAGGAATGACAACTTTTTCTCTTTCTGTTGATGACCATCTCTTGACTTTTCCTAATGGTTCCAAGTTGTCGTAGTTTGTTGCAACGGCATTATCCTTCCAACGAGCGAACAAGATATTATTCTTGCCTGAACTGCTATCGTAGCGACCAACATTGTAATAGTTTTTTCTTTGAACCTATCACAGCACTAGAAGTTTCAAAAACTATAAATAATCTTAAAAATACTAACAGCTGTGGAAACGATGGCATTTCTAACCTTCTCTTAAAATATATTAAATGGTCTGTTATCGACATCCTAGCTCACATATTCAATAACAGCGTAATATCTGGTGTATTTCCAGATGCGATGAAATGTGCTGATGTCGTCCCACTTTATAAAAAAGGTGGGAAGGATAAGGTTAATAATTACCGACCCATCTCGCTGCTCCCGTCAGTAAGTAAGGTTTTTGAAAAACTTGTTAAGACAAGGACGGTGAAATTTCTTAATAGTAAACACTTTTTTCATCCATCGCAGTTTGGCTTTCGTGAAAAAAAATCAACGGAAGATGCACTCTTAGATTTTTGCTCAAACATATTTAAACGTTTAGATGATAAAAAATATACAGGAGGTTTATTTGTTGACATAGCAAAAGCATTTGATATGGTTAACCACAACATTTTAATAAAAAAGCTAGAGTGTGTAGGTTTTAGGGGTTCCATGCTCTTATGGTTTACGTCATATCTTAGAAATCGATCTCAGAAGGTTAAAATTGGTAAGATTAGAAGCAGTAAGAAATATACTAATATGGGTGTGCCTCAAGGATCAGTAATTGGACCATTACTCTTTCTAATATATATTAATTCACTGTTTGAGTTGCCTTTCAAAGGTGAGTTAACAGCATTCGCTGATGATATCGGTTTCGCGTATGGGACACAAAGTGTTTTAGACTTAACGGCTGATATAAACTGGGATTTAAGTATTCTACGAGTTTGGTTTGCTAGACATAATTTAGTCATTAGCTCTAAAACAAAACTTATGTTGTTTAGTTTATCGAATGTCCATAACCTTAACGTAAATGTTTTTTACCACTCTCCGGAATGTGAAAGTTTTAAATTATGTTACTGCAAATGTGAATCAAAATCAAAGAATACTTTTAATAAGGATTTACCATGCAGTGAGAATTGTTTTCAAATTGAAAAGGTAGACGAGTTCAAATATTTAGGAATAACTATTGACTCAAAAATGAATTTCTCTGGTCATATTGAAAAGTTGAGACAGTACATTCGTTCCGTTCTCAGACACTTTTTTTATTTGCGCTCTGTTTGTAGAAATGAGCTTTTAAAAACGATTTATTACAGTATTTTTCATTCTAAGATGCAATATGGCATAACCTGCTGGGGAGGAACAAACTATAATAAAATTCAACCACTTTTAATATTACAAAAACATTTAATAAGAAAAATATTAAGAAAATCACGTATGGATCATAGTTTTCCATTATTTGCGAGTTTGAAAATTCTTCCTTTACGCCATCTGTATTGTTTTAAGGTATTAAAAACATTCTTTTTGAGATCTGGCCATCGAAATTTAAGAATTCTTGAAAATTATAACATGCGTGGAAATCACTCATTTTTAGTTACCATTCCTCATTCACGCACCACTGCTTTTCGTAAGTTTTATAGCATAATTTCTTGTAGATTTTTTAATAAATTACCTCTTTATCTCAGAACAGAAGGATCACCGTCTAAATTTTTGAAAGATTTAAAAATATGGTTGTTCAGTATTGATTATGCTTGTATTGAATCATATGTGTAATGTTATTTACTTAATTATTGTATATCATGTTTGAATTGTTCAATTTTCAATCACTTAAATTCACTGTATACTTGAATTTATTCTTAGCTCTATACTTTTGAAGGGTCACCCCACCCAATTATTAATTAATTATATTTAATTCTTGAATATGAAGTGGCATTTAAAACAATTTTTAAAAAATTATAAATGCTTCTACTATATTTCTCTTTGTTTATATTGTTTTATATGAAATAAAGTGTTATTGAATATTTATCAGAGAAATAAAGCAATGTATCTATCTCTATCTATTGTTTTCGTCAAATTTGTTTTGTCAAAATTTGTTTTCATTACATTTTTTCGTTCTATTGCCCCGAATCGTACCTGTTGCACGAAATCCTTTTCAGCGTAAAGTAGCCATAATGTCATGGCTGGTCATGACCTCGTCTGTTTGGATATCAACAAACAAGCAATGCTCACTAGAGTTTCATTGCTCCTCACAATCATTTCACCGGTGACACCCGTTTCGCTAGGAATGCTCATCAATTCACCCTCGAGCCTGAATATGATTTGTTGACCGAAATTGAGGTCAACTTACAACTGACCAAGAGCCCATTTAGCGCCTTTAATTCTGAGCTCCTGGGCTAATGTAAATTTTCAGGTTGTAGGCCCAAATCGCGAAACGAAATTCGCAAGTTGTGGTCTGGTTTGCGAAAACCGGCGCGGCGCTATTTTACAAAGCGTAGAATTGACTTCCTCACAGTCTTTTGCACTCTCTCACGGACAGCGACGATATTTTCGGCAGATCTTACGTTTCGTTGACATACTGGTAGGTATTGGCGGATTTATTACTGAACCGATCGACTCGAATTTATCCACCACGTTGCAAACAGTACTCTCAGAAGGCCGATTATGGCCACTGTGAGATGGACGAAGCACGCGAAATGTTGCTTGCACAGAAGACCCCCATCATAAATCAATTTAATCATTTGCATATGCTGTTGATTTGGCAAGAGGGACTAAATAAATGACAGCCAATTTGACAGATGTAGCTTCAACAATTTTATCCCGATAATTATCTATTTTCCTTATAATCCTGAACTATTGTCGATGATCAAAACTTTTATAAATTGGTTTGTTAAATATAGAAATTCTATATTATATTATTCCCAAAAGTAATAGGGTTGTATGTATATAAACAATTAATAAGCTTAAAATACATAAAAAGCTCTTGAAATAACTCTGTATAAAGCCTCCCACAAGCAATGCACCTCTAAGTCAATCTATCCATTTAATTGATTAATCGTGCTTTTGCCGTCCAATGTTCACAAAAGATTGTATGCAAAACCAAGTATGTTTGTATTTTCAATTAAACCCCACCAAGCACACATTCAAATATGTATTTTTAATTGTAAGACCGATTGAGTTTATCAATTTACATACATGCATAGCAATCATTCCAGGAGCTTAAAAAAACAGCCGTGAGCACCTCTATTCCCACATTCAACCACATTTTGTTGTTCTAACGAACTAACAGTTTGTTTGTGCACATAATAAGTTCCAGGGAAATACTGGAGCGTAAATTTCCAATATCGATGATTAAAGAACCTCCCCATAACCTTAGAGCCGAATCAATTACCTGGTAAAACCAAACTTCACTCGTTTTAGTTGATTTCACCCATCAGAACATCAAAGCCGCAAGTTGCTGTCGTCGCAATATCGTCAAAGATGAAAAAAAAGAGAAACCGCTGTTGAAACCTTCCTTCGTGGAAAAAAGTCAAGTTGGAAATCAAAGAAAACACCGTTTAAAATATGAAATTGGAGGAAAAAGTGAACTGGAACCAATCCAAACACATCAATCTATTTGGCCTACATTCTGCACCCACCCACGATGAAAAATAAAAACCCTCTAGTCCCGGCACCGGATCCCATGTTCATTATACCTTTTAAAGAGGAAACGTAGCGTTTTTGTTCGCACGAAACGAATAGCGCCGCGGTGCTGTCATCAAACACGCGAAGCAATTCCGCAGCAACCATCACAATGTGGCCACATGGCGAAAACCAATTCCAGCTACAACAAACACCAGCTCCATGGTGAACCAAGTGATGCTGGTGATGGTGTATCGGGGACGAAAAATGAATGTTGGTTTATAAATCTTTGCACAGATTTCTGGAACTGCAGCCTTGTTAATTGATGCCTTTAAGTGGAAGCGATGAATTTTCTGTTTTTGAAGAACACAGAAACTATGCTGCCTTTTTAAAACCTCTAGAAATATTATTGCTATGGAAAATATTTAGCTACAGGTACTCAAATGCATGTGCCAGCAAAACCACAAACTGGGACAAATTCTAGGAATAACTGGTAGGGAAATGTATGAATAACCAAAAACGATCGGGATGGCTGCAAGGTTATTAAGCAAACTACCTGGAAAATTAAACCATCGTAGATACTGAGAAAAGTCGAATACGTATCACTTTTGGGAATCGATAGTGGTAAGGACCACTCTCTTAGTGCAACCTTTTTAACATTGCTCAGACAACTTTTTAAACTTTCCCAGTAATTTGTTCAAAATAACCCATGTTTTGGTGCAAGACAGCTTAGTTTTAAAATTCTCCCTGCATATAAGAAATAACCGATGAAATAATTATTAGCAAATTTAAGAATTAATTCAATAGTTGCCGATTGACTTTAAAAAATATTAAAAAAAATGTTTTACAATCACAAAATAAAGCTTAGGACTGAAGCAGTTGTAGGAACGATTTTATCAGATTCTGAGCGCGATGGTTGTGTGCTCGCCTGTCAACCTCATTATCACAGATTCGATCCCTGCCGTCGTCTGTCTTCTTTAATTCCATTAAAACCCTCTAAAAAATTGTCATCAATGTTTAATGCTGTTTAACTCATTGCATGTTGTTTAGGCATAACACTAACAACATGTGATTGAGTTAAACTACGAGTAGTATGCCCAACAAGGATGAATACGAATAAAAAATAATGCGAATTATAAGGGACATAGAAATAAGACACGGCAGTTCTCCCCTTTAGTTCAGCCGCCATCCCTGGAGATAAAAAATCGGAGACAAACACCTTCAGTCTCAACATCGTGCCACACATCTTTCCTATCCTTCTTTCTCTTCCGTAACTTCACGCCCGCGCTGTGTTGAAACATTTAAAGGGTAATCATAATCCCTTGAGCGCGAGTAAATTATAAAAAAAAAAAAAAAATGATATGTTGCTGAAACGGAACCCATCCTCCATGTTACATTGTATGAGTGACACTTGCATTGCAGAAACCGAACAGATTCTCGGTATATGCATCCTAGAACAACTTGTCTGGAAAGATCACATATTAGACGTCACCAAAAGCGCTGCTAAGTCTTAAGGATTCATTTGACGAAGCAAGAAGCTTTTAATCTTACTTACTTACTTAACCGGCTCCCGATCCATGGAGGGTCTCTGCCTGAGTTATTGCGGTCTTCCCTCGGCTTCGAACCCTCGAGAGCTCCCTCCAGTCGTCGGGACCAAGCGCTCTTGCGTCTATAACCGCCTGGTCCCTGTAGCGGAGGTTCGGCCTTCCTCGTCGTCTTGAACCTGGGGGCTGGGATTCGAAGATTTTCTTGGCTGGAGCGTTGTTGTCCATTCGCACGATGTGACCGAGCCAGTGTAGTCGACGTGTTTTGGCTTTTTGGACTACATCCACATCTTGGTACAGCTCGTATAATTCACGATTAAATCTTCTGCTCCATTCGCCCTCGTCGCATATAGGACCAAATATCCGCCGAAGAATTTTTCTCTCGAAAGTGCCCAGTATCAATTCCCCTTTTTTACTTATCGTCCAGCACTCGGCGCCGTAGAGTAGAACTGGTAAAATTAGCGTTTTGTATAGCGTGCACTCTGTCTTTCGGGAAAGGAGTTTTGAAACCATTTGTTTCGCCAAACCGAAGTAGCAGCGGTTTGCTAAGGTAATTCTTCGTCGAATTTCTACTAAGGTGTCATTCGTGGGATTGATGTTCGTTCCGAGGTAGGTGAACTCCTTGACTACCTCGAAATTACTGCTACCAACAGTGACGTTTTGTCCTAGGCGATGGACAGATGCGGCTTTGTTTGTTGATAGCATATACTTTGTTTTGTCCTCATTAACTTCAAGACCAACGCGTTTCGCCTGTTCATCAATAGCTGTGAACGCTTCTAGCACAGCACGCTTGGAGCGGCCGATGATATCGATGTCGTCCGCATATCCAAGCAGTTGGGAAGACCAGTTGAAAATAGTGCCTTCCAGGTTAACACCACTCTTGCGCACTATTTGCTCCAGGACTAGGTTGAAGAAATCACATGATAGCGCATCTCCTTGTCTGAATCCTGTGCACGTCTGCAACCGTCTGCACGTTGCACCGCGTATTTTGTAACGTCATGCGGCATAGCTGGATCAGTTTTTTCGGGATCCCGAGTTCCGACATTGCCAATAGAAGCTCTTGGCGACTTATGCTATCATATGCGGCTTTAAAGTCGATGAAAAGATGGTGGGTCTCGACTTGAAATTCGTTGGTCTTTTTCAGGATTTGCCTCAATGTGAAGATTTGGTCTATCGTTGATCTGCCTGGCCTGAAGCCACACTGGTACGTGCCGATTATAGTGTTGCAGAAAGGTTTTAGACGCTCACATAGTACGGTGGATAGGATCTTGTAGGCAACATTAAGCAGGGATATGCCCCTGTAGTTTTTGCAGAACATAGAACATTTTTGTAGATTGGGCATATGGAGCTATTTGACCAGTCGTCGGGCATACTTTCCTCCTCCCACACTTGGTTGATGAGCTGATGCATGCATCCTATCAGGACATCTCCTCCATACTTAAGAGTTCCGCAGGTAGGCCATCCGAGCCTGCGGATTTGTTATTCTTAAGCTTGCGTATTGCTTTCTTAACCTCTTCAGTACTGGGTAGTGGGACTGGATCTTAATTGACTGGTCTTATCCTTCTTTGCTCCCCTGTGGTTTCGTCTAAATAATGCCCATTAAGCAACTGCTGGAAATGCTGTTTACCCAAGCAACACAATTGCCTCTTACAGATATCTTGAAAAGTTATTTTCCAAGAGTTTTCAACTCTTTGAACAATCTTAAAGAGGTCTGTAATACCCAAAAAGTCCTAAAGGGGAGGAGTCTATTGTATTGAACAAAGAGTTCTAAGTAAAGTATTTGTAAGACTTCATAAAGATCATTTTTTGATTAATCTATAAAGACACTTTCAAGTGGTTTTCAAGATGTTTATATTTTTGAGTAGAAAGATTGAACTGCGAAGAAGAAAAATGTATAAAAAATGTCTTTCTCTTTCACACAAATACAAATTTAATGCAATTCAAATAAAATGGATTGACTAATGTAAATACACAAACATGGCGAATTCTTTCCTTCAATAATTTATGACTGGATTTACGATATTCATTGTATACCATTTTTATGATTGTATGTTTTGATTTGCGAGAGAAGATTTAATTTGAAACCGCATACTCTACCCTACTTGAAATTAACGCGCCTTCAAATAGAATAGTATTTACAAAGAAATATTCAGAAAAATAATGTTATAATAATAAAATGCCCTCAGAATAAAAAAAGAAATGACGTTTAAGTATGCAATAGATATGGCCGATTCATGTATGTGTATGTATAGGTGTGTCCACACCAAAGAAACATTTCTGGAAACATTGTTTAAAAAACGTTTCTAAAATGTTTCCCATTTGTTTAAAAAACATTTCAAGAACATTTCAGAAATGTTTCTGATTTGTTTTTTTGGTGTGGACGCTTTGAAAAACATTTCTGAAATGTTTCTTTGTTTCCCATTGTTTCCAGATTGAGTTGTCTGTAAATTTTTTTCTCGCCTGTGTTGTACTTTAAGCGCATGAATTTTTTTTTCTACATCATCTTTATCACAATTTATATTTTCGCAAATTTCAGATATATCATTTGCTTTTCTGATTTTATTTTTAAAATTTCCGTCAAGGGTGGATCCGAGCGTCCAGACTAAAGAAAACATTTCAGAAACATTTAAGAAACATTTCAGAAATGTTTCTCTGTTTCTGAAATGTTTTTTAAATGTTTCTGAAATGTTTCTTAAATGTTTCTGAAATATTTAAAAAATGTTTCTTTGGTCTGGACACACCTTATCGAAGATATTCCTACGTACAGGGTGCTTTATTTTATGAAAGGTCTTTTTTTATTCGATCTGAATAATTTTAAAATGTAAAATAATTTCAAGAAATAAATACAACTCAAAAGGTTTACAAACTGAGCGACATATTAGCACTTAGAATTTTGTATCAAATACAATTAAATCAACTTTTTTATTGTATATGGTGATGCTAAGATCTCCTTTATACTACAAAACACGAAGAAACATAATAATTGTTTGAAGAATGATTCCGGATTTTTATTGCATTTTTTTTTTCAAAATTTAAATGTAAGTTGACAGGTTTTATACATCTTACAGAGAAAAGATACAAAAAGACATACTATATGAAAATAAGCAAAAATATATGTCATTTCTTAATTTTTATTTCACAAAGTGTTAAAATCCCTGGATTAAAAATCTGTTAGAAAGATATGCTAACTTGACATTTAATTGTTGCGTCAACATTCTATCAAGATACAAAATATTGAGTTCAACTGTCAACCGACTAAAGAATCACTGAAAATTCAGAAAATTTGATATTATACATAATCAAAATAATACCCATTATCAATTTGATTTGAATTTGGTTTTAACATTTCTTTTATATTCTGCCAAAGTTCTTCAAATAACAACATTTCCTTCTTTCATTTACTTACATCCGTAGAAACTGATGACTTCGTATAGTAAACGATAAAACATAAAAATCTAGTAAATAATAATTTTATCTTCAATATACGTTTAACAATGTCACCCTTTACAAAATATATGTATGTATTTTATACAGATACGCCACCCATTTGTTAAGAACTCTTTAAAATATCTTAAGCACTTCACAATAAGATATCGAAACTGAAATTCAAAGCAAAGAGTGAAAAAAGTGTAAGCAAAGAGTAAAGGAAGAATATAGCTGTTTACAATCAGTCAAATTCAAAGAAAAAAAGAGCAAACAAAGTGTAAGCAAAGAGTAAAAGAAAAAGATAACAAATTCACAACAATTAAGCTAGGCGCGCACATTCAATTTTTAGTTTTGCAACTGTTTGTTACGAGCAACTAAAAAGTTTGTGTTTTGACACAAACTAAACGATTGCCTAAAATGAGTTCGCTATTTTGTGTAACATATAATTATACACACCTGCTCATTCAACCAAATAGTTCATCTGTTTTCTATAAGCAACCAAACAAGTGTGTAGTTTTGCTTAGTTTTTGTTAAACATAATCATATGCAATGGCGCGCACATTCAACTAAATAGTTGAGTTGTTTTCTTTAAACAGAAGAGAGAAAAAAAGATTTTCGCTTGGTTTCACAATTCACAATTGTTAGGCGAAACAAAACATTTTTTTTTCAACCAAAGAGGAAAGTAGTAATTCTTGATGTTAAGCTTTCATAAATACGTTTTAGTGAAAACTTCCACAGAATATCTTCAAGATGTATTCGAAAGATTAAAATAAAAACCTCTTTCAGCATTTTAAAACTACTCCTTTTAAAGAGGTTTTATGGAGGGTACATAGAGAGTCAATATGGTGACATTTGTCATGATTATCTCTAAGATGTTTTAAAGAGCATTTAATTATACTATAACAAAAAGAACATTTTAAAGAGCAAATTAGGAGGTCATAAAGTGAAGTGGTATTAAGAAGATTGAACTAACAGTTTGTAAAGAGCTGATACATTTATTGAAGTACTCTCCAAGAGTTTATGTGTTGCTTGGGTAAACACGTCTACAATTCCCTGTGCTTTGGTGACTAGGTTCCCTTCGCTGTTTCGAAGAGCTTGCGTGCCGGTCCTATAACCTGATGCCAGTTGTTTGGCTGTTTTGTAGAACCGGCGGGTGTTTGTGGCGGTGCTAGACTCCTCGAGATACCTGAGCTGAGAAGCTGCAGCTGCTTTTTTCTTTTTGCGCATGGTTTTTCACGCTACTCCTCTTTTGCTGCTCTTGTTTTCCGTTGCAGCATTTGCATTCGTGCATTTTCGGTCTCCTGCTTCAAAACCGCGCATCATAATCATACCATGGGTTCTTTTTCCTAGGTCGTTGATAGCCTATGGTGGTCTCGGCTACCTCCTTAATGATGTCGCGGTACTGGCTCCACTGGTTGTTGACGCTTGTGGCTGGGGGTACGGCAGAGAGTTTCCCGGTCAATTGCTCACTGTAGTCTCTGGCTTTCTCAGGTGTGCTAAGGCATGCAATATTGAATTTCTTCCTTTGGGCGGTCCTTATTTTATTTTCGTTGAACAGTCGGGCTCTGAACTTTGTCACAACAATAAAGTGGTCAGAGTCCATGTTTGCACCTCGGAAACTTCGCACGTCCAAGATGTTCGCCACGTACCTTGCGCCAATTAGCACGTGGTCGATTTGGTTGGCGGTTCGACCATCTGGAGATCGCCAGGTTGCTGTGTGTATCCTTCGCCTGGGGAACCTAGTGCTACTTATCACCGTATTCCGAGCTGCAGCAAGGTCGATTAGTCGGAAGCCGTTATCTGTTGTCATTTCGTGGAGGCTGTGCTTTCCAACTAATCCGCCAAAGATATTTTCCTTCCCGACTTTAGCATTGAAATCTCCGAGCACGACTTTGATATCGTACTCCGGACATGCTCCGTAGGCTCCAGGAGGTCGTAAGACTCCTCCTTGTTAGATTCCTCAGCTTCATCGGTAGGAGCGTGTGCACATATTAGGCTGATGTTTTGAAAAGTAGCTTTGATGCGGATCACAGCCAGGCGATCACTAATCGATGACTTTTGATCTGAGTCGATTTCCCACGACGAATCCGCATCCTAACATGTGCATTCTTTGATGACAGCTGTAATAAATGTCGCAATCTTTTCTTTTCGCTATTCCTGATCCTATCCATCGTACCGCGAGAGGACAGATTCAAGTTTTTAAGTAGCACCTGGTGTGTAGAGTGTCCTTACATTCCAGGTGCATACTCGTAAATCGTAGTCCATTTTCGTTCCGGGTCTGGTTGCCATTTGAGGGGGGTCGTTATCCGAGACTTCTCGCGTCTCTCTCATAACAATTGGTGTTTTTTACTATGGCCGGGTCGTAAGCCCGACGCACTAACCTTCAATCTGTAGGGCCATGGGTTTAGTGTTGCAATTGTTTCCTTGGTCAACACTCGCATTTACAAGTTTAGCAAGTCATGACATAAAGCCAAGACCAGTATCCGGCGGTTACCAACGAGGAGGTATTGTAAGCACTTGATGTGTAGGAAAATATACAACTCGAAGCCCCCAGTTCCTACAGCATCCAATCACCAAGCTTTTAATCTATAGAGTACTTATTCGTCCATGGCTTGATTATAACCGAACTTCGCCAGATGCTCCAATAACCTTCTTGAGTCTCTTGGAAAAATCCAATAAATAGCTTTATAAATGTTAGGTGATAGATTTGTAACGGAAACATTTGTATTTTTCAAGCACCGCCGAAATGTTTCTTGTTTTTTTCATTCTTAAACAGTTATTTTTATAAAAAGTGTGCTAGTGAAATTCCCAGTTGCCTTCCTCCCTATAAAATGAATTAAAGCAAAATGCTTCAGGAATGCCCATCAGTTTACCCTAAAAACCAACAACGAACGTACTGTTAACTTCAGAGATTCTTTCTTTAGGAGCACTACACGAACGTGGAATACCTTACCCGACTCTATATTTTCCTCCCATTATAATATTTAGACATTCAAAACCAATATGCATCGGTAGGTATCTCCTTTTAAATGTTCTCCAACTTTCTTATACGCTCGCACTGTGCAAGCATTTAGAGAGTAGTGACCAGGGTTCGGACTTAGGTTTTAAATTTTTGACAAAAAACTGAAGTAAATCCAAAATGTTCGAAGTAAGTTTATAAAACTGAGAAAAAAACAAGTTTTTCGGAATAAAATTCTTAACAAAAGTTTATTCAGTATTATTTGATTATTTTTCATTAAAAATTAAATAATTAATTGAGTACAAGTAACTATAAGGTAAAAGAAATGCAGACTTAAAAAAATAAATATAACTCTAATACAAACTTCAGACTTCAATAGAAATAAATTTAATATACATATAACAGTAAATAAAGCCTTCTTAAAATAAATTAAATTATATAAACATGGCATATAAAAGTTAATTCAAACTTCATATTTGTAACAAAAAAGTTATTAAATATAACTATTTTCAAATAAACTTTCCATCAAAAAACTTGTATTTTTGTATGAATTTTATCAATTCAAAAGCTAGCTCATAAATATCTTTACGTTTTTCTGTAAGTGATCTCGAAAACATTAAATTTTCCAAGGTGCTTACGTTTAAACGATTCCTAAACTTGTTTTTTATGTAATACAGAGTGATCAGAGCTGTTCTCTTAAATATGTTGGTTAAGAATTTTTTCAAAGGGAAGTAGATCCAAAAAAAGAGAAGTAGAGAAGGAGAAAAATTTCTCAAGATCGAAGTAGATCTACTTCGATCGAAGTAAAGTCTGAACCCTGGTAGTGACAATCCCTTAAATGATACTGGATTTTGCTTATAGTGCCTTGCTTATAAAAAAGTCAGTTTTATCACAATTGTCCTTTGCCCTTTGAACACTTTTATTTCTTGACACTCGGATTTCACTCGTCTTTTATTGGATGGACTCAATCTTATTAGCATGAATCTTTGCATATATTCCTTAGAGCTTAAGAATCCATTCTATTCTTGTAATATTTAATGTTCCGCAAGGTAGACATCTGGGGCCGCTGACTTTTATCTTAAGAATCAATGAATGAATTAATGCAAGGAAGTTTATAACAAACGGATGTATTTCGGTGGTAAAATCTTCTTGAAGATTGGAAAGGTTTCTTCATTTTTAACGAAACACTCGAATGAATACTTTCGCAGTTGCAAAAAAACTGAAAAACATAGTTCAACTTTTGTCTATTCAACCGAAATGTCCTGCAATCGAGGGGCGTCTGTTCTACCACTGATAATTCTGTCAATCCAAGCACAAGCAGCTCAAATAAGAAAGACAAATACATGAACTGCTTAAAGGTATGCTAAGGTGAAGTAATTATCATCAGAAAAAGCTGTCTGCTATTATAATGAATTTGTTTTTGAAAAAAAGTTCGTTAGATTCAAATGCAGGTGTGTTTCAGGAGCACATTTCCAGATATGGGAGTTATACTCAAGCTTAGATTGAATGTATGCCTGATGAATTGTAGCCAGATCAGAAGGGGAACAAAACTTCTTACATCTTCTGAGGAAACATAGGAATTTCGCTGCATTTTTCGCAACATGAAATATGTGATCATGACACAAAAGATTGGCAGTAATACACATACCGAGGCGAAAAGCTTTTCGGTTTCCTCGATGCAAGAGCCGTCCATCATGGATGATGGAAGGGGTGGTAGATTTCGCTTGACGTACAGAAGACAACTTTGGGGTTTCGAACCATTAAATTTCACATGGTTTCTAACACCCTATTCTACAATGCTGTCAAGATCGGAATTTAATGAACTTATCATACGCTGCAGAGCAACATCTGAAGATGAAGGACGTGGATCTGAAAACGAATACGAAAAGCTGAGGTTACTGTTGTCAGCAAAACAATGTAGTGGATTAGAAGATACAGACAAGAGATCATTGATGAAGATGAAAAAGAGAGTCGGAGACAAAACGGAGCCTTGGGGCACACCAGCATTTATTTTGTGAATATCAGACTTAAAACCGTCCAAAACAACACGAATTGAACGGCCTGAGCGGAAAGCAATGAAGAACGAGAATCATCGATCCCAAATGCACGCATTCTCGATAAGAGAGCTTCATACCAAACTCTATCAAATGCTTTCACCAAAATGGTGCAAGGATTTGTTCCACTTTTCCAGTGGACCTGTTGCTACGAAAGCCGTACTGCCGGTTATTAAGAAGCTTTCGTTCTTCGAGATATTTCGTAAGCTGAGTATTAATCAGCGTTTCCATGACCTTGGAAAGAAGGGACATAAGTGCAATTGGTCTATAATTAATGGAGGAGGAGGATTCGCCTTATTTAGGGACTAGCTGGACAAATTCTATTTTCCATTCACTCGGAAAGAGTTTAGAATCGGATAAATAGAAAACCTCACGTAGTGGTTTTACCAGCGTAGAAAAATACCTTTTCACAACAATAGAGGATATACCATCTGGACCATCGGATTTGTGTATGTCAAGAACTTTTAAGACCCTTGAAACTGAACGAGTGTCAAAAAAGATTCGTCCCATAAAACCATTTACACTCAGCAAACACAGTAAAGATCTCAAGCTACCTTCATTCGGGTAATATCTGACCAGAATGTCGAAGCCAAGAAGAATTATGTACATTGAAATCGCCCGTAATAACGATTTCAGTGCGAGAAAAATGGTATAGATTTCGACAGCGGATGAACTTCGTTAAAGGTTGAATTGCTTTTGAGATTTGGTCTTCTGTAAACAAAACATTAATGAATTATGTGCTTACAGACAGTTCACTCACACAAAATTGAAGTTCGTATTAGAACAGTTGACGTACTGAGGCTGACGCTGGTAAGGTATATTATTTTTTATGTATACGACGATACCATGGTGGGGAAAGAAAAGCGGGACCAAGTTGTAACCCTGTAAGTTATATTCTGATGAATCAGTATTTTCACCTATACTTGGCTTTCGCTTAATGCCAAAATAGCTGGCCTGCACTTTACAGTGTGGGCTTTTGCAGACAGAAAATTACTTCTTAAACCACGAATATTATTAAAATCCCCACGAAATTTACCCATCAAAATGAAACAGAAATACTATAAAAACATAATTTTGACGATAAAGAGCTTAGCTTGGAACTTGGCAATGAGTAAAAAGTATACTTCACTAGCACATATAATATGGTTAGGCTTTAGAAAACTTATATGATAGAACAAAATCAGCTGTATGGTACAGTAACCATCCGGCAGAGTGGCTTGCAACCGACGAAAAGGTCAGGCAAAGATGTAACACAAGTCTGCCAATATTCGTCTAATATATTCAAAATATAATTGATCATCTCTCAAGAGAATTCACTTTCGCAGTAATGCATATCAAAGCTCTCTTGTTACCTTGATATGATAATGTCATATAGGCTAAACCACCGAATATCAGATGATGATAAATATAGTTGCGGAAGAATGCGCCCTTTAGGATCTCAAACTAAACATGAACAAATCAAAGGTTATGTTATTCAAAAGTGGTGGAGAAATGGGTATTGAAAAGGGGTGCTTAAACAATATATGGTTTGGGAAGCCCAGTATGACGATCGAAGAAGTGAAAAATGACCAACACGGACCCGATTAGTGCTCTGCAACCTTTAAATTTATTGTATAGAACTGGTCGCTCATACTACATATCATATTTTTTAACTACTGGCCCTTCTTCCGTTTTGATTTGATTTTTAATCTTGATTCTATTCTATAAAATTGTTAAGGCCCTGTTAAAGGTATCATTGCCCCTTTTTTTAACTGAAGAGTCTGCTTCTTGCTTCTTCATTTCCAATGATATTAACGTGTCCCGGTAGCCAATGAAATGTGCCATTATTATGCCCTCCTAATTCGTTTACCCATACCAGTTGAGAGTGTCACCCTTTGAGTGCTGCTTGTTTTCGTTGCCGTAATTCCTTTCGAGATTTTGGTTTGGCACATTTTCTATAGCAATTACTTCCACCTGGAAAATGTTTGTGGACTTCGCCATCGACAGAATAAGTTTTTTTGGGTTCAAAAATTCCTGAACCTATTTCTTGACACGTTCTCGATCCATCAGTATACCGTGTGATGACATTTGCATTGATAGAGTGTATCACTGTTTCGGCTATCCACTTTTTCTTAAACTTAACTTTGTTCTGAATTTTGAGATCATATTTCTTAATCGAGCCATTTCTTGAAATGTCTAGTAAACTCAATAGTGTAGATTTTGATATGAAGTCTCTATCGTTATAGCTCCTATACATTTACCCCACATAGTACCATCCCTGGCACCCTAAGCTGCACTTCCTATTACCACATGTAGATGGGTTTCATGAAGTATAACCTTCAATGCTGCCGTCGGGCAAGTTCTCATTGCTCCAGTAATGCATAAACATGCGAGTCTCTGAACTTTTTCCAATTAGTTCTTATTTGTTGCTAGTTCGGTTCTTTTGTGCCCCTCAACTTCTCCATAAGTAATGATGCACCTTACCATCATGTTGCACAGCTCAGCATAATAGGACAGCAGATTTAAGTGTTAGCCCTATTTTGAGTTCAACCTACGGAAAAAAAAAAACAAAAAACTTTTAATCGGATTTGGGTATACTCTTGCACAACAACGGCCAAGCCCTTCAAGATTCATTTACTATAAAGTCAAGACAATAACTGGCACTTGGTTGTTAATTTATTTTCATTCCTACTTCGAAAAGTACAATTTTACACACAAAAACAAATTTTCCATGACAATATTTGCATCAAACTTAAACTTCAAAACAATAAGAACTTACTTTACACCCCCGGTTACCCTGTGTCAAATCGTATACAGTATACACCCAAATTAGAAATTGTAAACAACCAAAGTAAGGAAAGCACCAACCTAAATTATGCATTCAGGAAGGAAGACATCTGTCCTGAACTATTCTATTCAGAAGCAGTCCAGAAGACAATCAAATGACAAAGTTTACCAAAAACTTTGTCCCGACAAAATATCGTTTATTTTCAAAAATTGCAATTTAATTGCTTTTAGGTTCGTTCTATCTCTGCCTTGGTTATTGGTTTTGCTGTTGTCCCAGTTGCAGTCGGACGTTTCTTGGCAATAGTGTTACACACTCAGCTGTAAATATTTATGTAGATTTGAAATGGTATCGGAATGCAACTGAAACGAGGGACCGACATTCTTAATTGAACTTGTGAGTCGAGTGTTTAGGATCGACTCAGAATGTGCTTCTGGATTCCATTTTCATAGAAAATATTAACACTTTATGGTTAATTTTTAGCTCAGGCTGAAACTTGAAAAGTGGAAGTTTTTTTTTCATTTCATAATGTAGATTGAGAAGATGTTCTTATGTTTGTTCGAAAGACTGGTATGCTAGTGGACAACAATCATGGTTCCCGTCGTCGTATGCGCACAGACGAGAATGTTTCTGCTATTGCCGACAGTGTAAAACTCAATTCACAAACATCAACTCGCCATCGATCTCTACAGCTCAACATTTCACGCACTAGCCTGAGGGTAATTCTGCACAAAGATTTCGGATTATTCGCTTACAAGGTTCAATTGACTCAGCAATTAAAGTTTATAGTATAAAAGATAAAATGGACGCCTATACTCAAATACTTGAGGTTTAATATTTAATATTTTTAATTTTTAATTGTAGAACAACATCCTTAATATAACTCGCAACCATTGTATTGTATATACGTGTTTTTAGTTTAAAGGAGGAGGACCTACAATTTTCTTCCGAATTCGTACGACTAAGATAAGAGGCACTTTTCCATGATACCCTTGGAAGATATTTAAATTCCTCATGAGAGGCAGTAATCCTGATACAAATATCTTTCTTTGTAGGTGGCATTGGCTAAAATCAATCCCCTGACCTCTGAAATAGGTAAATTTTCCTCGTTACTCCCTGTAGATATCGGTGTACCTCAAGGGTCAATCCTTGGTCTTTTGCTATTTTTATTATTCATAAATGATCTTCAATCTGTTTTGTCTCATTGTCAATTTCATATTTATGCGGACGATGTCTAACTATACATTCATTTTCAAGTTTAACAAGTAAATCTGATACTGGCGCATTACATTTGATTAGTGACGAAGTGCTACTGGAGCTTTAATCATTAAATTTCAAACCAATCCATGGAGCTGATGGTATACCGGCTATATTTCTCAAGAATTGCTCCACATCTCTTTGCTTTCTACTTCTTTATATAAATTATATCCCTTTCAGAAGGAAACTTTCTTAAGGAATGTAAAATATTTTATATTGTACTTTGTACCTATTCATAAATCTGGGTCTAGGAAGCTAATAGAAAATTACTTAAATTAATTAAGATATTTCCAGTAATTCCTAAGTTGTTTGAGAGTATCGTGAAAGCCAAATTAGAATTCTTAACTAGGGAATCTATATCAGAATTTTAGCGTTGTTTATGTGTCTGGGTCTTCTACCTCAACAAACATGGCTCTATTTTCAACTTATATCACCTTATACCTAAGAAAAAGTTTCAAGTTGATGCAATTTACACAGATTTAGCAAGGCCTTAGACTCGGTGAACCGCTTAATTCTATTGCGTATGCCAGAACTATTTGGATTCCACTATACATTCCTGATTTGGATCGCATCATACCTCATTGAAAGGTCTCAAAAAATTATTATTAATAATTATTTTTCGCGATTTATTAAAGGTAACTCGAGTGTCCCTCAGGGAAGCCATTTAGGTCCCCTTCTTTTCAATATTTTTATAATTGACATCACACCATTGACACATCAGATTGGTGCCATTCAAATTTCCTATATCTTTTTAATCTTATACTCATAACAGGTTTGAGTACATTATTGAATCTAACCCACTCTAACGTGTGGACAAAATTATGGATTCAGAGATTATGCTTCATTTCACTTTCTCTTTAGAAACTCATTTTGACGTTGGAAAATTTAGTGATCCTTACGCGTTGTTAACTGAAATGGAGTTTTATTCCACATTATAAAGCTTGGTATTAAATTTCTTGAATCAATGCTTTCTATTCATGGTGTAATGCATGTGAGGGATATTTTAAGTTATCATATAAGATGCCCTGCCTTTCAATAAGACACTTCAATGAAGTTTGCCAATTTATCGAAACAAGTATCTCTACAGAATTGCTTAAAGCTAATTTACTCCTGATATATTCTTTTTAATTATATTTAAATAATACAGAAAACAAATAAAAGAGGACCGAGAATCAAGCCTTGTGGGACGTCTCTTGATGTTTTGAAAAAGTTTGATAGATTTTCACTCAATAAAACAGCTTGCTTCCGACCTTGAAGGTAAGGATTAAGCAGTTAAACTATTGAGTTTGAAAAATTGTCAATATACAAATTGCTAAAAGCATGTGTAATATTCGGTAAAAGTATGGACAATATTGCCTTAACAAAAATTGGATGCATTTCATTTCAACAATACTCATAGCATTTGGATTAAGCCAAGATCTATGATCATGTTTTCGTGTACGTTTATGCACACGAACGTGAGTTTTAAATATAGAGATATGATTTGGGTGTTAAAGAATTCGATTTGATCAGTAAGGCAGGGTAAACAATAAATGTGGTTCCAATATTTTGAGCGCAAATTTTGATCTAGAAGATCGTATTCAATATGTTTGAGGTTCTTCTATTCAAATTTTATATCACCGAAAGAAAAAAATATTATCGTTTTCGAGAAAAATACTATTTTTGAAATCTTAATAAGTATTAAAAAATACCATTTTTCGGAAATTTTTTCTTTCAAAAAATTATCTAGCTTCAACTAGATGGTAATAGAGTAGTTTTAGTCACGTATTATATATATTATATGACAGCGACTGCTACACAAGAAGCCTAACCAACAATCAAATTGGGAGATGACTTAAATATTGAAGTGGACTCTAAACAATTAACCATATCAATAATCAAATTATTAGTCAGCTTAACGCTAAAAGTCACCATAAATTTTAAAGTGAAGAAACTCGTCTTCAACTTCGCGGTTAAGTGTAAACGCCACGTTTGTATTGTCATTGTGACAGATCAAAGCAAAAGAAAGAGAACAAAAAATCTATTTTGCAGTTTGTCTCTGTATGGAAAATTTATTTTAAGTTCAATTAAATAAGTAGGTCAGTCAAATAAACAATAATTTAGTATGAGATTTTTTCCCTTTGTTAAATTATTTATTAAATATAATTTCAAAAAGAATTACTGGGTGGATTAATGACGCGATATTGAAATTTTTTTCACTTGTCGCATTTCCGCAGGCTCTAAGTTAGTTAAATAGCCCGCCCTAGATGACAAGGCTTTTACAAATTTGTTTAAACATTTGGTTACCTTATGTTGCGAAATGTTCTGACAATCTTCTGGAATTAATAATTTGTTCAAAAGTACATATACAGTCGACTCCCTCTAAGTCGAAGTTCCCTCTAACTCGAACTTTTTAGCCGTATTTTTGCATTCCCCTCAATTTTCCATACAAAAACCATCCTCTAAGTCGAACTCCCTCTAAGTCGAAGTTCTCTCTAACTCGAACACATTCTCTTGATTATTGACCTATTTTCTTTCCCTCTTAGTCGAATTTTTTTCTTTTGCCGAAAAAAAAATCAAAAAAAATCCCTCAAATCGCAACTCGTTATTGTTTGTAATTCTTATTAAAAGCACACACTGAAACTCTTTGATTCTCTATGTTGTATCGCCTGCGCCGTCACCGTCATGTCATTGTGCTGCGCTGCTATACCTGCAATTTACAATATTATCAAACACAAAAATCTCTTCCTAAAAAGATATTCATAAAAAAATTGCAAGGCAATAAAAAAAGCATTTGTTGGTTGGATCCATTCCATTCCAACTTCAAAACATTTTGTGTTTTATTTGAAAGCAGTAAGACAACAGATCTCAGAGGTCGTCGGAAAAGCTAAAGCTTCTGGTTACAGGAAAAAGCAAAAATCCTCGTTGTTTCAATAAAATTAAAACTTTGCCGGTGGACTATGTAGCAAACCATCGTTCTTGGATGACATCAGACCTTTTCACAAGTTGGCTTTTGAAACTTGATTATAAATTTGGAAGATCAAAGCGCAAAGTCCAGCTCACCCAAAACAAGTTAAGGACAAATTAAAGTTTATAAAGCTTGAGTATCTCCCCCCCAATATGACCTCAATAGTTCAGTCAATGGACATGGGTATAATACGAAATTTGAAAGTACACTATAATCGCCCTCCGTCTTCTCACCAAGATCTTAAGGGTTTGGGAAACCAAAAAAGAGCAATATAATATATCACTTCTCGATTGTGTGCGCGAAATCCTAAAGGCATGGGGAAGTTACTCCATTGAAAATTGAAAATTGTTTCAAAAAGGCCGAATTTAAGTCTGAGAAGTGGGATGACGAAGATGATATTCCGCTTAACTTACTTTGATGTAACAACGAAGACACCCAAGAAATCGAGATAATCTGGGAAAGGCTAACAGAATCTCATTATAATGTTGCAGGCGTGCATTGGAAGGACTATGTTGAAGTCGATAACGGCATCATAGCCACTGAAAATACCTGATAACGAGTCTATTTTGGAAGCAGATGCTGATGATACTACGAGTAATGACGGTGAAAATGGAGCTGAAGAAGAAGATGAAGTTGAAATAATGGACTTTGAAATACCGGAGAAAAATTAAATTGAAAATGCAATTGGTACATTGCAATCAGCAATAATTGGTACATTGCAATCTGCAATTGAAATGAAAGAAGAAATTCAAAATTGTTTATTTAAAATAGAATCTTTTTTTTTTAAAGGCGATCACTGATGACACGGCGACTGTGATGTCTAAAATTACAATTTTTTTTTTAAATAATTAAGTTAAAAAAATATTTTTTTATAATACATAATAATAGATTAATGAGCGATAAAAGCAAGAAGCTAAGGTTTATTTATGTATTGTACTTGTTATTTAATTCAATAAATCATTAAAAAAAAACTCTCTCTAACTCGAATTTTTCTAAAACTCCCTCTAACTCGAACTAGTTTTGATATCCCGTGAAAGTTCGACTTAGAGGGAGTCGACTGTATATGCATATGCATATATGCATAGGAAGATAGGATATTTGCCTTTCAGTCTGACCATTATGGATTTCAATAAGCTTTCTTTAATTTAAAGCGTAGTGAGCATTAAAAAAAAATTGCCGCAAATTTCAGAAAAATATTTGCTACCGAAAGCTCGAAAAAGCTTAAATCCTGAAAGTTACATAGCACAAATCAAAGAAAACGCCATATGAATTTCTATTAACTTGGCAATGGTAACTCTGATTCAGTGTTTTTTTTTAATAAACACAATAAGGGTTGATTGCAAACTGGCGATCAGTCTCCTTTAGTCCTTTCACCCATGGAGCAGATAGGTCATGGTGGGTTGTACCTGAGCTCAAAGAAGATTACACAAACAATTTTAATGTAACTCAGTGATTCTGTTTCTTATTCCAGTGGCAATTTCTTAAGTTAAGGTGCCATGCAAACAGCAGCAGGCACCAGTGTTTCTGAAAAACCTGTCCCATAAGGCCCGTACTGCAAATATAAATTGAACAGAGTATAGTAATTTATTATTGGTAAAGTTCATGGTCAACGCCAGGAGTTCGTTATGGTTCTTCTCGTTTAAAACGTATTGTGGCAATACTTCCAAAAGAAAGAATAAAGAAAAACAAATGAATGTTCAAAAAGAAGATGTAATAAAAGAAAGATATAATGATTGTTTTTAATAGAAAGAGACTACCGGTTAGGTAGAAGAATATACTGAAAGAATAAAGGTATGATCAGTTGTTGTGGAGCTGTTGAAGAGGAAAGACGTTTTATTTGTTTAACCGAATATTGTTTTAGTTTTGTATTAAGCAAAGTTTAAACTGCTTACAGTATATTTCTTGAGCCGAACACTTATTTTGAAATAAAATTTGATAATTTGCATTGTATGGACCATCTTATAACCTTCCATGTGTATTTGCTGTACACTTCAGAAAAATTCGCAAATAATTTGACAGATACCTACTGACTCCTTAAATTTTTAATTACTATTGTAGATATCTTCTAAAAGACAAAAAATACATTATATGTATAGATATTATCTGTCATTTTAATAGCTTACTATGAGAGTACCTACATTATATTTCAAACTTTCATCACAAAATTTTAAAATTGTTACAACATTATGAACTTTATTGTCGCATCCCCAACATTTACTAAAACTTCATCAAATAGCAAAACTGCTACACATTCTCATAGCTATACGAAAAGTTTTAACGCAAAACTATGTGTTGGGATTCCATTTTTAACATCAAGTTGTTGTGCAGAACTTTATAAAAAAAAAAAAAACACTCGAAAACTTGCATACACAAAATGTAAGCCAAACGCATTATTAAAGGAATGAAATTCCAACTTTTCATATTAGTGCCAGGAGTTTTATATGGTGTGTGTTTGGAAGGGGCTAACATATTGAGTAAACATGTTGAAGTTTTTTATTTAGCACTTAAATTTTCGTATTTCCCTTAGTAGTTTGATTTAACAGTATTAGTTGAGAAAGTAACTTTGCAACACATACGTTATTTAATCAAATTATAATTTATTTAGCTTCTTAAAGCTATAAATCGAGGATGTGGGACACGAACACCTTATATGTATAACAAACAGGTGTGATTCCGGTAATGATTTTCATAAAGGTAATAAGAACGTCAAGCACTTAACTCATATTCGAGAATCCTTGCTTAGACCTCTACTTTCCTTACCGCCATTTCAACCCCATATGTTTACGGGAACAGAAGGCTTATCCTGGCAGGAAGGAGGGGTTTTCCAGGTTAGGACATGATGGCACAGGAGGTGGTCTTTATTTAAGTTCATTTGTTTTGATTGTTTTGATTCTGATGAAAAGTCGGTGTATCATTGGATATCTCTTAAGTGGTAGGATATTTTTTTAAGTAAATGTAAACAAAATTCACTGCCGAGTATTCGTTTCTTGTTTACCCGGCAAAATAATTTCATTCCTCAGGATGGTTTTGTAGTGAAAGCCTTGGCGTAGACAAGAACAATCAGAATTTACCAAATCCACTACAAAACCACAAAACCAGACTAAACTCTTGGAAAAATAAATCGGTCTACAGCAAAAAGTGTACGAAAAAGTAACAAACAATATGACTGAAAACCTTTAAGTAAACCGTGATCTTAATTTGAAAATTGACAAAATTAGTCAATCTTTAGAATAAACTTCCCTAATCCCTTCTTAAAGAGGCTGTTCGGCTCCACTCAGCACTTGAAAACCGAAAGGAAGATAATTCCAACAACTTTTCAGACATTATGTTTAAATGATACATTTATATGTATATGTAATGTGTATAACACAAAAGATACATACATAAACAACAATATACAGGGCGCTTTTAACAATGTTGATATCTGCAATAGCGTCTGCACGGTCATCTCTGGAGAATTGATCAATCAAATGCGTAATAGCAGGATAAATAAATCAATGCTGGGCAAGAAGATCTGTCAATAAAGGGGTGCCGCAAGGGAGTGTCCTACCTCCCCTTCTTTGGAACTTGGTAGCGAATGAGCTGATATCTGGAAGTGGAGAGTAACATAGTTATTGCCTATTCGAATGACATTGCTCTGGCCGTATCGCAGGGAAGCATCCCAATACCCTTCAAGATCTCTTGCAATATCCTCTAAGCAATCTAACAAACTGAGCCGATTGCTGTTGACTGGATGTTAACCCTCACAAAACAGATCTTATCCTCTTCTAAATTAACCTATGTATATAAAATTCCTTATACAGGGTGATTGATATAAAGTGCACCAAAAAGCTGTAACAAGTAGGTTGGGTTAAGACAAGAAAAAAATCATATGGGAAGGGGGGTTGGTCTATTTTTCTCCATTTAGGCGGGAGGGCCAATTTTCTAAAAAAAAATTACTTAAAACAGGAAAAAAGTTATTTAAAAACTACGGTAAAACTAACTTTTTTTTCAAAATTCAATGCTCTTATTAACTTTCAATAAAAACCGGATACTAAAATGTACATTAGTTTTTGAGAAATTAACAAAAAAAAAATGGAAAGTACTTTTTCCAAGAAAAATCCTTTTTTTGTTTGTTCTATCTTTGGCGGTCAGCCATCAGACGAATAGGGGGAATAACATGTAGCATACGAGAACATACACGTGCCGTAACTATTCGGGACAGGTGGAAGGCTGATCATAGCCTCTCCGTGGCGGCCGCTAGAAACAAGCCTTTAAAAAGGTTTGGCTAATATGATCAGGCTGGTTCCTCAGGTTGGCGACAGGTTAATTCCCTGTCCCGTAAAACTAAAAGAATTACGAGACCGACAACAAGCCTCGGAAACGGACTGATCACACGACGACAACCAACGCAACGAAAACTGAAAAACGATTTACGAATTTTCTCATGGAACGTACGATCGCTCTATAGAGCTCGAGCTACTCAGCAGCTAGCCGATGCCCTGTCAAAATATAAAGCTGACATAACAGCTCTTCAAGAAATCAGATGGACAGGGAATGGTGTTCTACAGAAGAAAGAATATGACATATACTATAGCTGTCATACAAAACACCATGCGCTCGGGGTAGGCTTCCTAGTCAGCGAAAAAATGAAGTCTACCATCATCGGCCTTAACGCTATAAGGGAAAGGCTATGCGCCCTTCGCGTGCGAGGCAAACTTACGAACATCAGCCTCATTAACGTTCACGGATCTACGGAGGAGTCCTCAGACGAAGAAAAAGAGACTTACTACGAACAAGTCGAGAGGGCCCTCAATGCCTGTCCAAGGTATGATGTTAAAATCATCCTTGGGGATTTGAACGCAAAAATAGGTCGGGAGCCGGTATTCAGGCATTACGCAGGCACCCTTAGTTTGCATGAGAACACTAATGACAATGGACTTCGAGTCTTAGAATTGGCAGCATCGAAAAACATGGTCGTTGCGAGTACCAGTACCATCAGTCTGACTTTGTTCTATCTGCCTTGATTTTTTTTACCTCCATGATATATCTATTAAATCTATCGTATAAACCATTGTTTTAATAACGAAACCTAGATATCCTTAAATTAAAACAATTTTGTTAAACATTTTTATTTATCGCGAGTGATTTAACTTTAAAAAATATCCATTATTTGTGAAATAAAAATAGTCTAATTAAAGTTGATTGATTTCCTATTTATCGAGTTTTTTTTTAAACGTCAGTCATTCACCGTACTCGCTCACTCCTGGATTTGATGGTTACCCCTCTGTATTAAAATTATACGATTCTTCGTCAATGGATCCAAAAACTATATCCAATCTTTTTGCAGAATTTTTCGGGGCAGCGTTTTCGTCTGACAATTCTGAAGCTGACGTTAGCTATTTTAGTTATATGAACGGATGCACCCAGACTTCCCTAACTTCCATTAATATTGACATATCATCGGTGATAAATAAAATGAATCTGCTTAAAGATGATTTCTCTTTTGGTCCTGACGGTCTCCCTTCTGTTTTGTTAAAAAAATGTACTGCCAACTTAGCCCAGCCACTTACTGCACTCTTCCAAAAGTCCATTTCAACAGGAATTTTTCCCCAGCTTTGGAAAGATGCTTTTATTATACCTGTGCATAAGAAAGGACCTAAAAATGATATAGTTAACTATAGACCAATTGCAAAACTTTCTTGCATACCGAAACTCTTTGAGAATATTATATATGACAATATGTTCTTTTTTTGTAAGCCGATTTTTTCAACTAAACAACATGGTTTCCTGAAGGGCAGGTCCACTACCACTAATCTGGTAGATTTTGTATCTACTACCCTGTGTGCTTTAGAAGTAGGAAAAGAAGTCGATGCAATAGCTACTGATTTTAGCAAAGCTTTCGACAAAATATCCCATAATATAATATTATTTAAACTAAAACAACTCGGCTTTCCGGCGTTAATGATTTCATGGATTCAATCATATTTATCGAAACGACAATACAACGTTATATTTAGGTCGTGTATATCTACTTCCATCCGTGCAACGTCTGGAGTTCCGCAAGGTAGCCACCTAGGACCACTTATTTTCGTTCTAACCACTAATGACGTTGAAAAAATATTTTCGAACTCTGATCTGTTAATCTACGCAGATGACATGAGAATATGCCGAAAGATTTCTTGTGCCGAAGATTCCAAATCTCTGCAAATCGACTTGGACAAATTCTACATTTGGTGCCAAAAAAACCTCCTTGAACTCAACGTTAATAAATGTAAAGCCATAACATATACCCGTAAGCGTCCTCCATTAGCTCAAAGACAATATTTTATTAATTACGAACCCATTCCCATTGTTACTTCGATCCGTGATTTAGGTTTATTATGCGACTCCCAACTGAACTTTCGCTCTCACATTGATAACATTATAAATAAAGCTAACTCTTCACTTGGATTTATTAAACGCTGGTCCAAAGAATTCTCCGATCCCTATGTTACAAAATCCCTCTACATGACTTTTGTCCGACCGCTTTTGGAATATGCATCACAGGTCTGGTCGCCTTATTATCAAGTTCACATTAATCGCATTGAAGCCGTCCAACGACGATTTTTACGTTTTGCCTTGCGTGGACTTGGCTGGGACGATCCTTTTAACCTTCCTCCATATGAAGAACGTCTAAAGCTTCTAAGTTTACAATCTTTATATGCGCGCCGTAATACTTCTGATATTATCTTCGTTCATCAGTTATTAACATGTAACATTGACTGTCCCTGTTTACTACAACAGATCGGTTTTAATACTAACCAACATCGTTTTCGATCTACGACTCTTTTTCGACTCCAATACCATAGTACCGACTACGGACTAAACGAACCCCTGTCAAGAATGTTGAGTAGGGTAAATAATTCTAACATATTTGACTTGAACCTTAGTAAAACCTCACTTAAACATGCCCTATTACGCTACCCCTCCTGATACTTATCCGAATTATCCTATTATTAAACCATTTATTAATTTTTAGACTTAAGTACTTAATGTTAGACTTAAGATATTTTTATTGTGATACAGTATAAGTGGCTTGCATT
The DNA here is from genome assembly GCA_963931855.1 of Philhelius festivus. Taxonomy (NCBI): domain Eukaryota; kingdom Metazoa; phylum Arthropoda; class Insecta; order Diptera; family Syrphidae; genus Philhelius; species Philhelius festivus. Next base: position 171,645,852 of record OZ007555.1, on the reverse strand, counting down.
AAGCTTAATTAAAATTAAATTAAACCAGGTTCCCGCGTAGATATCTACAAAGCCACCTGGGTATCACCTGATGGAGTCACTCGTAACCAAATAGACCACGTGTTGATAGACCGTCGCCACTACTCGAACTTGATGACGGTACGAACGTACCGAGGTGCCAATATCGACTCGGATCACTATCTTGTTGGTATGGTTTTTCGAGGGCGGATTGCCTTGCGAAGACACATTGCATCCGCCGATCAGGTTCGAATCAACACGGCTGCCCTGCGCAATGAAAACACCACTAACACCTTTGGTAATGCGTTAGGACTCGCCCTAGAAACACCTGATTTAGGGAGAGTAAGTCCTGGAGCCAGTCTGCTGGGCGTAAATGAGAAGTGGACACGTCTTAAAAATACTGTCATTAGTACTGCCAACTCCATCTTAGGCAGCAGTCGTAAAAATCGGAACGACTGGTTTGATGATGAATGCAAGCTATCTACTGAACGTAAGAATATTGCGTACCGAGCAATGCAACAATATCATAGAACGCAGGCACGCGAAGAGGAATATAAAGAGCTCAGAAGAACAGAAAAACGGCTTCACAGACAAAAAAAATCAGCCTGGGAGAAGAACCTAATCTGTGAAATAGAAAACAGCCGAGAGCGAGGTCCGCACCAAGCGCGGAAGTTCTACCAATCCGTCCGAAACATGACGCAGTACACACCACGCAGCGCATACTGCAAGGACGGAGAGGGAAATCTGATCACCGATCCTGAAAGCATACTGGGACGATGGGAAGTGTACTTAAATGAATTGCTAAATGGTCAGCTCACTGCAGAAGTGGAGGCTCCACTACTTCAAGAAGAATACCCTATGTTGCCGCCACCAAGCATAGAAGAGGTTGAGAAGGCTATAGGCCGGCTTAAGCAGAACAAAGCCCCGGGAGCCGATGGCATACCAGCCGAATTATTCCATCACGGCGGGCCAGCCTTACGTCAAGCAATTCATGATATTATAGTGCACGTATGGGAGCAGGAAGAAATGCCAGTAGACTGGCGAAAAGGCAAAATATGCCCCATACATAAGAAGGGAGATGTCACAACGTGCAGCAATTATAGAGGTATCACGTTGTTGAGTACCGCCTATAAGATACTCTCCTCTATCTTACAAGACCGGATAACCCCATACGCTAAAACCGTCATCGGACAATATCAGTGTGGTTTCATTCCAGGCAAATCAACAACTGATCAGATCTTTACCCTTAGGCAGGCGATGGAAAAATGTCTACAATTTAACATCCCAACCATCTGTTTATAGACTTTAAGGCCGCCTATGATAGCATAGCCAGGATAGAACTTTACAAAGCCATGAGAGATTGCTATCCAAACCAATCAACATCTTTAATGGACTCCGAAAAGGGGACGGTTTGGCCTGCCTCCTTTTCAACCTGGCGTTGGAGACGACATCGACATCATCGGAAGAACCGAACAAGCTGTACACGATACCTTCATCCAGATCGAGCAGGCGGCACAAAATCTGGGGCTGCACATTAGTGAAGGTAAAACAAAGTACATGGTGGCGTCGAATGCGAGAGGAACAGTTGGTCAAACAATCAAGGTAGCGGAGCACGAATTTGAAGTGGTGCAATCCTTTAAATACCTTGGGTCAATAGTAGCAGCCGATAACAATATAGAAGAAGAAATACGCGGGCGGCTTCTCAAATCCAACAGAGCCTACTATAGTCTGTCAAAGCTTTTCAAATCCAGAAATCTCACCATAACTTCAAAACTGCTGCTGTACAGGACCATGGTCCTGCCAGTACTCACATATGGATCCGAGACTTGGGTGCTTAGCAAAAGGCACTCCGACCTCTTAGCTGCGTTCGAGAGAAAAGTCTTAAGGAGAATTGTTGGCCCCGTATGTGAGGAAGGACGATTCCGGAGACGGTACAATCATGAATTGTACGCAATCTACCTAGAAGCAGATATCGTGACAAAAATTAAGCTCGGTAGACTCCGGTGGGCAGGGCACCTAGCTCGCATGAGCGAAGAGGAACCTGCTCGGAAAGTTCTTTGTGGTACATTCTATGGTAGACGACAGCGTGGTAGACCATGCTTGCGCTGGAGAGATGGCGTAGACCAGGACGCCCGAAGCCTTGGGGTGCGCAACTGGATGGCGTCGGCTAGAGACCGGGATAGGTGGAGAGACTTGTTGAAAGAGGCCAGGACCGGAACCCGGTTGTCGAGCCGATGATGATGAACATTATAAAAATAACTTAGTAATATTTTGAATATCTGTTACATTTTAGTCTATTCTAATAAAAATTAATGATATCATAAGAAATTTTCGATATGATTCCCACTGTTCAGAAGGCAAAAGTTGTATCTTCTTCTATGGCTGCAGAAGAAGAAGAAGAAATTTCAACTTCATATACATAGTTTTTCATGAATCCCCAAGCGTAAAAATCCAAAGGAGTTAAATCTGGTGATCTTAGTGGACATTCAGTGGGACCTCCCCTTCTTATCCATCAGTCGTTGAAATGATTATTCAGCCAGTTTCTCACAGCCAGGCTAAGGTGTGTTGGAGTTCTATCTTATTGTTGGTATATTCAATTGTCTGTTTATAGCCAAAGGGACATTTTCCAATAAATTTTGTAAAAGGGTTCTTAGGGATTGCAAATAGGATTCTCCATTTAAAACCGCATTCAAAAAACGTGGTCCAATTACCGTTCGTCCAACAATGCCAATCCACACATTGCAGCTAAAGCTGACTCCAGTAATGCAAGTTGTGGAAATTGGTGATTCCATCTCTAGTAAACTGCGCTTCATCTGTCCAGACTATCCCTTTAGGATAGTTGAGTTCTGTTTTATCCCTCAACAATAGCGTTCTACTGAATTTAGTCCTCAATATGTTATCATTTGATGTCAATTCTCGCACTGGGGTAAAGTGATATGGGTGAAGGCTATCAGTGTGAACCAATACCCAAACTGTACTCTGGGGCAATCCAAGCATAGTTGCTATCCTTCTGATGCTAACAGTGGGATTACTTGATCCCAAATCCAAAATCCGTACCTCTATATGTGTTGATGCACCATATGACCTTTCTCTCCTTCGAGTCTCTAGCACTCCATGTTACCGAAGACGATTGTGAAGTCTTGCAAAAATGAATAGTGGGGACATCTCCTATTGGGGAACCTTTCAGCGAACAATCTCTGTACTTCCCGACTGGAACCATCCGCTAAACCGTAGCAATAGTACATATCTGTCAATTCTTCCCGAGAGTAACTTGCTATCATTTTTTATTGACGATTTTATACGCAATCTAGAAATGAGTTTTAAACAGGATGTCCTTCCATATTTATTTGTGTTTAGGTAAAACATATTTGTGTTTTTTTTTTTTTTTGGTATAGTCAATCCTTTTTATTTGGGTAACGTAAGGCAGGTCAATTTTGTTAAATCGAATACATATGCTTCAATAAAAAAAAACGTGAAATCTAGTTAATCCAGTTTATTCTTTTTTATTATTTGCTAAAAACCAGATGGTATGCAATAAAAAATAAAAAAAGTATAATCCGCTAATTTACTAATAATTGACCAGAGCAGATCAAACTTGGGAAAACCAAAAACAAAAAGTGTTTTTCTTGGAAAAAAGTACTTTTAATTTTTTTTTTATTTCTCAAAAAATAAGATACATTTTAGCATCCTGTTTTTATTGAAAGTTAATATGAGCATTAAATTTTGATAACAAAAATTATACTTAATTAGGTACATACTCGTAATTAGGTACATAATATTTTGAAAAAAAAAATCATTTTTTTTAAATTTCGAGTTTGAAAATTAATTTTTTAAAAACTATTCACAAACACAACTTAATTTAAAATGAAAATTAAAGAAGAGATTTCTGGCTTTTCAAAAAGGTACAGCACGGCATTGCAAGTTTTACCGTTGTTTTTAAATATTTTTTTTTCTGTTTTAAGTCATTTTCTTAGAAAATTGCCCCTCCCGTCTAAAAAGAGGGAAATAGACTCCCCCTCCCATGCGATTTTTTTCTTGTCTTAACCCAACCTACTCGTTATAGCTTTTTAGTGCACCTTATACCAATCACCCTGTATAAACTTTTCTTCATTCCATTAAAGGTTTACCACTTACATTCTCTGATGAATCAAAATACTTGGGTCCGATGTAAGATAAGAAGAAGAGAAGAAGAAGTTAGAAACCCTACATTCAATAAAGAGTTAAAAAAGGCAAAAATACCTCGGTAATCAGACCGATGGCAGTAAGGTGAACAGCTCTAGACAAAAGCACTATTTGTTTAATACTAATCAAAGTCCAACCAACGGTCAGCTTGTCTGTGCATAAGCAGAGAACTTCAGACGATTCGCTCGGCTGCACTCGGAATTCTGCTCCATCTAACACCTTTCGATACATTCAGCAAACAAACGGCTGCGAACACAGCTATTCGGCTAAAAGCCCCCTCGATCAATAATGAAGTTGGCCACTTCTTCATTCTGAACTCATTTGGTTAACTTCAAAGAAGCTTTGATAACACCATCCGTCAGATTCAATTTAATGAAAACTTTCAGGTATCCATCCCATCTAGGGAAATCTGGTGAGACCTGGCATTTCTCGAAGATGATCTATTTTGACAACAAAAACTAATGACGGGATTCGGGGACGTGTATACTCAAACACACTAAATCTCTCTCTACAACTTGCAGTCTCTCTTTTCGTCTTCCCAATTACTGCAGCGTGTTCCAGGCTGAACTTTTGGCAGTTAAAGAATTCCTGTTTTGGGTTAAGGAAGACGTGATATTAGTATAGAATTGTAGATAGGTTTTTAGCGAGCACGTGTCAGTTAAGACTTCACTACTTGGCCTACCAAGCACTGCGGGTTCAATTAACAGCTATTGAACGAAGCTCCCAGGGCATAGTCCCAGTTGCATTTAATCTTTGGAAGAAAGGTTGCCACTCCTTCCTAGCAGGGGCGAGATCTTGATTCCTTGACAAACCAACTCGACATTGTCACCAATCAATGTCTCGTACGGTCTTGCCTCAGAGTACAAGCCAGCTTCCATACTGTTCCAAATTTGAACTGTGTCGGCAGTACCACCATTGGTCCGTGTTTTTCCATCTAACTATTGTTGGTGACAATAGCCAACCATGTGACTTGGTTGATACAACCACAGCCACCTCGTGCTCTCTTTACAGAGGGCCGACCCAATTAATAATAAGACCAAGGTTTTTACACCCTGGGGTCTCTAATTAGCGGGGCAATTCTTCAATCTCGTTATTCCCGAGGTACCCAATTCGGGTTATTTTCTTGTTGTAAGTTAGTTTTATGGAGTAGAAACTCCGTGATGCAAACCATAGCCGACCGAAGCTAACCACAATCTGCACCAATATCTCGATTAGTCTTTTTCGCCCTACAACGAACTAGGAACGATAGTCCTAAGTAATCTTTTTTAATCTTTTAGCATTGGGAAGGACCATCAATTATCCAGATTGATAAACCAAAACATCGAGCAAAAGACCAATTTCTTCCCAATTGCTTTTCTTTATGTATTGGCAGTGATTTCCCCATATCACTCGCCCAAGATTTTTATATAAATAGTACCAGGGATCCGTTGCTCAGATTACCTGAGATGGGATATAGCACTAAATTTTGTATGGATACAGCGTGAGCTACAACTAGTATCTTTAATTATTCAAATTAGTCTTTATTCGCCTTACAGCAAATTTGGAACGATCGAACGAACGAACGAAGCAATCTTACTTTACCATCATAAAATCAATTCCATAGATTGCTAGGGCAATACATCATATCAAGAGAGAACACTATCCCAATTGCTTTTCTTCACATTTGGCCGTGACACCTCTGGTCACTTTTGGGTTTTCTTAGTTGCCTAAATCCTCAGCTGGATTGCCGGAGAAATAGACTTAAGCCTCCCCAACACGACAATGTAAAACCCATCGGGGAGGGTGATATCAGTACAGTAAAAATATCCTCATCTTTTCTGACAGCCAAGTAGAGTTTAAATATCTTGATTCTGTCTCTACCAGCTCAACTGATCTCTGATAGAGATGACACAGCAGTTTAAGGTTCACCTCTGGAAATAGTTAAACTGAAGAACTCGCCAAAAGTGGAACAATGATAAATTTATTGCCAGATAAGGTAAATATAAGTATTCCCATCACTACGTGTAAGCTTATGCTAAAGCAAAATGCTATACAGAAAACAAACCGTAGGTGGAACAATAAATCATCACCAATGCTGGATCTGAAGAGCTCCAAAAGTTCAATATCGTTAAGCGGATCACAAATAAGCACCGCAATAGGTCTTATAACAGGACATTGTTTGATAGGCAAGCACGCAAAGGGGCCTGGAATTTATTCTTATGAGTTCTACAAAAGCTGCTGAAGAAGAGTTGGAATCGATCCCTCATTTTCTCTGTAAATGTTCTGGATTTCCCCAACGACGTAGACTCCCATCTGGGAGATTTCTACTACAATGATCTTAGTGATCTGGAAAATACTGATATAGGCCATCTCACTCTTCTCATAAGGAACTCCAATTGGTTCAACGATAAGGGAGAAAGTCTTCAAGATTCAAATAGGTATCAAAGTGGCCCAAGTGTGTCGGCTCTCTAGCTGACAGCCACGTCAACCTAACCTAACCTAACAAATATATTTTATTTTGTTTTGCTAAATTTAGTTTTTTAACTATTAGGTGAGGCGACACCTAAAGCGTCAAAAAGGTGAAATAACAACCACTGGAACATATATAAACAGCTATAAACCAATCCTCATGTCTGTGGCTTGTCACTTATAATATTCACCTGTTTATACTATACAACTGAAGATAAGTGCTCACTTATGATCCCGATATACGCAGTTGTTGTCATATAGTGACCGAAGGAGGACGAGTTACCTTCAAAATGTGAATGTTCTCGCAATCTTAAACTATTGACAAGGGGTTTGATTCGATGTAAGTGGAACAAACAAAGGAACTTTATAGCCTTGAAGAATTGGAGCAGGTGCTATCGACTCAGTCCTGTATTCTATTTACTCTTAAAACAAATTGTTAAACTTGAAGAAGTTTTCCACAGTTCAGTTGTACCTTGATTTGTGTCTTCTACTTAGTTGTATTTCTCCATCGTAACAAACATGAAATAGGTAGTTACAACTTCTGGCAACGCTTTTTTCAATTAGCTTGTATGAAATAACGGTTCTTCCACGCCCTAATTGCATTTTGCAATAGGGCTTGTAAAAATAAACAAACGAGAAAAAAATATATTCGCAGTAGTTGGAAGCTCTATAATGAAGTTTACTTTCATCCAGATTCCAACTTAAATTCAATTATACAACCCACCAATCTACCAATCTACCTATATGTACATATATATACCATGGATAGTGATGATGAAGTTGTTTTGCACTGTTTCCACCACTGAATAGCGAAAATCGCACCCGACACGAGACGCGATGACTGCATTTGTCGGATAAAATTTTAATTCTTTCACCCTGCTACCACAATTTACTTCCGGGATAATTGCATTATTCATTCGACTTTATAATGTAGGGACTTAACACTTAAGCTTGAGTTCCAGGTCCAGAATGCAGAGAAAGTTGTCGCAGATTTATTTTATTATTCGTATATGCAAAGCAACAGTGCAACTGCAATTATTGTATTATGTTGCCCCGGGGAGAAATTCATTGGAAATATAAATTTTTAATCATTTAAAGTGCTAAACGATGCTACAAATCTTCTACCGAAATTATATTTAAAATGTTTTCAAAAGAATTAAGCATGGGTATTTTTGTTTCGTTGAGTTATTTTGACAGCTTTTAAGCGGTGCAAATCGGACAGTTGAAAATAAAGCGGGCTATCGTTTAAATTAGATGAAAGATGGTGGAAACTGGAAAGTTTTAATAGATAAATAAGTTTGAAGCGCTCAAATCGGTGACCAGTCATTCCCTTAAAAGACCTTTCAATTTACTTAATGTTTTTCTGACAGCTTGAAGGCATTTGGTGGATGCGACAACGACAAAACAAGTCAGTTAATGATGAGAATTAGTTCACAAATTTAAAATATTTGTTCATCGATTTGTCATCACTGTTTTTTTTTCACGATGGGGTTGTGTCCAAAGCTGTTGGCGATAGCATGCTGATCGATTAATTGTTTTACTTTAAAAAACATCTTATTACTTATTACGACTAATAATGCTTTTTCTCGATGCTTTCTTGTTTAATTTTTACGCATCGGTTTTGAATAACGAACAGTTAAGCCTAGTACGCAGATCGGGAATTGGATTTTTTTCCGAGCAGTACGCAGCTTGCGCGTAAAATTGATACTTTTGTGTACCGCTTCAATATGTCAAAAAGTCTCCACAAAATTGATAGAAAGAAAAGAATGATCGAAGCATTATTTTGCGGGAAAAATTTTGACAACCGCTGTTTTACAAATGATTTTTGTCAATACTGCTTTTATGTAAAACCTGTTTAAAAAAAAGAACTAAATTATTAAAAATGAAAATTATCCAAACTATAATAATCAATTTTAATTATACAAGTACAATTAACAATAAAAGTTTTGGGCGGGTGAGAAAGTTATTGGGTGGGTTAAAGAGGTGAGAATTTCGGAGGACTGATTTAGATGTATTAAAACCAAAAATATTTGAGGAGTTGTTTGAACTACGCAGCATACGAGACATAGGATTATAGTAGCTATAATTAGTACGGTGAAAAGGAATACGGAAAAGGGGTACTGACCTAACATTTCACCGGGTGGTATTAATGGAAATCAGACTTATTAGACCTGGACAGTCTATATTACCAGTTAGTATGTCGTCAATAAAAACAACGTTTGCGGCTTAACGCCGTTTTTCAAGCGAGTGAAGGCCAATTAGCCATGGCAGATTGCGCAGGACAAAACGAATAAACCTACGCTGGACGGCTACGATCCTTTTCTCGGGACAGAGAACTCTTTTGACCAGCGCTTGATAAAGCCAAGTGTCGAATTAGCTTTATTATAATAATGTTATTAATGTGGCGACAAAAGTTAAGCTCTTTATCACAGATTACTCCTAAATCACGACAGGATGTGACTACGGGTACAAGATCACCATTTATAAGATAATTTCTTGGAGGAGGAGGGAGCCGTTTACGTGAAAACGTCAAGCTGTGGCATTTGCTGACATTGAGCTCAAGGAAGTTTTTTTGGCACCATAGGGAAAATTTGTCAAGATTTTGTTGTAAGGAACAAATATCAGTAGCAGTAGGAATGCGTTTAAATATTTTCATGTCATCCGCATATATTGATAAACCACAATCGAGAACTTGAGCAATATCGTTAATAGCTAAGATGAATAGCAGTGGGCCAAGATGGCTGCCTTGTGGTACTCCCGAAGGTTCATTAAAGAGAAGGGAAAGTGATGATCTAAAACGCACAACATAATTTCTATCAGTCAAATATGAATTCAACCACAAGAATAAAAAGTGTAGGAAAGCCAATGGAATTTAATTTAAATATGATGTTATTATGTGATATTTTGTCGAAAGCTTTGCTAAAGTCACTGACAATCACATCAACTTCATCCCCATCGACCATTGTGCATAGAACATGCGAAACAAATTCTACCAGGTTCGTTGTTGTTGCTCTACGCGATATAAAACCATGTTGTACTGGGGAAAGAATTGACTTGCAGTGGAAAGAGAGAGTTTCGTATATAATGCTTTCAAATATTTTTGTAATGCATGATAGTTAAGCTATTGGGCTACGTAAGAAACTTTCCATGATTGAGGAAGGGTGCTCTGCAAAATGGACAGTGTAAATAGGTCAGTCAATGGCTGAATAAAGGCATGATTGCCGGTACACCATCTGGTCCTGTCTTAAGCTTTTCAATTTTATCTCTTACCATATAGCTGGTAGAATATTCGGTGCTGTAAATGTGGTTTGAGAAGAATTCTTTAAGTAGCGGAAATATTGAGAGTATCTGATGGTTCAATGTCGCAATTAGTAAAGGATTGTTTGAAAAAGTTGAAATTGGTTATCCCGGTTGGATCAGACGAAGAATTTCCATTATATGTTAGGGAGGATGGGTACCCATCGGACTTTCTTTTAATATTAATAAATCCAAAGAAACATTTAGGATTCGATTTGATCGAAGATTGCATACGAGTAATGTAATCTTTGTACAGATGATCCCGAAGGAGAAAAAATTCTGTCAAAGCATCTGAGAAAGGTAAGGAGATTTCGATTTTAAGTATTTCTGCCACAAATTATTTCTTCGGTTACGAAGAGATCGAAGTTTCTTGTTATACCAAGGTGAAGAAGAAGAAAAATTTTTACGTGGCATAAAAGGAACAGAAAATTTCAGCGTAAAAAGTCATTTCTGCGTCATCAATTGAAATAAGAGTAAAATTAAGCCTGATTTTGCTGAGAAGAATGTTTATTTCTTGGAAGTTAGTTTTACGAAAGTTAAAAGAAATTTTGGGAACAGTGGCAGCATACCATTTTTCATAAGAAAAAGAAATAAGGAGAGGAGGGTGAACATGATCAAGATTAGAAAGAAGGTGATCACTTTCGATCACAATAGTGTTATCTGGGTCGGATGTGAAAATGAGGTCAAGTTGTCTGTTAAGATTATTTTTGACACCACTCAATTGAAAAAGATTTGAGTCTGCAATACAATCTAACACTAACATTTTTTTTTCCGACTTGGAATTGGTTGAACAGAAATAGTTGCCCTCGTCGGTGGGAGACCATTTGATGTGTGGTAAATTGAAATCGCCAATGCAGATGATATCGTCATTAGTGCTAGCAGAATCAAAAAGAAAATCAATTGCGTCGACTACTAGTTGATACGAACTTAAGGGTTGAGATAGACGAATATAACAACACATGATAAATACATTCCGAGATGACAATTTTACTTTTACTACATATAATGAATTCAAAGTCTGTTGACTCAGAGGACTTGACTTGAAAGGCCTTCCTGGTGAATAGAAACCATAAAGTTTGTTTTAGTCTTTCCCTCAAAACAGACAGACTCCGGCTTGTCATGAAGGTAAGCCAGGTGGTAAGGCCGAACGTTATCATATATGCGACGGTCTCTAAGTCTTGACATTGTGTATCGGGCTTCAGTTGAATCCGAAGTTCTCATAGTTAATTTTACAGTGGGAAAAAGAAGTGGATCGAGGAAAAGAGGTACGTTAGTTGTAGCGTTGGAACATGATGGGCTATTTATAAGAATTGGTTGGTTATGAGAAGCATTTTGTGTAGTTTGGGAAGCTACTTTTTTTGATACCGGAGTACCTGGGTTAAGAATGTGTGAGAAAGTGAAATTGATATTTTTGATATTAGGATTGCTTGATGATTTCTTATGTGTAGGTATATTATTTATTTTGGGAGGATGTGTATTATTAACTTTGGGAGGAGGGGAATTATTTATTTTGGAAACTTAGAAGTAGACTTTAATACATTATTTTTTATTTTAGATATTTTTTGAGTCCAAGGAGCTATTTTTATTTTACAGAGCTTTTGAGAGAATAAATCTTAAATGTTCCAAACTTAAGACGATTACAGTTGGCAAGACGAAAACAGTAGTTTTTTTCAAAATAGTGTTGAAGCCAAGTGTCTTTAGCATATCGGGTTGCGCTTCTTACAATAAATGTTATAACTACTTGCTGGCATTATTTTGGTTTCTCAATACGGCTAATCCATTCGTCTAGTGTCTAGGTAACACCGAGTCTATTACTGCATCGAGAATGTCGTCGAGAATATAGATGTGCATTTCTATATGTAGTGATTTCTTTTGCTTCTAGGATTCGGAGAATCCTGCGATGTAGAGTTGTTAACGCTGAAAGGGATCGTTGAGGTAGGAAACGTACTCGTAGAAGAAGATAGAGAGGAATCTAGTATGGTTGATGAGTTGGTGTTTGTAGTTTCTGGCGCTTCTCTTGAAAGCATCAAGAGATGATTCCACAAAAACATTCCAAAATATTTTTACCATTCAAGAAAGACAGGCCTTTTTTGAATCGAATTCCACTACTCGGCTCTCAATCAAGCCTTGTAAATGGACATCAGCTTATGCTAAGAGACTTTTCTGTACTGTAATATTTATTGTTTGACAGATTCTTCCTGGCTTATCTGGCTCAATCAAATCAGAAAATCTAGGGGGCCATATCAATTTGTCTCTTAGGGAGATGAGGCTCCCGAAAAATCTGTCTCGCAAAAAGTCCATTCAAACTTTCCTGTGTGGGCTGTGACTTCAGCCTACTGAAATCAGATATTTTCCGGTTCCATCCCTTACAATTCGACAAAGAAAAAAATCTGAATCGTGTTCGGGTAACTTGTAGAAGTTACAGATGATCGTCATTCTTCATATTGCATACCACACTATCACTCTATAGGAGCGTCTATTGGAGCTCCCTGGGGGCCTTAACCTATTTACTGAGGTGAAAATAAGCCTCGTCAGAGAAGCAAACTATAGCGCCTTGGGGCAATGCAGAAAGCATGGTTTGGCTAGTGAGTTATTTGGCTTCAAAATATTTTCTGGATGGACAACCATCTCGGAGGATCACAAATGAAGATGTTCTTCAACAATTCGTTGAATGGAAAATCACTAAATACCAAATACCCAGTTCTTATCATGGACACGTTTCCGGTAATCTGGAAAGCATAAACCGACGAAAGATTTCGCTTTCGCATGGGAACTCGACCGCGGAGAGCGATATTGAAATGTGAATGGAAGGCACGCTGTTACCATCTACGAAAAACGTTCACAATACTTTTGTTTGCTTATTGTTTTTAAAGTTCAAAAGTGGTTTGACTCTTGGTAACGACCTCAACTTCCAAGTGCGTTTCGCCTACATACGACAGTGGGATCATCAGTTAAATTCTGTCTTACCCTCTTAAGACGCAACTATTCTTCGAATTCAATACGAGTAAAGGGTGGGCCATCTAGTGGTTTATTTTTGAATCATAAGTCATTTTGACACTGACAGCTGTTTCCGGCCCGAAATCTTGACAGAAAGTCAATATGATATCACTGCGGAACAAAATGATTCACTTTACGCTTGAAGAACGTTGGGAAATATTAAAAACTTATTTCAAAAATTAAGGGAAGTGTAGCCCAAACAGTGCGTTTTTTTAAAAGAAGTCTAGAGTGAAATGAAGCACCCACCGCACATGCTGCAGGCAAGTGCATGCAAAAAGTTCCTGTGACTGGTATGCTGGTAGACAGAACTCATGGTCTCCGTCGTCTTACGGTGCGCATTGACGAGGTAAATTCTGCACAAAGATCTCGGATTAATCGCTTATAAGCTCCAATTGACTCAGTAATTGAAGGCGCACGACCATCCGCTTGAACGACGTTGTACTCCATAAAAAATTGGAATGTTTGCTCTTACTAATAAAGCCATAATACATTTAAGACATTAAACTCTGTTCATTTTATTGCATCTTTAAAAAGAAACTTGTATTTGTCCCACCCTTTACAAACAAACCCTGTTGGATGATAAAAATGAATAAACAAATTGGTTTGGCCTATTTCAAAGATGGGGATGTTTATTTTGCGGTGGATTCCTACAATTCTAAAACCATTAAAACAAACATCAATAATATTCCACTTGAAAGCACCGGAAAGCAATCAATACCTTCTCAATTAGCAGCCTCTGCCTTAGTTGTTTATACTCGGACACGCATTCATCCCAAAACAATCTTTCATTTCCCCCAATTCCCGGTGGGTACTTCAATGGCTAAAACCGCAAGAAGACAAACTTGGTGCTTGGAATGTGGTGTACTTCATTAAGCGACACAGGTAAATGTGTGTGTTTTTGAAGTTGACATCCTCCGAGATACAAGGAAATGTCTAGGAAGCACATAAATTCTATATAAATTACCCACTCGGACACTGACGTCCATGAAAATGTTCATGATGTCATGTGTACAGCTCCAACTAAGAATAGGTATCTGTTCTAAAACCGTGCCGCATCCAAAGTGCTGAAAGTCATGATGACTATAGTAGAAACAAAAGATTAATTCCGAGCTGTGCACCTTCGGCCCTGTACAGAAGCTTTGTTACACACATTATCCAACACCACCAACAGGCAGAAAACCATGTCAGCATTTGATTCAATTTAGATGCTCTTGAGGTAAACTCCATGGTATACAAGCAATTTCATCTCTTGCTTGAGGCTGGGATGGGGACATCCGACGATGAACGCTTTGTTCAAAGGTATGGAAGTGTCTGATTGATGGATACATGGGTTTTCTTCGAATTCATTAGTGCCATACTAAGGGACTGTGTGTAGCTGCCTGTCTGTTTATGGGTACCCAGGTACGGGATCACATCCAGGTGGTTGTAAAACTTGAACCAATCTTATCAATGATTACTTGCACAAATGACGAAACACCTCGTTTAACAATTTTCAAGAATTTCGTAATTAAGATTGGCAAGGCAGCTGATTTATAAGACTTGTTAAATGTTTATGGACTTAATTTAGAAATCGGTGGATAAACATTAAAACTAAGGGTTAAGCAAAGAGTGACCAGATAAGAAGGAAAGGGATAGAAAGTTAATTAAAAAACAATGGTGTGAAGTAGTAAATTGATTCTAGATTTATTTTGAAGCTTCATTCATGTATGGTATGAGACAGCTGGGCTGGCAGTGCTGATCTAATTTTTGATAACTCATGCCTTATTCCACCAGCAACGTCTCGAATTTCGGCTTCGGTCTCGTCGAAAGCTGTTAACTTGTTAGTTTAGAATAAGTACTTGAAGTAATTCCAGAGAATTTAATCGAGTGGTGTCAAGTCACATGACCGTCAATTGATGAGCACTCGCCGTAAGATGACCCAGTACAGCAAAATAATTTCTCCTTCTTGTAGCCATGTTGCGCCATCTTGTTGGAAATACAGCTCGGATATATCGATGTTATCGAAATTTGGCCACAGAAAGTCGGTTAATATAGAGATCTCCTTCTATATTCCAATGACACCGCCATCCCATAAAACAGCCAATCTTTGTGGTCGAACACTTGTGGATTGTGTTCACTCTAATAATGGCAGTTTTGCTTTTTGACATAACCGCGAGCCAAAAATGTTTCTCATCCGAGAAGATTTGTCGGAATAAGCTTCAACACATGTTGTATAGAACAGTTTCAAGCCTGATCTTCACAAAATAAATGCTGGTGTTCACAAGGGCTTCGTTTTGTCTCCGACTCATTTCATCATTTTTATAAATGATCTCGTCTACGCCTCCTGCCATTGTCCTTAAATGGCACTTGCGTCGAAGAAGCCGAAAAAAGCTTTCAGTTCTTGGTATATATATTAACGACGGTATTCCTTGATTCTCGAGATCGCCAAGAACGCTGCTAAATTCTTAAGATTTCTATATCGATGTACGAAATTTGTCAGCCCCTCTGATCTGGCTATACAAGTTATAAGGCTTTCATACTTTCAAAACCCCTCAACTTAAATCTTTGCCCAAGTGCATTTCAAATTTCTCTCCATTTATTGGATAGAATTTATAAAAGAGCATTAAAACGGATAGGAAACAGAGCTATTATGGATTCATTCCCAACTCTTCAACACAGTCTGAATGTTTCATGTATTTCCTTGTTTTATCGCTTTTTTCACAAGCAATACTCACTCGAAGTAGCCAGTTGCATTCCTTCCCTTAAACAGTTCACCCGTCATACCCCCTTCGCTAGAAATGTTCACCAGTTCATCGTTGAGCCTTTTTTTGGACGCACCGTCAAATGCAGAAATTCGTTTAATCCCACAACACGATTATTCGCTGCCATTTCAACTTGCAGTCATTCAAGATCAATGTTTATCGACATCTACTTTCTCTTCCCCCTAAATTTCCCTATCGCTCGTGCTGTGTTTAACATTATAAGGGTCTTACCATAAATCTTCGAGCTCGTGTGAATTATAAAAAATAAATTAGTCAATAAAAACGAATTGAATTGAGCCTTTAAAGAAACCCATCACTTGCGGGATAGAATTGTGATAAAGCCGCTAGCGCCCAATCCACTTGGCGAACGTAGTAAGGATTGGATTTTATATATAAAATTATGTATATGTCTAACATCCGCGAAAACATTAAAATGGATATATGAATTGGAACTGTCCCGAATTCGGCAACTTTGCTTGTTAACGTAGCCAAATATACGAGGTCTTTTTCCAACTGCTCCAGATAACAAAATTTTATTATTTCTACGTGTTTAGACCTTCCCAAAGTAAAATGTCTTTACTATAAAGGAGGTTAAGTACGAAAATCCATCGTCCATATCGCATCAACACAAACTCAATTTTGGGGGAGAGTACGATAACTTGGCCGCCAAGATTTGATAACGGGTTTTTGTAGGGGGGTCAAAAACAAGCACTTTTTACTATGGGAGGGGGGGGTCTATCTCCCCCCGTTTAGGAGGTAGGGGCACTTTTAGGAAAAATGGTTTAAATTGAAAAAAAAAATATTAAAAAACAACGGCAACACCTACAATAAAGTGCTATACTGCGTTTGAAAGCCAAAAGATTGTTCTATAATCCTGCATTTAAATTAAATTACTCATATCAATAGTTTTTGAGAAATTCGCATTTAAAGTCCAAATTTTGATAAAAAAACGTGAACAAAAATGTTTAGACCGGTTGTTTTCAAAATTGTGAAATGAAATTGTAAATTAGCTGATATGTGTTTCATGTATCTATCAGTTCTTAATCGAACACAAAAAACCGCATGGTTTTATGTCTTCTGGTTTTTGAGAAAACCTCCGTTTAAGAGGTAGGGGCACTTTTAGAAAAAAATGGTTTAAATTAAAAAAAAAATATTAAAAAACAACGGCAACACTTACAATAAAGTGCTATACTGCGTTTGAAAGCCAGAAGATTGTTCTCTTATCCTGCATTTAAATTAAATTACTCATATTAATGGTTTTTGAGAAATTCACATTTAAAGTCCAAATTTTGATAAAATAACGTGAAAAAAAAAGTTTAGACCGATTGTTTTCAAAATTTTGAAATGAAATTGTAAATTAACTTATATGTGATCCATGTATCTATCAGTTCTTAATCGAACACAAAAAACCGCATGGTTCTATGTCTTCTAGTTTTTGAGAAAATCGAAAATTACCAAAACTACTTTTTTTGATTTTTGGTGGTGACGGTGATTCCATTTTAAGGATTAATGTTAATAAACATAATGAATCTTTGTTAGTTCAGTACCGCAATTCATTTAGCGTTACCCAGAATGCACCATGAGGAGGTAGAATTGCATCTGGGTCAGTTATTTTGTCAGTTAGTCAGGAGTTAGTCAGTCATAGTTAGTTAAAAATGGTCAAAATGTATTAAAAAGGTGTGTAAGTCTCGTCAATAAAGCCATCGTCCGTACTATAACTTTCGAGTTCGTTGAGTTACTCTTTTATGGTGGGAAGCCGAGGATGTTTTGGCGGTAAAACACTTTCTAAATTTGCGCTCTGAAGGGTGGGAGGATCGATGTCTTTTAACTGTAAACCCTCACATATATCACCATCGGTATAACAAGGGTAAACTTTTTTTACATCTGATAAAAACTCTATTATTTGCGAACCCCAGTCGTCCTTATATTTCCTTTCTAGGCAGTATTTTCGATAGAAAAATAGTGCCATGTATTGGTGAACATGGTCGGAAGTTTGTTTTGGTTTTCAAGATCGTTTATTGTATTTTATATGTATTTAGTGGACATTGGATAAATAGAATAAATTTGAATTTTTTTAAATACAGATTCTGTGAATGCGAAAGAAACTTTGCATGCACCCAACCTCGCACCTACCCCAAATCCTATAGTGTGCCCAAGCAGGGGGGTTGCAGGGGGGCAGCATGCCCCCCCATACATACTTTACTGTTTATATATTGTAATGTTGGAAGCTAGCACTGATTTATTTATGTAAGGAAGCAAAAAATATCAAACATTTTGTAGAAAAGTAGTTTTAGTTATTTTCGATTTTCTCAAAAACCAGAAGACATAAAACCATGCGGTTTTTTGTGTTCGATTAAAAACTGATAGATACATAAAACACATGTAAGCTAATTTACAATTTCATTTCACAATTTTGAAAACAATTGGTCTAAACTTTTTTTCACGTTATTTTATCAAAATTTGGACTTTAAATGCGAATTTCTCAAAAAACCATTGACATGAGTAATTTAATTTAAATGCAGGATTATAGAACAATCTTCTGGCTTTCAAACGCAGTATAGCACTTTATTGTAAGTATTGCCGTTGTTTTTTAATATTTTTTTTTTTCAATTTAAACCATTTTTTCTAAAAGTGCCCTTACCTCCTAAACGGAGGTTTTCTCAAAAACCAGAAGACATAGAACCATGCGGTTTTTTGTGTTCGATTAAGAACTGATAGATACATGAAACACATGTAAGCTAATTTACAATTTCATGTCACAATTTTGAAAACAACCGGTCTAAACTTTTTTTTTCACGTTTTTTTATCAAAATTTGGACTTTAAATGCGAATTTCTCAAAAACTATTGATATGAGTAATTTAATTTAAATGCAGGATTATAGAACAATCTTTTGGCTTTCAAACGCAGTATAGCACTTTATTGTAGGTGTTGCCGTTGTTTTTTTATATTTTTTTTTTCAATTTAAACCATTTTTTCTAAAAGTGCCCCTACCTCCTAAACGGGGGGAGATAGACCCCCCCTCCCATAGTAAAAAGTGCTTGTTTTTGACCCCTCTAAAAAAATCCGTCATCAAATCTTGGCGGCCAAGTTATCGTACTCGTGCCCAATTTTGGATTCGTTTTGATTTTTCCAAATATTGATTCGCCAGAACCTCCTTCTGGAGTCTCAGAGACTAGTAAAAGATATAGATAGGGCAAAAAAGGTATCGAGTCATGAATATTTTGAAACCACATTTAATGGAGAGTAATTCTTTAGAAAACATATGCGACATCTATCCCTTTAACCATCTAGTGCAATGACAGTTTAAATTCATTTTTTTTTTTTTTACTTTAACAAGTTTGGATCCGTCAAACAGTTGAGAAAAAATGTTCTCTTTCCCTTTTTTCACTCAAAAAAATAATTGTATTCCCTTTATTTTTGTATCCTGTATGTAATTCAATTGTTTGAGGTTTTTGTGACAATGAAAACATTCCCAAATGCGAACTGAGGTAATTTCTCCAAAATATAAGACATTCACATAGTTAAATTGTAATATTTCGCATAGGAAGGCGAAGGTGATTGTGTTAAGCTTAAGCGACAATGGTACGCACAATTCCGAATAATAGCTGTAGAATGTTTTGGAAAAAAAGAGTCCTTAGACATTTATCGAGCGAAAAAAACAGGCAAATTAATTAAAGAAATTTATTCAACTGAGCCATCACATTTATACAGCGACGGAGTATTAATAAATGCAAAATAAGAGTCCCAGCAATTGAGCAAAATAAACATCGGGACGGGACCCTTATACCCTTTACACATACTCCAAAAAGTCTCCGTACAGTAGACTAATTTTTTATTTATTTGCAAAAAAAACAGTAATGAGTAATAGAATAGATGAAGTGGGAACACAGAACGAGAATATGTTTTCTCCCATCATCTTTTTACCACATCCCAAGAATTTTTATTCACGAAGGATACCGTTATGATCATTATGATCGGGCGAGTCTGTCAAATGGCGACAGAAAAGCTTCCGTAAAGGCCAAACTTTTTGCAATAGTTGGCAAATGGTGAGGGTGTGATTAGGAATTGTGTTGGGTTTTTGTGAGTTTAAGGCTGGTATTCACCGAGCGCTCTTAAACGGCTCTTAACTTTACGAGGCTCTTAACTTAAAATTTCTTTGGATTATTCACCAACCACTCACAACTCACAAGTGTTTTTCGATGTTCGAAAATGAGAGCCACTCTCTCTTGTTCAGGCATACCCAAACTGTGAAATGTTGTGGAATGTTGGTCTCAGTGTGGCCAATTCATAATTTGAGTTTATGCTAAATTCGGCTATTTAGCATGATTTTTTGTGTACTAAATATGCTAAAAATCATGCTAAATATTTTGTTTAGCTGGAAACCTGCCAAAAACTTTGCATTTTAAAAATAATTCACTCTGGTTAAAACTAAAATATAAATATTAAATTATTAAAAAAAAAAAAAAAAAATGTTGAGCCCCATTCAAAAGCCGCTTCAAAAATATCACGCATATTTTCTTCTTCTTCCTGGGTTACATAAAATTTTGATGCTCCACCTGTTCATTAACTTTATTAGGAACAACGAAATTATCACAACATGTTTCAGATAAATTATCCCTAATAAGAAGAATGCTACTCAGCATATTTTTTTTTTTCATCCTGTTTCGCCGCTGGTCATTGACGAGATTCATGAAACTAAAAACTCTTTCAACAGCAGCATTGGTAAGACCATAGGTAAGACCATATATGAAATGACAAAGTTTGAGAGGTCTTTATATGGATTTTCATTAGAAGCGTCAGTAAATTTATTTACTTCACACCAAAATTCCAGTGTTTTCCACATTTTCCCAAGCATTTAAATGTAAATTATTCCATTGTGTTTCTATTTTAGATATTAGCTTGGAATTAATTTGTCTACTTTTAAAAAAATCTGTTAACGGTGACTTGTGTATTCTCAAACACTTTTGAAGATGAGGGTGTGGCCGTGGCGCGATGGATGTGTGCTCGTCTGTCAACCTCATGATGACAGGTTCGATCCCTGCCGTCGTCTATGTCGTTTTAATTCCATTAAAAAAACCTTCTAAAATTGTCATCAATGGGTTGCTGGTTTACTCATTACATGTTGTTCAGGCATAACACTAACAACATGTAATTGAGTTAAACTAGTATGCCCAACAAGGATGAACACGAATAAAATAATGTGAATTGTAAGCGACATAGAAATAAGACACGGCATTCTCCGCTTTAGTTCAGCCGCCATCCCTGGAGATAAAATATCAGAGACAACAACCTTCAGTCTCAGAACATCGTGCCACACATCTTTCCTATCCTTCTTTCTCTTCTTAACTTCACGCCCGCGCTGTGTTGAAACATTTAAAGGGTAATCTAATCCCTTGAGCGCGGGTAGATTATAAAAAAAAAAAAAAAAAAAAAAAAAAACCGAAAACAAAAATGTATTTTCGGTAAAATTCTCAGATTTTTTGGTGTCCTTTGACAGCTCTTTGATAAGCTTCAAAATAAAGTTTTTACAGTTTTTTCTAAATTCATTTTCATCCTCGCATGTTATTAAATCTTGTAGCTTGAATTCTTGTAACTTTTCTTCACACTGAAAGCCGAAGTAAGAATTGGGTAATAGTTTGTCGATAGTCATATCTACTTTTAATTCATCTTCAGAAAACACAGCTATCTTTTTAATTAGAGATAAAATGAGGCGAGATAAATCGTTAAAAGCTTTCCGATAGAAGGTGGTTCGTCAAGGAAAATTATGTTAGTTTGCTAAATTCGTTAAAACTTAAAAGTGGTTCCGTTCAACAATACCTACAATAAATATTACATTGAAGTCGGCACACACTTTCGTAGGTTTTGTTTGAGCTTTTTATAAATTCAATTTAATTGCATGGTTCGTGTAAATTTCTGCTAAATTTTAATGCTAAGACCAGATTTCATGCTAAAAAATATGCCGGCATGATTTGAAAAAATAAAATGCTAAAAAACAATTTTTCCTGCTAGATTTAGCAGGAAAAATGCTTAATTGGCCACACTGGTTGGTCTTGACAGCAAATGGATACTCTTCTTCTTGGCATTGCTCACATGGATTCGAGTCAAATGCGTGCGTGGCACGTCTAAGCGAAATATTTTCCGAAGATAGCGCTCGTAAGTTTAGGAGTGGTCGGGACCACTAATAAACTTTTAAGAGCGCTCGTAGATCTTCGCTAATATTGCTTGGTGAATAGGCCGGTATTCACCGAGCGCTCATAACTTAAGAAGCTCATAAACCTATTCACCAAGCAATATTAGTGAAGATCTACGAGAACTTCGAAAAACACTTGCGAGTGGTTGGTGAATACCCCACAGAAATTTTAAGTTAAGAGCCGTTTAGGAGCGCTCGGTGAATATACGAGCCTAATGGCCAATTTCACGAAGGACTTTTAAACATTTAACAGGCTTATAAGCCTTAAAATGAGATATTTTGGTTTCACCAAGCGCTTTTAAATTAAACAAGCTTTTAAACACCCTTATAAACTAAATGCCCATTTTTGGCTCAATAAATTTTAAAAGTGTCAATGAAATGTCATCAGATGTAGATCACAACAATTGGATATATGTAGGTAGCAGCTGAAATTATTGTTTTGCAACATTTTAGTTTTTAATTTTTGAAAATACAAAGTGGATAGGCTTATAAATATTTAAAATATGTTTTTTATTTCGAATAAAATATTGAAAATTCTTCATCCGACTGACTTCGAAATAGGTTACGACTTTCCAAAGCATTTGTGAATCGTGAATCTGTTTGTTGAATTTGTTTGGTCGTCATTTGGAACCGAAACAAATGCATCAGTGCAAAAAAAAAAAATAAATTAAGTGCTTATTACGATTTTATCCCACAGGATCTTTCCAAATATTTTTGTTTGCATTTTTTTTTTGCATTTCTTGGCATTTGTTTCAACACATAACGCTTTCTCATTTGTTCTCATACATTGCGCTTGTTAGAAAAAAAGAACCAAATTCTTTTTTCCAGGGATGTGAAGAGAACTCAATTTTAACAAAAATTTCCCTAAAAATTCCCTTTTATAGATTGGTGAAACTAAAAATATTTAAGAGTCTGATAAAATTTAAAAGGATTTTTGATAAAAGTGCTTTTAGTGTTTGTTTATGAAATTGGCCATAAGTGTTTTAAATAATATTTTAGTTAAAAACATTCTTTTGTCCCAAGGAAATAAAAATGTCAACTAAAAATAAGCAAATTAATTTTCTTGGCTAACACGAAAATTACTATCGACTTGAGGAATAGAGGAAAGTCTCTGGGTGAAATCGCGAAAATTGTGAAAAGACCGCATTCTTCAATTCAGTACGTGTTACAACAATTTTATAAAACAAAAACAATTGCAAACAAAAAAGATCTGAACGGCCAAAAACAATTGATCGTCGTATGGAAAAGAGAATACTTAGGAGTGTTGCAGAGGATCCCAAGCATAGTGCACCCCTTCTTGCAAGTAAATTATAAAAGATCGAAGGACCTGATGTGTGTCCCCCAGACAGTTCGAAATCTATTGACCAGAAAATCCATTTCATGGTCGAGTTAGCCGGAAGAAGCCATACATTCGAAAAGCGAATAAGAAAGCCAGGCTGCATTACGCTATGGAACACTTGGGTAGGACAATTCGTTCTGGGATCAGATAATATTTACGGACCAAAGTAAATTTAACATCTTTGGCTCAAATGGTCGTCGCATGCTCTTGAGAAAGCCAGGCACCGCTCTGTATTTCAAAAATGTAATCTCTACTATAAAGCATGGCGGCTGCAATGTTATAGTGTAGAGATGTTTGGCTTCTTCGAGCGTTGGAAACCTGGTTTTTATAGAAAATACCATGGAAAAATATGGATACTTCGAAATACTTCAAGAAAATCTCCATGTAAGTGCTGGAAAATTGGGTCTCGCCGTCAATTTTGTCTTCCAGCAAGACAACGATCCCTAAAACACTTCCATGCTGACTAAGGAATGATTGTTATACAACGTTAAAACAAAGATTAAACATCCCGCTCAATCTTCAGACCTCAATTAAATGGAGCATCTGCGGGACCACTGGAAAAACAAAATTCGGGAGCATACAATTATCAACAAAACAGACCTGAAAACAATCCTACTTTAAGAATGGAACAGAATTTCCCCGGATACGACTTAAAACCTTACCCATTCTATGAAAAACCGACTAAAGAAAGTCATTGAAAACACAGGTCTATAAAAAAAAAAATTTGTTTGGTGCCTTGAGTTTTGCAGCTGATTTTATTCGTACTTCTAACGCTGATTTCAAAACTGAAAACCATTTTTCCCTAGCAGCTCTAGTTTTTGAGTTACAGAAATATTCAATTTACCCTAATTTAAAAAATTCATATGAAAGAATGATCAAGATAAATCTTGGGCACCACATGTAGTTTGCAAAACATGTACTGAACATCTACGTCAGTAGACTAATGGGAAAAGGAGGAATCTGAAATTTGGTGTGCCTATGGTTTGGAGAGAACCAAAAAAATCACTATGACGACTGTTATTTTTGTCTAGTGAATATCAGAGGCATCAATAGTAAAAACCAAAGTAAGTGGACGTACCCTAATTTAGATTCTGCTCGACGGCCCATTCCTCATTCCGATGAAGTTCCAATACCAACATTTCATCAGCTAGCAGATCTTTCGGAGGATGAAGACAGTGAATATGAGGAAAATGCATCAAGTCCCCAACGATTTAACCAAAGTGAGTTAAGTGATCTCATCAGGGATCTTAACCTCTCAAAACAATCTTCTTAGTTACTGGCATCCGGGCTAAAAGAAAAAAATCTACTTCATGAAGGAACAACAATAACGTTCTATCGTAAAAGGGCAGCAGAGTTGCTTACGTTCTACTCTCAGGAGGAAGGTCTCGTTTTCTGTCAGGATGTTAAAGGTCTCTTAACAAAAATGGGCCTTCCCGAGTATGATCCAGATCGTTGGCGTCTGTTTATTGACAGTTCCAAGCGAAGTTTGAAGTGTGTGCTTTTATACAATGGTAACGAATTAAGATCAATACCTATTGCTCACTCAACCCAAATGAAAGAAGAGTACAAGAATATAGCTATAGTCTTGGAAAAGATTAAGTATCACGAACATGGGTGGGTCATTTGTGTTGACTTGAAAATGATTAACTTTCTCCTTGGACAGCAAGGCAGATACACAAAATATCCCTGCTTCTTGTGCCTTTGGGGTAGCAGAGCTAAACAAGATCACTGGGTAAAAAAAGACTGGCCTGAAGGAGATAACATGGTTGTTGGAGGAAATAATGTTATTAATGAGATAAAATAATCCTACCTCCACTTCATATAAAACTTGGCTTAATGAAGCAATTTGTTAAGGCTATGATAAGGATTCATCATGTTTTAAATTTATATCTACAAATATGCAAGGATTAAGCATTGAAAAAAGAAAAGCTGGCATATTCGATGGAACTCAAATCAGACGGTTAATAAAGGACACCAATTTTGTTGAATCTATGAATGAAAAAGAACGAAAAGCGTGGACATCATTTGTGTCAGTTGTCGAAAACTTTCTAGGCAACAAGAAGGCTTCAAGTTATAAGGATTTAGTTCAGAACATGCTGACTGCTTTTCGTGAGCTTGGATGCAACATGAGCATCAAGGTGTATTACTTGCAAAACCATTTGGACCGGTTTCCTGAAAACTTGGGAGACTTGAGTGAAGATCAAGGTGAACGATTTCACCAGGATATAAGGCCAATGGAAGAACGATACCAGGGCATGTGGGATAAGCATATGATGGCAGATTACTGCTGAAATCTGCTAAGAGATTGTCCGAAAAAACCACAATGCAGATCAAGCAAAAAACTAAGCTTCTTGGGTTCTAGTACATCAAATAAGCAGTGAAAATTATATTGTATATGAAATGTACTCGCTAGTATCTTGTTAATAGAATTATTATTTTTTTATATTTATTATTTTTTTTATATTTATATGTCACTAAATGAGCTTGGATCTTCAAAGAAAAATGTTTTACTTTCTTCTTTTCACAATTATTTTGGGTATTTCTAAGTGGTGTCAGGTTTGCAACACCCTACCCCATAACATGAAAACGGGAGCTGCTAGGCAAAAACCGATTGCAGATTCGTATTCAGGAGGTCGAATTTACCAAAGAACAGTTTAAAAAGTATCGGCACCAAAATGTGTGTATACCTGTGAAATAAAGGAGGTCCTACTAGATATAGATATTAACACCCATATTAATAAAAAACACTTATTCCTTCTATAGTCCACTGTCTTACTAAACCATAGAATAGGAGTTTAGTCCTGGCTTAAATATTTATATTAATAAAAACAAAATGTTCCCGGAATAGTAAAATGATGTTTACCAAAAATCCTTTTAAGAAAATCTTCTACAAAAGTAAGCAATCTCTTTTTTTATATTCTGTGGCTACCTAAATTGATTGTCAATCGCTTGTGTCTGACTGTGGACATTTCTATTTCTTATTCCTTCGCTAAACCACCTACTTATGTGGTTTAACTTAATCATAATTAGTAAACGTCACTTAACAGAAAATTTGTTTTATTAATGAAATTTCTCACTTAGTCCAGGACTTAACGATAAACCTCCACTAAACCATTTTTATTAATATGGGTGTAAGTGTTTTTTGTTACGTTAAGTTAAATGTTTTACTTTTTTTTAAGGAAATCAACAAAAAAAATTAAGTGTACGGAGACTTTTTTATTCCTTTTTTTCATACTTTGTGCTCTGAATTATTTTTTTATTTGAAGTATTTTCAATAAAGTGTTGTTTTTTTTTACTGATTTTTTTTTTGAGTAGTTATTAGGTGTGTTTTTTTGCAAGTCCATATAGAATTGTAAAAAAAAACGACATCGGGATTTAGGAGCTTTTTTTCCAGATAGCTGGAAGCACTGTGTACGCTATGACATTTGTCAGCTTATTGACGACTAGCATCAACCAATCCAAAAACTTCACTTTTGACGTCTCTGAGCAAATTATCGATAACATATAGATAATACTATTTTGGCATCACCATTTTTATCGGGTCTTAGATTAACTCTCGATAATTATCTGGTCTTAGCTAACTCTGTATAGATTTAAGTAGTTGTTGCATTTGCATGTAAAGCGCTTAGTCCCGATGTCGTTTTTTTTTACAATTCTATATGGACTTGCAAAAAAAACACACCTATTATTTATTTAATTTCTAGTCGTTTTTAGTTATATTTGTTCAAATTCAATAGTTTATCACAGATTAAACAGAAAATTTACTACTGTACGGAGACTTTTTGGAGTATGGTAAGTCGAATACATTCTGTGAAGGTTCAAAATGTGGTTATGGAGATACAGAGGTGTTGACAAAGTGGTTGCACATTTTTGATCAGCACAGCATATACGTTTATATGTAGAACCTAATAATGAAAAGATGGGAAAGCTTTCTCTCTGGAGAAGCTTCAATTCTATTTCAATCAAAATAAACTTAGTTAATTATTAGGCGTCCATCAGGAATTGTAGAAAAAACGACATCGGGACTTAGGAAATTCTTTCCAAATAGCTGGAAGCACTGTGTACGCTATGACATTTTTGTCAGCTGTATTGACGACTAGCATGAACCAGCATCCAAAAACGTCACTTCTGACTTCTCTGAACAAATTATCGATAACATAAAGATAATATTATTTTGGCATCACGGTTTTTATCGGGTCGTAGATTAATGGCCAATTTCATAAACAAACACTGAAAGCTCTTTTATCAAAAATCCTCTTAAATTTTATCAGACACTTAAATCTTTTGAGTTTCACCAATCTGTAAAAAGGAAATTTTAGGAAATTTTTTGTTAAAATTGAGTTGTCTTTACATCCCTGAAAAAAGAAATTGTTTTTTTCTTTCTAATAAGCAAAATGTATGAGATGAAATGAGAAAGCATTATGTGTTGAAAAAAATGTCAAGAAATGCAACAAAAAAAAACGAAATGCAAACAAAAAATCATTGGAAACATTCTGTGGCATAATATGCTTAAGTAATAACCACTTAATTTATTGCACTGAAGGGTTTGACGACTAAACAAATTCAACAACTGATCCACAGATGCTTTTGGAAAATCGGAAGCTCATTTTGAAGTCGTATTCGGAGAATGGATTCCTGTGAACCCGGGAATACTCTTGCTTGGATGATGATTTGTTTTTATTCTAAATATGTATGTACTCTAAATAAAAAAGCAGATCATTTAAATATTAGTATTTGTATCTTAAAAAATTAAAAACTAAAATATTACAAAACAATAATTTCAGCTGCTATATCAACATGTGATGACATTTCAATACTTACTTACTTACTTAGGTCCTCAGACCTTTTATGTCCGTGGGGGATCCTTAGTGGGGCATAGGGCGTCCACAACGCCAGCTCGCCATCGTGTTCGGTTCCTAGATATGAGTCGCAACTCCCTCCAACTCTTGCTTAGTTGGGCTGACTCCTCCTCGACTGTCCTTCTCCATGAGCTTTTCTGTCGTCAAGCTCTTCTTCCTTCTTGAGTGAGCGGATTCCACTGCATTGCATGACCCGCAATACAGTTGTCGCCTTTTCGAAGCGTGTTGCCGTTCACTGCCACTTTCGACGTCGTATAATAGAGTCAATAGGTTCCTGACCCGTTTTCCTAAGGAGCTCTTCGTTTGATATACGATTGGGCCAGAAAATCCTAAGGATGTTTCGTAGACATCTATTAATGAACGTTTGCAGCTTCTTAGTGACACCTACTGTTACTTTCCAAGTGCTGCAACCGTAAAGTAACACAGATTCGACGTTGGATCGAAACAGCCGTAGCTTGGTTCTTAAGCTAAGAGAGTTTTTCCTCCATATATTTCTAAGCATACCGAAAGCAGACTTTGCCTTCCCGATTCGACTGCTGATGTCCTGTTCGGTACCACCCTCGGTAGAGATGATACTTCCAAGGTATTGGAAGCTCTGTACTTTCTCTACCGGTTGTTGAGAAATATTTATGAGAGAAGATGACGGGGTTCCTAGGCTGATCATCTTTGTTTTGCCGGAGTTGATTTTCAGCCCTACGATTTCTGCTACTCTCTCCACCCCTGTTGTCATTTGGTGGAGATCCATGATCCTATGAGAGAGCAAGCATACGTCGTCCGCATAGTCAAGATGTTTCAGGTGAGACGTCAGAGTCCATCGAATTCCTCAGTTTCCCGTCAAGGCCGCTCGCAGGACATCGCTTATCACCAACAGAAACAATATTGGTGACAGAATGCAGCCCTGTCTAACTCCATTTTGGACTTCAAACTCTTCTGACAGCCTCCCTTCGTACAAAACGTGACATTTGGATCCATCATAAGTAGCTATTAATTTATCCGGGATACCCCTCCTTCGTAAAACATGCCAAATAAATTCTCTATTTACGCTATCGAAAGCCTTCTCAAAGTCGATGAATAGCAGGTGGAGTGGTGATCGATATTCGACGCACTGCTCAATTATGATCCTTAAAGTATTGATATGATCAATGCATGAGGATCCAGTGCGGAAACCTGCTTGTTCGGCATCGATTGTGGGTTCTAGATGTTCCCTGATGCGTTCCAGTACTATTTTCGCTAATATTTTTGCAACGGCAGGCAGGATGCAAATCCCCCTCCAGTTTTCGGACTGTGTTAAGTCTCCTTTTTTGGGGAGCTTGACTATCATTCCCTTTTTCCACTCATTCGGAAATCCTTCGGAGACCCAAGCTTTCTTTATGAGTGGATGCAGGAATTCGCTCGATGTCGTTGGCGCAGCTTGTAGAAGCTCTGCAGGAATGCCATCAAGTCCTACCGCTTTGTTGGTCTTCAGGGCTTTGATTGCGTTGCGGATTTCATCTCTACTGGGGGGTGCAGTGCGGATTCGGGAATTTGTTCGGGAATGACATTTCAATGACACTTTTAAAATTTATTGAGCCAAAAATGGGCATTTAGTTTATAAGGGTGTTTAAAACCAAAACATCCCATTTTAAGGTTTAGAAGCCTGTTAAATGTTTAAAAATCCTTCGTGAAATCGGGCATAAGTCTCGAAATTGATCTGGACTTAGCTATAAGTCTGTATAGACTTAAGTAGTTGTTGTTTTTATATGTAAATCGCTTAGTCCCGATGTCGTTTTTTTCTACAATTCCTTATGGACTTGCAAAAACACACGCCTATTATATGAATTTTACCAAAGAAAAACACAAGATAAAATCAAAACGACTATCTGTCAAACGATGGGCGCGTTTAATGCGAACTGCTTTCACCCAGCAGCTCAGCAATAGGTCGGGATCCAGAGATTCATTTTCTAGATCGAGTTCGATTAATCAAAAAAGAATAACTAAAAAAGAATGATGTTATGAACGCGATTTTTACTTTTACGGTAGCGGAACTTCAATCCGCAAAGTCAATAAATATCATTAGTTGGAACAGTCAGAATTAAATTAAATTAATTTAAGCTACCCGAATACGAAATCTGTGTGCGCTGCAACAAGAAAAAAGAGAAATCTACAACTGTCAAACTAACTGTGGGTGCGTTTGAGAACGTTCAACGTTCACAACTGACAACACATGGAGTAGCTAAGCAATGGGGTGGGTTCATAAATTGAATGAATTTTATTAATCGAATGCGATTAATAAAATGAATTATAAAAATTATTATTAAATAATAAGTGTAAGTACAAAGTGTACTTACGAAATGGAATTAGTGAATTCCAAAACTAATTTTTCTGAGTTTTTAAACGAAGAGATGGGGGAGAGTACGATAACTTGGCCGCCAAGATTTGATGACGGATTTTTGTAAAGGGGTCAAAAACAAGCACTTTTTACTACGGGAGGGGGGGTCTATCTCCCCCCGTTTAGGAGGTAGGGGCACTTTTAGAAAAAATGGTTTAAATTGAAAAAAAAATATTAAAAAACAACGGCAACACCTACAATAAAGTGCTATACTGCGTTTGAAAGCCAGAAGATTGTTCTATAATCCTGCATTTAAATTAAAATAATCATGTCAATGGTTTTTGAAAAATTCGCATTTAAAGTCCAAATTTTGATAAAAAAAACGTGAAAAAAAAGTTTAGACCGATTGTTTTCAAAATTGTGAAATGAAATTGTAAATTAGCTTATATGTGTTTCATGTATCTATCAGTTCTTAATCGAACACAAAAAACCGCATAGTTCTATGTCTTCTGGTTTTTGAGAAAACCTCCGTTAAGGAGGTAGGGGCACTTTTGGAAAAAAAATGGTTTAAATTGAAAAAAAAAATATTAAAAAACAACGGCAATACTTACAATAAAGTGCTATACTGCGTTTGAAAGCCAGAAGATTGTTCTATAATCCTGCATTTAAATTAAATTACTCATGTCAATGGTTTTTGAGAAATTTGCATTTAAAGTCCAAATTTTGATAAAATAACGTGAAAAAAAAGTTTAGACCGATTGTTTTCAAAATTGTGAAATGAAATTGTAAATTAACTTACATGATGTGTTTCATGTATCTATCAGTTCTTAATCGAACACAAAAAACCGCATGGTTCTATGTCTTCTGGTTTTTTAGAAAACCTCCGTTTAGGAGGTAGGGGCACTTTTAGAAAAAATGGTTTAAATTGAAAAAAAAATATATTAAAAAACAACGGCAACATTTACAATAAAGTGCTATACTGCGTTTGAAAGCCAGAAGATTGTTCTATAATCCTGCATTTAAATTAAATTACTCATGTCAATGATTTTGAGAAATTTGCATTTAAAGTCCAAATTTTGATAAAATAACGTGAAAAAAAAAGTTTAGACCGATTGTTTTCAAAATTGTGAAATGAAATTGTAAGTTAGCTTATATGTGTTCCATGTATCTATCAGTTTTTAATCGAACACAAAAAACCGCATGGTTCTATGTCTTCTAGTTTTTGAGAAAATCGAAAATTACCAAAACTGCTTTTTTTGATTTTTGGTGGTGACGGTGATACCATTTTAAGGATTAATGTTAATAAACATAATGAATCTTTGTTAGTTCAGTACCGCAATTCATTTATCGTTACCCAGAATGCACCATGAGGAGGTAGAATTGCATCTGGGTCAGTTATTTTGTCAGTTAGTCAGGAGTTAGTCAGTCATAGTTAGTTAAAAATGGTCAAAATGTATTAAAAAGGTGTGTAAGTCTCGTCAATAAAGCCATCGTCCGTACTATAACTGTCGAGTTCGTTGAGTTACTCTTTTATGGTGGGAAGCCGAGGATGTTTTGGCGGTAAAACACTTTCTAAATTTTCGCTCTGAAGGGTGGGAGGATCGATGTCTTTTAACTGTAAACCCTCACATATATCACCATCGGTATAACAAGGGTAAACTTTTTTTACATCTGATAAAAACTCTATTATTTGCGAACCCCAGTCGTCCTTATATTTCCTTTCTATGCAGTATTTTCGATAGAAAAATAGTGCCATGTATTGGTGAACATGGTCGGAAGTTTGTTTTGGTTTTCAAGATCGTTTATTGTATTTTGTATGTATTTAGTGGACATTGGATAAATAGAATAAATTTGAATTTTTTTAAATACAGATTCTGTGAATGCAAAAGAAACTTTGCATGCACCCAACCTCGCACCTACCCCAAATCCTATAGTGTGCCCAAGCAGGGGGGTTGCAGGGGGGCAGCATGCCCCCCCATACATACTTTACTGCTTATATATTGTAATGTTGGAAGCTAGCACTGATTTATTTATGTAAGGAAGCAAAAAATATCAAACATTTTGTAGGAAAGTAGTTTTAGTTATTTTCGATTTACTCAAAAACCAGAAGACATAGAACCATGCGGTTTTTTGTGTTCGATTAAGAACTGATAGATACATGAAACACATGTAAGTTAATTTACAATTTCATTTCACAATTTTGAAAACAATCGGTCCAAACTTTTTTTTCACGTTATTTTATCAAAATTTGGACTTTAAATGCGAATTTCTCAAAAACCATTGACATGAGTAATTTAATTTAAATGCAGGATTATAGAACAATCTTCTGGCTTTCAAACGCAGTATAGCACTTTATTGTAAGTGTTGCCGTTGTTTTTTAATATTTTTTTTTTTCAATTTAAACCATTTTTTCTAAAAGTGCCCCTACCTCCTAAACTTAGGTTTTCTCAAAAACCAGAAGACATAGAACCATGCGGTTTTTTGTGTTCGATTAAAAACTAATAGATACATGAAACACATATAAGTTAATTTACAATTTCATTTCACAATTTTGAAAACAACCGGTCTAAACTTTTTTTTTCACGTTTTTTTTTATCAAAATTTGGACTTTAAATGCGAATTTCTCGAAAACTATTGACATGATTATTTTAATTTAAATTCAGGATTATAGAACAGTCTTCTGGCTTTCAAACGCAGTATAGCACTTTATTGTAGGTGTTGCCGTTGTTTTTTAATATTTTTTTTTTTTTCAATTTAAACCATTTTTTCTAAAAGTGCCCCTACCTCCTAAACGGGGGGAGATAGACCCCCCCCCCCCTCCCATAGTAAAAAGTGCTTATTTTTAACCCCTCTACAAAAAGCCGTCATCAAATCTTGGCGGCCAAGTTATCGTACTCGTGCCAAGAGATGAATTAAACCAAGAAAATAAAAACACAAGATTTTTATCTATGCACAGCGGGGAGACTTCAATTAGGTATTTTTATTTGGAAAGCCTTTGAGTGGAATTAGGGGAATATTGGGGATAAAAAACCAATTTTTTTTTTGTTTTTCAAAATATACACACATCACAAATTTAAAGTGGCTGACGGTGAAAAGCAAAACCGAAAGCAAATGAAATGCAAATGGCCCGTTAGCGAATAAAGAACCGCGTCACACAATTTACGCGAATAAAATTCGAAATTGTATAGAAAATCTAATAAAATCTTTTAAAATTGAAACAGATAAAGAGATCTACTCTACTTATCTTTTCCTTTAGGTATATCTCCTATTCGCCTCTTTCCCTCTGTCACCTTGATTATATGTATGTATTTGTGTTTGCTCAAAAACTTCTTGACTTCTAAAAACAACTTTTTGCTTGATAAACTCTCCAAGACAGTCCCTTTCTAGGCAAAAACCTATTGTCTACCTGGTCCACTGCAGACCTTCATACATTATCACAGCCAGCCAATCGTTTTCGAGATCTTCAATCTTGGCATCACGGCTTCCTACAAAGCTTCGTGCTCTCCTCGAAAACCTCCGTTCCTCTGTTGTCGAATCTCGAATCTCATCGAAACTTAACTCTTAGGCCGGTATTCACCGAGCGCTCCTAACTTAAGAAGCTCATAAACCTATTCACCAAGCAATATTAGTGAAGATCTACGAGCGCTCTTAAAAGTTAGGAGTGGTCCAGACCACTCCTAACTAACGAGCGCTCTCTTCGAAAGTTTGTTTGCTTGTGCGTGTGCCACGCACGCATTTGACTCGAATCCATGAGAGCAATGCCAAGTGAAGAGTATCCATTTGCTGTCAAGACCAACATTCCACAACATTTCACAGTTTGGGTATGCCTGAACAAGAGAGAGTGGCTCTCATTTTCGAACTTCGAAAAATACTTGCGAGTGGTTGGTGAATACCTCACAGAAATTTCAAGTTAAGAGCCTCGTAAAGTTAAGAGCCGTTTAGCCGAGCGCTCCTAAACGGCTCTTAACTTTACGAGGCTCTTAACTTGAAATTTCTGTGGGGTATTCACCAACCACTCACAAGTGTTTTTCGAAGTTCGAAAATGAGAGCCACTCTATCTATCTTCAGGCATACCCAAACTGTGAAATGTTGTGGAATGTTCAGTGTGGCCAATTTAGCATTTTTCCTGCTAAATCTAGCATGAAAAATTGTTTTTTAGCATTTTTTTTTTTCAAATCATGCCGGCATATTTTTTAGCAAGAAATCTGGTCTTAGCATGAAAATTTAGCAGAAATTTGCACGAACCATGTAATTAAATTGAATTAATAAAAAGCTCAAACAAAACCTATGAAAGTGTGTGCCGACCTCAATGTAATTTTTATTGCAGGTATTGTTGAACGCAACCACTTTTAAGTTTTAATGAATTCAGCAAACTATCATACTTTTCCTTGATAAACCAACATCTATTGGAAAGTTTTTAATGATTTATCTCCATCATTTTATCTCTAAATATAATAACATGCGAGGATGAAAATGAATTTAAAAAAACTGTAAAAACTTTATTTTGAAGCTTATCAAAGAGCTTCAAAAAAGGACACCAGAAAATCTAAGAATTTTACAGCAACTAAATTGTTTTCGGTTAAAAAGTGTTTGAGTATACACAAGCCACCGTTAACAGATTTTTTTAAAAGTAGAAAAATTAATTCCAAGCTAATATCTAAAATAGAAACACAGTGGAATAATTTACATTTAAATACTTGGGAAAATGTGGAAAACACTGTGGAGTTTTGGTGTGAAGTAAATAAATTCACTGACGATGACGCTTCTAATGAAAATCCATATAAACCCTCTCAAACTTTGTCATTTCATATAATGGTCTTACCGATATCCAATGCTGCTGTTGAAAGAGTTTTTAGTTTCATGAATCTCGTCAAAGACCAGCGGTGAAACAGGATGAAAATAAATATGCTGAATAGCATTCTTCTTATTAGGGATAATTTATCTGAAACATGTTGTGATAATTTCGCTGTTCCTAATAAAGAAGAAGAAGAAGATATGCGTGATATTTTTGAAGAGGCTTTGAGTGAAGCTCAACATTTTTAACTATTTTTTAATAATTTAATATTTATATTTTAGTTCTAACCAGAGTGAATTATTTTTTAAAATGTTTTTTCTTGTTCAATAAATTTAATTTATAAAAAAAAACAAAGTTCCGTTTGTTTAAGTTTAAAGCAAAGATTTTGGCAGGTTTCCAGATAAAAAAAATATTTAGCATGATTTTTAGCATATTTAGTACACAAAAAATCATGCTAAATTGCCGAATTTAGCATAAACTCAAATTATGAATTGGCCACACTGGGAATGTTGGTCTTGACAGCAAATGGATACTCTTCTACTTGGCATTGCTCACATGGATTCGAGTCAAATGCGTGCGTAGCACACGCACAAGCGAACAAACTTTCGAAGAGAGCGCTCGTAAGTTAGGAGTGGTCGGGACCACTCCTAACTTTTATAGCCAAACCACAATCTCGCGTTTGGTCGGTCGGGCTTTGACATTTTGAATAAAAACAATAGACTCTTATGAAACAATCTGAAATGTTACCTCCGGCGTTGCGACCGCTTTATATCGTAATATCGTAAACGTCAGACCAACGCCAGGCCAAAGCAAAAGTAGATCTATTTTCTATTTGGTCGGGCGTTTGAAAGTTCATTGTCGGCCTCGGCCGTATTTTGTATTTGTTTTGAAAGTTGAAAATTGAAGTGAAATAAGAAGTAAGTAATTGAAGTTATATTTTTATAAATAATTAAATCAAAAAAAGTGTGGTTCTGTTTTTATTTAAATAATTATGTATATTCGTTTTTTATTTATTTCGTTAAATACTAACGGTACATATTTTTAAATTAAATACTAAAGGTACATATTTTTTTAAATTATAATTGTAACAAAAAAAAAAAGAGAAACTTACATCTAATGTACATCTATGGGTTATTTAAAACAAAAAATATTTTCTTTAAGTTAATTGATTTTACATTGTCATTGCTGGAATTGATTAAATGTGAATTTTTATTGTAAATATTAATTAAAAGATTTAAAGGACTATTAGCACCGTAATTTGATCTACTGAAAATGTTACATATTGGCAACTGTCTTCTAAAACTAAACCGACTAGCAATGAAATTCAATCGACATAGGATCAATGGAGCTGAAATCGACCCATTGATAATCCCGACAATAAAACAAAATTGTAGATACGCTCTGTGACTTGTTAGAGATGGAAGATTTATTAGTTGAATACGTTGAGCGTAAGGTGGCAAGGTAATTCGATTCGACCATGGTAGAAATCTTAAGCAAAATCTCAAAAATCTTCTTTGAACGGACTCCAATCTATTTATATGAACCGCATAATATGGCGCCCATACAACACAACCATACTCTAAGATGGATCTTACGAATGAGACATAAAGAGTTTTTAATACATAAGGATCACGAAATTCTCGAGCAAATCTTTTAATAAAGCCAAGAGTCTTGTTAGCCTTTTTAATTATAAAGTCAAAATGCTCAACAAAAGTTAGTTTAGAGTCCAAAACTATCCCAAGGTCAGTAAAACTTGACAAATTACAAAGTATTGACAAATCAATCACATAGTTATAGATAATCACATTTTTCTTGCGAGTAAAACACATTGTCTTACACTTGTCAATATTTAAAACTAAACCATTAATATTGCACCATTCCCAGAAACTTTTAAGGTCTCTTTGTAGAAGATAACAGTCTTCAATAGAGTTAATTGTACGAAAAATTTTCACATCATCGGCATATATAAGAGACATAGAATTAACTAGGACGGACGGAAGATCGTTAATAAATAGTACAAATAATAACGGGCCAAGGTGGCTACCCTGAGGTACACCAGAATTAACAGTAAAACATTTAGAACGTTCACTCTTAAAAACAACACTATATAACCTATCTTTTAAATATGAAGAAATCCATAACACAAATCTTTCGTTAAGACCCATATTTTGTAGTTTTTTTAAAAGTACGCGGTGGTTAAGTTTGTCAAATGCTTTGCTAAAGTCAGTAAAAATACAGTCAACCTGTTGCTTTTTTTCAAACGCATCAATACAGAATGTGGTAAACTGTAACAAATTTGTAATTGTAGATTTTTTTTTAACAAAGCCATGTTGGTTGTCACATAAAACGGTGGAACAGTGAAAAGACAGATTATCACAAATAATAGATTCAAACATTTTAGGGATAGCAGATAGTTTAGCGATTGGTCTGTAATTTAAAACTAAGTTTTTTTTACCTTTCTTATGAACGGGTATAAGGAATGCATTTTTCCAAAGGGCCGGAAATTGACAGGTTTTTAAAGACTGATTAAACAGTACAAATAACGGATATGACATATATATTGCACATTTTTTTACCATAAAAGCGGGAAGACCATCTAAGATAGTCACCTCAGAAATAATAAAGTTAATCGAGTTAAGATGTAAAAACTCATCAACGGAGGAAGTATTATTTACATCGTAAGAAGATACTTCAAAAGCACACTGAAAGTATTCGGCAAACATATTTGCTATGTCAACTGGGTTATGACTTTCTGAATTTTGATAGCTCATATTGGTTGGGTATCCATCAGATTTTCTTTTAGAGTTAACATATTTCCAGAAATTTC
Source organism: Philhelius festivus (assembly GCA_963931855.1). Lineage (NCBI taxonomy): Eukaryota > Metazoa > Arthropoda > Insecta > Diptera > Syrphidae > Philhelius > Philhelius festivus. The sequence goes on along the minus strand of OZ007555.1, from coordinate 171,607,871 downwards.
GCGGATTAGATTTAAGGTCATCTTCAATTTTAGATATAAAGTCCGAATAAAGAAAATTAGAGTAGTTGATAAATTCATCTCTTAGTCTAGTATAGTCAATTTGAGCTTCATTACTCCAGGATCGATTCAACTTCACCCAAGCCTTGTTTCTTTTATTTTTAAGAGCTTTAATATGTTGATGTTATATTGTTTCAGAAATCTTTAACCCGGCTGTATGAACCCTATTAACTTTGAACCACCAAACTATCAACAATCGGCGGCGCCGGCGTGGATAGCGGCACGGTGCACCATCATGAAAGCATTCGAAGCACATCTTGCGATTCTTTTGAACAGTTTGTAGGTAATGTATATCGAAAAAGATAATACACTTAATCATAATTAACTTACAGACACTTGATTTCACTCCACATTTGAATTCCCTTCCATCAATTACCTACAATCCAACATACATACATACATACATATTTATACAGTACCTTAATTTTCTTTTTGTATAATTTATTACAGCAGATAGAAATATAGACAAAAAACCATAACAAAGTCCAGCAAAGCTGGCCAAGTTCTATTAACTATTTTAAATGCCCAAAATTTAAAATACGCAATATTATATACCTTGTACATTAATAAACAGTAAGAAAATTCATTGGAATATAACAATTGAGTATGTACTTATCAAAGATGTCATGGAAATGTCAGTCAACGCTCGAGGTTTGAAGCTAAATTTCGTTTTACAAATGCTACGGTCGCGCTTTTTGACACACAAAATCGTATATACGACCAAACGCCCATTTAACGCCGGACCGACGAACGCGAGATTGTGAAGAGCGCTCGTAGATCTTCACTAATATTGTTTGGTGAATAGGTTTATAAGCTTCTTAAGTTATTAGCGCTCGGTGAATACCGGCCTTACACAAACATTCAACGATTAAGAAAGTTGTTGGATGTTTTTCCAAAACTTGCGGAGTCCAAATGACGGAGTTCAAACCCCTTTCAACTAAATCTTTAGAGAAAATATAAAAAAAAAGTTCCTACTAGGCATTCTTCTAGTTACAATAAAATATTCGAGAGTAATCCGAAGCGAGAAGCAATCTTTTTAAAACTAAAACCTCGAGTTGAGACCGGGATACATTTCCTAAGATCCTAGGTTCTAAGCAGTTGTTTTTTTTTATGTCAATTCCGATAGATCACGGCTATTAAAAAAAATAACGCTTTAAGCCTAGTACGCAGATCGAGACAAGACAAATTTTATCTCTACAAAACTTTTCCAAATCTCGCGCAAAAGTTTGAAGTTGGAGAGATGAGATAATTTAATGTGTTTTTTAGTGTATCTCTGGAACGGGTTGTCTTACAAAAGTCGTTCATACCTTTTTGGAATCTCCTCTTGATGATCTCAAGACAAGCATCAGCACCTTTTACATAGAATCAGAATTGACAAAAATCACTTTCGGAAATACGGTGGCTGTCAGAATTTGTCCCGCAAAATAATGCTTGTATCATTCTTTTTCCTGGCAAAATTTAGTGGAGACATTTTGAAGAGCAGTTCACAATAGCATGAATTTTGCGCGCGAACTGCGTACTGCTCGGAAAAATATCCGAGACAAAATTTGTCCCAGGAAAAAAAATGTATGGGAGACAAAATTTTTCCCGATCTGCGTACTAGGCTTTAAGAATTTTTAAACACGTTAACAAAAATATTAAATTACGTTAATATGAAGTTCAATTTAGATAATGTTAATTTTGATAATTTGGCATGTTTGGATCTAAATAAAAGTCCGCCTAACTCGCTTACTTCCTCAGCTCATCCGCTGGCACATCGAGAAGAGACTGCCCGTCTTCTTTGTAAATTTAAGCCTAGTACGCAGATAGGGAAAAATTTTGTCTCCCATACATTTTTTTTCCTGGGACAAATTTTGTCTCGGATATTTTTCGCGCGCAAAATTCATACTATTGTGAACTTCTCTACAAAATGTCTCCACTAAATTTTGCCAGGAAAAAGAATGATACAAGCATTATTTTGCGGGACAAATTTTGACAGCCGAAAGTGATTTTTGTCAATACTGGTTTTATGTAAAAGGTGCTAATGCTTGTCTTGAGAGCATCAAGAGGAGATTCCAAAAAGGTATGAACAACTTTTGTAAGACAACGCGTTCCAGAGATACACTAAAAAACACAGTAAATTAGATTTCATCTCTCCAACTTCAAACTTTTGCGCGAGATTCGGAAAAGTTTTGTAGAGATTAAAATTGTAGAGATAAAATTTGTCTTGTCTCGATCTGCGTACTAGGCTAACTCGTTGGCTTTAAAACCAACTGTTCCACTTCGTTGGGTAGGTATGCCTTGATTGATTTCAGATACAAGGTGTTCTATGGGCAAAACAACTAGAACGGTTTTTATTCTGATTACTAATGCATTGGACTTACACTACACAGTTTAACTGAGATCATCAGAGTTATGTTTTGAGTGTTTATGATTTTTGAAGTGGTAAGTGATTTTTAATTAGAGCAAATCCGATGGTCCTGATGGTATACTTCCGTTTTTCTGAACAGATTCTTTCTTGTGAGCGTGAGCTTTTCCATCGACCCTGTTGTTCTTGTTCTGGAATCTTCGCTACGTGCGTTTGGGGTCAAGGAGTGTGCGTTTGATCTCAATTCTTATTCTTATTCTTTGTATTAGAAATTACCTTCTAGATCATTTTACCTTCTAAATACTGGTGGTCCACAGGGCTCCGTTTTGTCTCCGAATCTATTCCTCATTTTTATTTATGACTTCTTATCTAAAACTTCTAATCCACTTCATTGTTCCTCCGATGACTCTACTCTCAGCAGCTTCGTTCTCAAATTCACGTTCATCTCTTTAGGAAGTGGAATTGCAATGTATGATTAGCTCATTAAACTCTGATCTTTACAGCATTATTAAATGGGGTATAAGTGTGAAGTTTTATGCTTCAAAAACTCAATGTTGTCTATTGTCGTTGGAACAAAATATAATCCTTTTTCCATTGTCCTTGAATGGTACCTACTTACATCGAAGAAACTCGGTATGTGTGTCAACGACGATTTTCGTTGGAATATCCACATTCTTTAGACCGCCAAAAATGCTGCCAAATACTTAGGATTTCTATATCGATATAAGACTTGAATATAAAAAGCTAAGAAACAATAACGTGAATTAGTTTTTTTTTAAGACAAGAGATCATTTTTAAAGATAAGGGAGAGTGTCGGAGCAGCCAAAAAGAAGCCTTGGGGCAAACCAGCATTTAACACCGTACAGAACAACTCAAAATGAACGGTGAGAAATGTTATTTCTAGTTCAACGAAGAAGAGTCCCATCGATATCAAATGCACGCATTTTCGATAAAAGACCTCTGTGCCAAACTCTATCAAATGCCTTAGAAATATCAAGTGCCATTACCTTTGCTTCTCCAAAATGATTGGTCAAACTTTTCCATAAGATATGTCATCAGACCATCTGTGCACCTATTGCTACGAAAGCCATAATGCCGGCCATTACAGCCTTCGTTCTTCAAGATATTTCTTAAGCTGATTGTTGATCAGCATTTCCATGACCTTGGAAGGCAAGACATTAGTGCAATTGCTCAGTAGTTGAACAAGCAAAAAACATGTCCTATAAGCATTGATTTGTATAAACCATCACACTCTATCCTAAAATACCTACAAACGACTAAGTCGTGCATAGATTTTTGTCAAAACGAAAAATAAAACCAACTGATTTGGTCTGTATTTCCAGAAGTTTATTTTTTTCCCAATCACTCATAATTCCCTTAAAAACTCTTTATACGTAGATAAATCCACTTCAGAACAGAATACCGAACCGAACCGTGCCGCAGACTTCAACGATAAAACGAATAAAACTCTAATGGACGTGCTTAGAATAATTTCCTGGCCAATATAATAAAATCGATTCAATAATCCTACCATGAAATGGTTTATTTATTTATCGAATATAACAGAGGAAATTATTAAATGTGGTTTGAATAGAGTCCTTTTCGTTCGTTGTTTTATGAGGCAGAAGAAATATTTTTTTATTCGAATCAAATAAATAAATTACTCTTGCTGCCCCACATTTATATCGAATCGATCAATCTAATAAGGTTCCCTACCGAAGTATATGAAAAGGGATTAAATCATAGTTTCTCTACTATGCCAGCTTATTGGTATTAACACTTAATCAGGGTTTGAACAATGTTTGCTATGAACAGTCAATGTGAAAAGGGTAGTTCATATTTGCATTGGAAATATGACCAGAGCATAGAAGATCTCCAATTAATTATTACATTACAATCAAGTCAACACTTGGAGAGAGTAATACACGGTTGAAATAGCAATATTAGCTCAATTGGTTTTATTGCTTTCGCAAAGCTACTCGTATGTTTACGAAACTAAATACTTCAATATTTACTTAACGTTTATAATTGGAACATAATTACAAGGAAAATCGATAAAAACATATTTACATTGCTAATGATGTTGAATTTCCGGAAACAGCAAAACTGGCGACAATTGAAAATGAAGCCCGTTTTGTGGAATTGAAATAAGGTCCCTAAATATAATAATGTGAAACTAGGCCAAGTACTACAAATTACTCTGGAACTCGTGTGGTTTTTTGGGAAATCAATTATAAAATTCATTTAATTGGATAAGTCGTTACAGCGTGCGTGTTTGGATCTACTACCAATATAGATACAAGACAAACAATTACTGACGCTATGGGTCAGCAACCAAGAAACTGCTTTTGTTTTGTTTTTATAATTCACACGCACTCAAGTGTTTAATTTTAAACATAAATAAAGCACAAGCCATGGGGAAAAAAGGGAATGAGAGAAAGGAAAACCGTACCGGTATATTTGACAGTACGTTTAAAATTAAGCTCGAGATTGAACTGATGATCATTCCTAGCGAAACGGGTATCACGGGTGAAATGATTTAGGGGGAAATGCAACTGGCTACTTTGAGTGAGAATTGCTTGTGAAAGAAGTGATAAAACAAGGAAAGACATGAAACATTCCATCGGTGTTCAAGAGATGGCAATGATTCCATCATAGTTCTGTTTCCTTTCAGTTAAAACTCTCTGTTCTGGATTCTATCAAATTAATGGAAAGAAGTTTTCCCAAAAATGTGTTGCTCGCGCGCTTTGAACGTGAAAATGTCTTATAAATTGTAGCCAGATAGAAATAGAACAAAGTATTTATCAGCGTTTTTGGCGGCCTCGAGAAAATTGTCATTTCAACGAAGATCGTATCATTGACATATCGAGTACTTAGGGCTTTTGTGCTTCTTCGATCCAAGTGCCATTCAAGGACATTGGCAGGCATAAGGGACACATTTTGGTTCACCGAGAATAAACAGTCTTCGAAGCATATATCCCATTTGATTTAACAATGCTGTAGAGGTCGGAGTTTAATGGGCTTATCATACAATATAGTTCCAATTCCACTTCCGAAGGAGATGGACGTGTATTTGAAAAGCTGGGGGTAGAGTCGCCAGGAAAACAATGAAGTGAAATTTAAGACAAGAAATCATTTATAAAAATTAGGTAGATAGTCGGAGACAAAATGGAGCCCTGCGGAGCAACAGCATTTATTTTGTGAAGATCAACCGTCCAATACAACATGTATTGAACGTTCCAGAAGATAATTTCTAATCCAAAGGATAAGCGGTTCGCTGATACCAAACGCACGCATTTTTGATAAGCGATCCTGGTGCCTTTCAAATGCCCTAGAACTATCAAACGCAATAATCTTACTTTCTCCAAAACAATGTAAAGATCTTTTTCACTCTTCGGTGAGATCAGATCAGATCACCACTTGGACGATTGCGGTCATTCAGTAGATAGCTTTCGATCTTGGAGATATTTCTTGAACTGATAATTGAACAGCGATTCCATGACGTTGCAAAGAAGGTACGTAAATCCAATTGGTCGACAGAAGGAGGGGGAAAAGGTCGCCCTTTCTTAGAAATAGACTTCAAGGAAATCTCCAGAACAGAAGGACCGTTGGAAAAGCTTACGCAATTTGGGGGTGGCCGTGGCGCGATGGATGTGTGCTCGCCTGTGAACCTCATGATCACAGGTTCGATCCCTGCCGTCGTCTATGTCGTTTTAATTCCATTAAAAACCTTCTAAAAATTGTCATCAATGGGTTGCTGGTTTACTCATTGCATGTTGTTCAGGCATAACACTAACAACATGTGATTGAGTTAAACTAGTATGCCTAACAAGGATGAACACGAATAAAATAATGTGAATTATAAGCGACACAGAAATAAGACACGGCAATCTCCGCTTTAGTTCAGCCGCCATCCCTGGAGATAAAATATCTGAGACAACAACCTTCAGTCTCAGAACATCGTGCCACACATCTTTCCTATCCTTCTTTCTCTTCTTAACTTCACGCCCGCGCTGTGTTGAAACATTTAAAGGGTAATCTAATCCCTTGAGCGCGGGTAGATTATAAAAAAAAAAAAAAAAAAAAAAAATGGGTTTGGCAGCGAGATAGAACAAATTCAGAAGAATGGGGTGTACACCGTCAGGACAAGTGAATCTCGAAGTACGCTTGCAACTGTACTATTCTGAAAATATACATACCTGTCCCATTGGATGATTTACGTTCAAAAGTGCAAGAGGGAGCTAGTTGTCTTTGTAAACAATTACATAGGTAGGATTTGCAAAAGCGGAAACTTCTCTCAACCTGATACTTTTTTTTCAGCTTGTATGGAACCAAGAATTTTCTTAAGGTTTTATACTCTTAATTCTGCTGTTTAGGATGAAGATATGCATCCCAAGCAAAATCACTTCCGTGATCGTATCGGCACTGACTGGCATCAACTGCACTATCGAAGAAACATAGTGAACGGGTAAAAATTCGAAAAAATTTATTCAGATCGTCTCATTTGGCTTTCTCGTATTGCCAAACGGTCGTAGTGGGATGTTTCTCTTTAACTTGATGAATGGGACACAAGAAATAGGCTGATATTACACACTGTACAGAAGTGCTGAATGCAGTGTTTACCGTTATGGTATACTTATCAGGGTGAAAAGTAAGAAACAAGTCAGGAGTGTTGGCGTCTTGCCCAGCAACATCTCTTATTCGAGTGGGCCTTACAGCTGTGTCAATCGCGATTGATTCGGTCTTTGTGACCCGTGCATCAAAAAGTTTGATTGATTGCAATCACAGTAGACCAAATCAATCAATCCTAATGTCAATCTCTTGCCACTGAAACCGATGAACGAAACGAACGAAAAAAAAGTTATGTTTCGTTCATTCAACTTGTTCTCAATAATTTCCCAATACCAAATAGGAATGGAAATGAAACAGAATGTATATTCTCCATTTTATATACAATGGAAGATAGTGTCATTTTCACACTGTTTCGGTCTCGGTCGAAATGAAGCGATTGGAAAAAAAATTTAGTCTCGTTCGGAACGAAACGGCTGGATAAAAAATGATTTTGATTGAAAGAACGATTGATTGAAAAGATCGAATTCTTGAACCAATCAATCAATGATTGATTCGATCTTTCAAAATGAACGATTGGCACAGCTCCAGTGGGCTCACTTACAAGCTGAGTAAGTTGGCGCATCTCAGCAAAAATCTAAATATCTTCCTTCGGTTTTTGTCCGTTGAAGACATTTTCTTCATATCCCACGAATATTGGAAAACATAACCCCCAAAACACAACATAAAGCCAAACTCTTGAATTTATATCATGGACTTATTTTAACACCTTGACATGACCTAATAACACTAAAGCCGTATAAGGAAATTTATCCCTAATGCGCCCACTCTCTTTTTATTGAAACTCAAAACAAAAAGTTGTTAAGAAGTTTCTGTCTTACTTATTTCGATCCTTCAAGGATTTGGTTTGTGAACCACAAAACAAACGAAAACCAAAACAACAAAGAAAAAACACCATGGAATTAATTTGTCCTTTCGCCTTAAGGAACGTTTCAATTAAAAAAAGAATCCACTTTAAAAAAGGATATCCATGTGTGAAAGTGAAGAAAAAACAGGAAATGCAAAATGCAGGATTCCATTCCGCCGCTTCTTGTGTGCATTCAGATTGAATTACATACTAACATGTAGTACCTTACTGACGGGTGCCTTGTGACAGCCTGTTTCCGAAAACTTACATAGGTACATGTAGCTTTGTAATCTTACTCGTTTTCTGATGACGATGATTCAGAGGAAGCCAATTTACCAAACAAGGCTGAAGTATGGGATTGCGTGTTCGTTAATTCGAAAAGGATGTTTCCCGGTTAACCTTTTAGTTCACACCATGTTTGTTGGTTCTGTTGGAAAGTTTGTAAATTCTCATAAACTAAGACCTCACCACACACAGGATTGTAATGATTGCTGGGATGGAATTTCAATTCATTTCTTCTTAATTGTTGTAGATATAGTAAATTGAAATGTTGCCTATAAGAAATATGACCGAACTACATAAATCCTGTAATATCTTTAATTTAAGTCCATGCAAATGTTTTGTTTTGCATAAGAAATGCGTGGCGACCTAAGTGATCGCAGGGGATAGTTACTGTTTGTCATGTTTTCCCGCCATCCCGGAAAAATCTAGCCAGGAATTGTCAACCGACTTACATATATTGGAAAAAATCAGTTCGATATTCAAGATGCAAGGAGTCAAGACTACACTACGATTTTGGAGGAAATAAATATAAATGAATCCATATAGGTACGCTTGACAGTGGGGTGAAGTACCAGTTCGTAGTAACTTGCAACTCACAACTGTTTCGGTGTGTGTGTTTTTATTTGACGGCAAGGTAAAAGACCTGCAATTTTCTGCCGAACTCGAACTAATCAGATAACTAATCAGAACTAAAAAAGATAACCTTGGATGGTAACCTCAGATATTCACATTACGACAGTATATAAGTATATACGTAAGAATAACTTAATTGTATATCAAGAAAACATTGTGGTGTTCAAAAAAAAAGTTAAATCTTCCCCAAACTACCAATATAAAAAAAAAACTAAACTGCTTAGGACAGCTTAAGTGCTGATTTACTTAAATTAGATTTGCTAACTTTAAGTTGTCGAAACATTTGTAGTTTACGAGATGGTGTCGAGTATCACAGGTTAAGGGCTGATCTGAACCATTCGTGTTTTTGACTTAGTACCTTAAGCAGACTGTATTGAGATCATTGGGAGATGAAGCGTGTTTGTAAGTATTGAATAAGAGGCGGAGAAACTGGGTTTGGTGGTCATTGAGGACAAGTCGAAGTATATGCTAACATCGAGAAAGGAATCTCAATCTTCGATTTCGACTTTGTCTACATGCACTATTACGTCGCAAAATGACCTTAGTGCGGAGATCAAAGGAAGAATCGGTTTCGCCGGTCTCTGTTTCTTCGGGCAAAGAAGGAATTTAAGTAAAGAAAAACTCTCTCTCAAAAAACCAAGAAGACCTTATCATCATATAATAAAACGGCGAACATGTTTTTTGTGGTACACTTTTCGCGGCTCACAAAAACCGAAGGGGCATAAATTACATATTAAACGAAAGCATGTTTTGCATAGATGTGCAGAATACCAAAATTAATCGAATATACTACACAGAAATTGTTTAAAACAATAAATAAAAATTGCAAAAAAATGCCCGGAAAACAAAAACAATTAGAAATGTTAAATCGACTGACACATTATTAGAAATGTCAAATCCAGCAAAGCATTCAGAGAAAACCAAAAACCCAAAGCCAGAACCCGAAAAATTAAGGTGGGTTCACAGTGGTGTTCACATTACACAAATCCGCCAAAACGACAGAAGTTGGTGAACATGTTGTTGTTGTTGAATGTGAACCTCCCTAAATGAAGAAATATTATCAATATAAATATTATACTTCATCCAACAAAAATATGCAGTACACGTCTTATGGGAGAGCTTTTTCAAAATCAGTAGCGTGCTATATTTTTGCAGCATACTAAATTGAAAGAACTCCTCCATAAAAAAGTGTTTGTGCGCCCATACATTTTCGATTGCATCTGACGTAGACCCGACGTCCTTTTGACTGCACATCTGAGTGTGCATTGAATTGCTGTGAGTTATGGCTGTTGGTGCTATTCAATTTCAACCCCCATTAAATATTGATGTGCGTTCAGAGTTACCCTTGTTCATTTGGTAACTTGTTCAGTTTTTTTTCCTTGGGTTTCTGTTGAGGTGCTTTTGATTTTAGAGCTTTAAAAAAAGGGTCCATTTAAAATCAACATAACGATAACCCTGTGAGAGCTTTAATGAAGGACAGATTTATGCAATTCACTGTAGCCAGAATGCGAGGCAAACGTCCTATCTTGCCTACACTGCATATTTTTGTTGGACAGAGTATAGGCTTGTGTTTGTTTGTCTTCGAATCCAACCCCGAGGGACGGCGCAGTAGAGGAAGACCGCGACTCAGGTGGCGCACATAAGTGGGAGAGGACCTCAACCAACTTGGTGTGCGAAACTGGAGACAGCTAGCTAGGGACCGAGCTAGCTGGAGAAGCTTGTTGGTAGAGGCCCTGGTCCACCCCGGACTGTAGCGCCACCGTAAGTAAGTAAGTATGTGTTTGCTTAGTATTTGAGCTCTTATAATAAAATTTTGAAACATTAAGCGTTAACTGCAATCGGCACTTTTTGCAGAAAGTTAAAAAGAATACACACATACACTATACTCTGTTCAATTTATATTTGCAGTACAGTCCTTATGGGAGAGCTTTTTCAGGAACACTGGTGCCTGCTGCTGTTTGCACGGCAACTTAACTTAAGAAATTGCCACTGAAATAAGAAAGAGAATCACAGAGTTGCATTAAAATTGTTTGTGTAATCTTCTTTGAGCTCACGTACAACCAAATATGACCTATCGGTTCCATGGGTAAGAGGAGACTGATCGCCTATTTGCAACCAACCCTTATAGCCAAACCACAATCTCGCGTTTGGTCGGTCGGGCTTCGACATTTTGAATAAAAACAATAGACTCTTATGAGGCAATCTGAAATGTTACCTCCGGCGTTGCGACCGCTTTATATCGTAATATCGTAAACTTCAGACCAACGCCAGGCCAAAGCAAAAGTAGATCTATTTTCTATTCGGTCGGGCGTTTGACAGTTCATTGTCGGCCGTATTTTGTATTTGTTTTGAAAGTTGAAAATTGAAGTGAAATAAGAAGTAAGTAATTGAAGTTCTATTTTTATAAATAATTAAATCAAAAAAAGTGTGGTTCTGTTTTTATTTAAATAATTATATTGTTTCAGAAATCTTTAATCCGGCTGTATGAACCATATTAACTTTGAACCACCAAACTATCAACAATCGGCGGCGCCGGCGTGGATAGCGGCACGGTGCACCATCATGAAAGCATTGGAAGCACATCTTGCGATTCTTTTGAACAGTTTGTAGGTACTGTATATCGAAAAAGATAATACACTTAATCATAATTAACTTACAGACACTTGATTTAAATGCCTCATACCCAGCATAGCTCACAACACCGAACAAGGAAAAGTCAAGGAGGTCATCAAGATCATCCATATCGGCCATACCCATCTCTTTTTTAAGAAAATAGCTTTACAAATTAACTATTTTAAATGCCCAAAATTTAAAATACGCAATATTATATACCTTGTAAATTAATAAACAGTAACAAAATTCATTGGAATATAACAATTAAGTAGGTACTTATCAAAGATGTCATGGAAATGTCAGTCAACGCTCGAGGTTTGAAGCTAAATTTCGTTTTACAAATGCTACGGTCGCGCTTTTTGGCACACAAAATCGTTTATACGATCAAACGCCCATTTAACGCCGGACCGACGAACGCGAGATTGTGATTTGGCCATTAATATGTAATGTTTATTTAAAAAAACACTGAATCAGAGTTACCATTGTCAACTTGATAGAAATTCATATCGCATTTTCTATGATTTGTGCTATGTAACTTTCTGGATTTAAGCTTTTTCGAGCTTTTGGTAGCAAGTATTTTTCTGAGATTTTCGGCAATTTTTAATGCTCACTACGGCAATCCTGTAATAGCATTAAATTAAAGATAGCTTATTGAAATCCATAATGGTCAGACTGAAAGGCAAATATCCTATTTTTCCTGTACTGCAAATAAAAATTGAACAGAGTATAGCCACATCTGTTGCTTTTAATTTGGCGACATCTATCGGTCATTTTCTGAAGCAATTTATTCAATGTATTAGTGTTTTCAAAAAGTGAAACATTTACTTTTTGGTTTTTTAAGATGGGAGATAAAATTTTAAATTGAGTTGGAAAGGAGAACAGATTTTTGTTAACATTTTCACTTTTCAAGTATAAGTCAATTATTCTCGAAACTTATTTACATTTGTCTGCATTTGAATTTTAAATATTTGCGAATAAAGAGAATATAAAATACTCGAAATGTATTTGTCAGGGAAAGAGAGAAGATAGAAAATGCAGAAGTGAGACGTCGCGTCGTCAAAAATGTGGACGAACATGACTTACGATACAAATTTAAATCTCCATGGCTGAATGCGTTCCATGGGCTCAAGCCTACCTCATTTTCGGAATACTTCGATTTATGTCATTTTTTGTTGACAATAAAGAGCTGGCCGATCGATGTAAAAATAAAAAAAGTTTTACAAAAGTAAATTGAATTTATGTTTTTGAAGTTAGCTATATTTCTTTAGGCGCGTTATGAAAAAATGATGAGAGTGAAATTTAAAAAAAATTCACTTGTATGTAACACAAAATTTACATGCTGACGTCACTGCAAAGACGCGACGTGGGTTCGAGTCCCAATAAAATGATAAATATTTTTTTTATTGCCGCGATATGAGAAAATAATGAGAGTGAAAGTTTTAGATGTAACACAAAACTCACAGGTTGACGTCACTCCGGCGACGTGGGTTCGATTCCAATATTATGGCCATAACAACAGCTGAAGGACAATGACATGAAAGAATCGAAACAAAAATTGTTAATGTGTCAAAAATGTGTATAGGTTTGAAAGTTTGTTTACCATTAACTGTTTTCCTTTGGACTCCAGGATTGAGTGCTTAGTAGGTACTTCTCATTGCATTCAACAATTTAAAAAAATCATGAATTCTCTGTCTTTTATTGAATGATAATGAATTAAATAAATAAATTGGCACTCGAATTTCGAGAGCTGGGTCGGCTATATATATAAGACTCTAATCATCACGGTCATGCTGTATAGGCAGAAGCAAGGACCTTGTCAAAAACCCATGAGAATCTCCTTTTATGCTTTGAAAGAAAGATTATTCGGGATATTTTCGGTTCAGTATGTATCGATGGAGTATGGAGAAGAAGAGCTTTATGGGCTTTACAGTAACTTCGAACTAATTAAAAAGCTGAACATACAGCGGCTAACATAGCTGGGACATTTGGAGCGTATGGACCCCGACGCTCTGGCCCGACTAGTCTTCGAATCTACCCCTATTGGTCAGCGCAGCAGAGGAAGACCCCAAATTAGTTGGCGCACAAAAGTGGAGAACGACCTCAACCAACTTGGAGTGTATAACTGGAGGCAGCTAGCTAGGGACCAAGCTGGCTGGGGGGCTTGTTGGTTGAGATGGTATTTTATCCGGGACTGTAAGCGGCATCAGGATTAAAGTTATAAATTTGCTATCTAAAGACTCCAACAATATATGAAATTTGTTTGAACGCAGCTATAAAGGCTTAAATTTATTAGACAAAGTTTCTGCAATAATAATTAAAGAAATTTTCATTAACATGGGTCAAGGTAGATCAAATTAAGCCTTTTCTTGAGCCCTGATAAGCCCTTTCCGAAGAACGATTTTTGTTCTTAAAATATACCCAAGAATCATTTTCCAAATTATTCTTGATGAATTTATGAACACCCTATATATCCTTAAATTTTCTATCCTTTAACTTCGTGTACTCTTTCCAAACAAAAGCAATTTAATTCCTAAACGTACAAACCATATTTTTGTGTTTGCTCAACTGCAAAAAAAGAACTTATTTAAGGACAACTTACTTTACGGGTTGCAGCAAAACCCTTAAACATACATACATATCTAAACCTACACACCTACGCCAAGACTTAAGGAAAAGTTTTAAGTTTGCCCTAAGAAAACATTTCTTAATTTTCAATTTGTATTATATTTTTTAGCCTCCAGGAACCCTGTCATTGCGTTTGATGATACTATACAATCTGCTCTGTTGCTCCAGCGGTAGATTCAAATATTCGGGTAAAAAGTTTTCCCTTTATACAAACTTCAAAGTAAAAAAGACAAAAAGTAGAATAGGTAATAAAATGGCATTTAAATGCTACCAACCTATCTCTAGATATCGCATTTCCAAATTAAAGTTTAAATTGCTTTTGAGAGAGATATGGATGTTGTTCTTTTGTCGAGATAGCAAAGCTCAGTTGTATGTATAATTGCATTAAAATAACAATAAAATGTTCTTTTTTACTTTTTTGCATCAAGAGTTAAATTTAAAAATATCTTCTACAGCTTACATTGTTCTGTGTTTGAGATTTTGGAATTCGCGAAATCAGATATTTACATTGAAGGTTTTTGTGTTTCTTGAATTTTCTTTAAATATTCTTTCTGTGTGGCACAAAATAAGATGTGATCTACGAGTATTTGACGCATTGCGAAAAAAAGGGAAAATTCCTATTTATCATTCAAAAAATGGCCAACTCATTAGAGTACAGTTCAAACAATTTGATTCGGAACTCAAAAAGATTTAAACCGGTCTACCACAAGGAAGTGTCCGAGGACCAGCTCTGTATTTTGTATATTTTGTATACTCCAGAAACATTCCATAGCAACTTTTGCAGATGATACTGCAATAAATATATGATAAATTGCATGTGAAATAATCTCAAAATACATAAGAAAATCAAAGAGATTACAAGCTACGAGTATAATGAATGTATGTACATAGAGGAATAAAACGTTGGTCTCTTTTTTACCAACAGTCGGTTATTACATTGAATACCTTGGATGCAAGGCTTCAAAGCGGTGCGACAAATAGAAATCAGCTGATGCAAAAGCATAAACTAATTGCATTGAAAAATCTTCTTCTAGATTCTTAAAAGCATATTTTTGCCCTCAGTTAGCACATTGCGAAACAATTAAGAAAATACATACTACATTTATGAAATTATACATTGACATTTTTATTCATTTGAAATTTAAGGAACTTTAAATACATATGTATGTGATTGCATTTATAAAATGTAATAGAAAAAACAAATGAAACAAGAATTAATAATCATTTATTATTCAAAAGTTTTGATTTAAGTTTTAAACATACCACCCATGCCCAGTGGCGTAGATAGCTTTTCGCTATGGAGGGGGGAAGGATCTATACTCTGTGCAATAAAAATATGCAGTGTGGGCAAGATAGGACGTTTGCCTCGCATTCTGGCTACAGTGGATGGCATAAATCTATCCTTCATTAAAGCTCTCACAGGGTTATCGTAGTGTTGATTTTAAATGGACCCTTTGTTTAAAGCTCTAAAATGAAAAGCACCTCAACAGAAACCCAAGGAAAAAAAACTGAACAAGTTACGAAATGAACAAGGGTAACTCTGAACGCACATCGATATTCAATGGGGGTTGAAATTGAATAGCATCAACAGCCATAGGCCACAGCAATTCAGTGCACACTGCACACTCAGATGTGCGATCAATAGGACGTCGGGTCTGCGTCAGATGCAATCGCAAATTTACGGGCGCGCAAACACTTTTTATGGAGGAGTTCTTTCAATTTAGTATGGTGCAAAAATATAGCACGCTACTGATTTTCAAAAAGCTCTCCCATAAGACGTGTACTGCATATTTTTATTGGACAGAGTATAGTTCGCTCATTTTTTTTCGACTTCACTAGGAAGACATTGCTCAAAATGTGTGTCACTTGTGTAACTTTCATTGTTTTTATTCTCAATGCTCACTACATCGGAACGAGGTATTTTTGAAACCGTTTAAGCAGATGATGTTGGCTTAATTGGCACTAAAGATCTCTTCATTTTGAACTAAAATGCAACTTTAATCACTAAAACTTATCACTTCACGTACACAGTAGTTACAATATTTCGACCGCTCGCAGTTAAATACAGTACATTAGTGATTCTGATTAGTATCATCATTCATAATATGTACATTCGCACTCAAAATCATGCATCTCGTAGTCGTATACGTTTGTCATGTTTTTCTTATTTTTTATTCCTACTGTGCCTGGTGTGCGTAAGAAGAAAAGCTTAAGGAGACATACATTTGAACATTTTTTTCAGCAAAATTGGTTTGACTTTGCACAAATAACCTGCGAAATTACGACGAATGACAGTCAATCTGCCGCTTGTGTAAGGCATGCTTTATGTAATGGGTAATAGCGCATTTTGCTTTCTGGCCAAAATGAATGAGTGTGAGTTATCGTTACTGTTAGGATTTGCGTCAACTACACCGCAGTTGTGCGCTCTGGTACATCAGTAGGTACAACGCCCCACGTGGCACTAAAACAGGAGGCTAGACCGCTCTAGTACATTACCAGGTACAACCCCCCTGGTGGCACTAAAACAGCAGGCTAAAACGCTCTGGTACATCAGCAAGTACAACACCCCTAGTGGCACTAAAACAGCAGAATAAAACGCTCTGGTTTATCAGTAGGTAGAGGTACAACGCACCTGGAGACACAAGTAGGTCCTTATGATGCTTTTTCAGTAAAGACTGAATGTGAACTGTGTATAAGTGGTGAACGAAAATTAACAACGTCGTAGATTTTCCTGTGACTTCATGTATCCATGGTGCATGTGAATTGAATGTTGTGATAGGGCATTCGTGGTTTTTGGTTTATTGGCATAGTCCTGTGGCTTCAGAAAACTCTACATGAAGAAGTTTCCTATTTTCGTGACCTTTTCATTTTATTACTATTTTATTACCACTTAAAGACATATTACTTCATGAAAAAGGCTAGCGGAGTCAAATCGCACAATCTCGGTGGCAAGTTGACATCGCCTTCTCGTAAGATAGAACCATATTCAGAAATCGCTCGTGCAAAATGTCTATTGTGGGACGAGCTGTTTGGCATGTTCCGCCTGTTCTGTTGAATCCACATGTTCTCCATGTCATCTCCATGTCATGAAATTGGGGTCAACTACTCGAAAGCCGAACACATGTTCTCTTTAGTCGTTAACTCTGAGTTCCTGGAAAAGTTGAAGTTTGTACCGGTGTAGGCCCAAGTCATGACGCAAAATTCGCAAAGTTATGGTCTGCGAAAGGCCGAGTTTATTGTGCGCGGTGCGGAATTCATTAACATTCACTGACAACGGCGATACTTTCGGGTCTTGGCTGATCGTTCACTGACCCGATCGACTCGAATTTATCCACCACGTTGTGAATAGTCCTTTTGGAAGGATGGTTATTGCTCGAACAGAAGACCCACCTTCACAACGCAATTAAATCACTTGCACATGTTTTTGAACGCCATATTTCTCCATTTTGATTTCGCAAGACAGACTTAATAAATAAATGCAAATTTGACAGATTGAGCTTCAACAATATGGCAGCAATAAACTGTCAAATCCCTATTAGAAAACCTTTTAGTTGGTAATTATTCAGGTTTGAGTTAGGCAATATTGAAACGTGAACTGATGTATGTGGATATAGCGTCATAGTTTGTATTGGGATAAGGGAATTAGATAAGGAAATGTGTTTAAATGTTTCTGCTTTCTGTTGAACATTTATAAAAAAAAGCATCAGAATTGGGGTGTTATTGCACTGCGACATAAAGATCTATTATGTCCCCAATTAGAGCTAGATGAGTTGCTAATCCTACAGCTCTTCCTCCAAGTTTATCCCTTTTTAGAAAATTATATATGCAGTCCCATGCAAGACATAGCCAGGGTAGTTGCAACATGCACTGGACACTGTGATCAATAGATGAAGCGAAGCTATAGGCACTCCTTTCAATATTCATTGTCGCAGTTGTGGGGATCAGCAGGAAAAGGAAGCAGTTATTCATTTCATCTGTAAATATCCTCCTCTGGCCAGAATGATTCGGAAAATTATTCCTCCGCAACCTTAACAAACTATCTGAACTGAAGATCAAAGACTAGATCTCTTTTCTTAACACGACGAAGTGGCTCTCAGACGAACCTTGAAGACTGCTGTAAGGGGTACTCCTAGATCTAAAGACCTAGAGCTAGCGAACTTCAAGTAGAGAAGTGCTCATGAATTACTTATTATAATTATTTTTTTAAATTCTTTTAGTAGTAAGAGACAAAAACAGAATGCTATGCAAATATGAATTTATGCAAGAACAAAAATTATAAGCCGTTTAAGTGGTTTCTTAAAACAAAAGCTTTTATATACGTACTAAATTTTTAAACGAATTTTAAGAAAACATTTTGGTACGCCAATTTAAAGTTTTTATTATTGTTCGAATAAAAATTAAATTTACAAAAAAAAAATATTGACTCGTTTCTGAGATATCGAATTTTAAAAAAAGAAAAAATAGATTTTTTTTTTCAAAAATTCAAAAAATATTTATTTTTAAGTTTTGATATGCAATGTGTTTTAGACTTTTTAGAAGCTTCTCTATAAAAATTTTCATTAAGATCCGTTATGTGGATAATGAGAAATTCAAAATTCGAAAAAATGGTTCTATGGTAGATACAAGCCGTAATATCTTAATTTCAAAATTTTTTTTATTAAATTAAAGATCGTAAAAACTAATTGAAAGAAAAAAACTTTTATCAAAATTCTAGGCCCCGTTTTCAAGAAAAATAGGATTTTTAAAAACCATTTTTTTAAATTTTTTAGCATTTGTATGGTAGGTACCTTTATTTTTAGGTGAAATAAAATTTTTTATCACATCTTGTAGATTATATTGAGAAACTTTTATTTATCAAGTTTAAAAAAATCGAGCATGGGGTTTTCGAAATATTGAGTTTTCAAAAAAAAAAAAAAAGATTTTCTTAAAAATCCAAAAAAAAAAAATTTTCAAAATTTTAATACAAAATTCGATTTAAGTTTTTAAGGAGCTTTAGCAAAAAAAAAAAGATCAAAATCGGTTGTACCATTTTTGAGAAAATAAAAAAAAAATGGTTCCATGGGGGGTACCCTCAATTACCATTTTTTCTGAAAAATTTTTCCAATTGCTTTAATTAAATAAAATTTTTTTGTATTTTTATTTTTAAAATCTGTCGAACAGTTTTTGAGAAAAAAAAATGTTTATAAAATTTCGAAAAATATTCGTATGACAGGTACCGTTATTTTTGGTCTTAAAAAAAATAAAAAAACGTGTGGGGGGAAAAAACTAAAAATGATATCTACCAAGTTTAAAGTTTAGTCGAACAGACAGACAGACAGAAAGACAGAATTGCGAGACCCACTTTTTTAGTCTTCGCTATCATCGTAATGTCAACTTTGATCAAAATCTCGAGTTCGCCTTTTTTTACGAATGCATTACTTGCCTTATAGTACCTATAAGTCGCAAGTTAAAAAGAAATGGAAACATTTCTGAATTGCAACAGGTGCAGACATCAGATACAGCGCTTTTAGTGCAATATGCTTCTGAAGCTGTGAATATTCATATTTACTAATATGTAGTACATATTTATATACATACATATAGCAAAATTATGTTACACTGCGAATGGCACTTAATAAAATAAAACTTAATAAAATAAAACTTTGGGCTCCATTTTGACTTCATTAAAATTGACATTACTTTTTTCCTACAAAATCAAATTAACTACGTGCTTGCTGAACTTCTTTTTAGATTGCGGATTGAACGTTCCACGGAGGAGGTATCCTTTTTTCTAAATTTCAATTTTAAAAATACAATCCACGTCGAATTTAATTCAGTTTACTATTTAAAAATTTCACTTGCCTCGCTTCCTTTGTTCCGACAGTGTAGAATAGGAGGATGAATTCCTAAGCAAAACTTTTGGCCTCCTTCCTGTGCCAGGGTGTCCTAGGGAAGCCATTAAATCTTTCCAATTGAATAAACTTTCCAGCAGTGAGGCTACTGGCTGCCACTGCCACTATAATTCTATCTTCTACCCGTACTGGATTATGAGGTGAAGATACATGACAGAGCTTAACCAGCTGAACCGAGAGTGACAATGCCAACTCTACCGATGTTATTCGGGATGACATTGAGGACCCGGTAGGGTGATGAGGATGAAGGCAATTTTATCGGAACAGGAGAAAACCATTTTAAAGGATGGGCTGCCATAGGATACCATATTTTTGCATCTTTAGAGATTCAGCGATGTTTGTCTGTTTTCCATTAGAACGTGTGGTGAGTTTACTTTTTGCAACTGATACTTTGTTCATTTTTCTCTGCTGATTTCTCCGACACCGCTAGTGTCTTTCTATGAATTCTAATGAATCAAATGAGATTCGCGTTTGCGAATCACAAATGGAATTTGATGGTCGACATGACACGGACACGGACAGTGTTTTATGTCCCAATTTTAGTGAAGAAGGCATCGATGGCGTTACTGTTTTTTTTTTTCATTCCTTCGTTAGGTCGCCGGAATGATTTTAAATTCAAAACACAAACTTCTATCTCATTCCGGGCTTGTTTCCGTATTATAATGAAAATAGTGATGCTTGATGGAACAAAAGTTTTCCGCAGAATTTAATTAACGTATAACTTTGGAACGTGCGTGTGCGTTGGTTGAATTCTATATAATCATTGAATTGCCAACTTTGGAAAACGGAAATTTTATATTAAAGAAAGTTTTCTCGAACTTTTTGCTCGAGTTAATTTATAAAATGTTTTCCATTGTTACATAGTTTTTAAGGTTAAAATTTAAATTTTACGGATAACCAATGACAATGACAATGATATCACTTTATTCAGGCACACACACACACCATGAACTGACGTTGTTTAATAAATTAATTAATAAAAGCTACCAAGTGGTTTTTTTTTTTTCTAATAAGAAATATTATTTAACGAATGGGTAGCAAAAACACATACAAATAAAATGCATACTGACGCAAAATGGTTCCTCGAGGCAACTAGGAGCCTCTTGTAACTTCATTCAAGTGTTTGTTTGACCTTATTACATCATATAATAAAACGGCAAACATGTTTTTTGTGGTACACTTTACGCGGCCCACAAAAACCGAAGGGGCATAAATTACATATTAAACAAAAGCATTTTTTGCATAGATGTGCACAATGCCAAAATTATTTAAATATACTACACAGAAATTGTTAAAAACAACAAATAAAAATTGCAAAAAAATGCCCGGACATCTGTTGCTGAATAGAGCATACATTTACACTATACTGTCATACAGTTTTAGCACAGATAATTATCGACTAGCGACATCTGTTGCTGAATAGAGAATACATTTACACTATACTGTCATACAGTTACTGTCATACATTATATATATAATTATCTGTGGTTTAAGTTTAGTAAAAGTTAGAACTTTGAGTATATATAATATGGAGGGCTCGTTTCTATTCCAAATGCGTGACTATCATAGGGGGCGCTACTCAAATTTGTGTAAGAGAAAGTTATTGCCGATTGGTTCATATCACATGTGACGGAGAACTATATGTGAGGAGAAGGTAAGCACAAATCGGAGGATACGGCTGTATCCTTAACTTACAGAAAGTGAGACAGCGACCCCTATCACAACTTCAAGTACTACAATGCATTAGGGATAGGAACGAGCCATCCATATTATATATACTCAAAGAGTTAGAACCATTTTAACTTTTGCTTTTGTTGTTGTTTGGAAAAATACAGCACATTTTGTTCACTTTTCACTCTTTGAAGTTGAATGTAGTTAAGTCTTAGAGTATTAACTACATCTATCGGGCAATTTCCGTTCTTAGTTGCTCGAACCAAGCAGTTGTGAAACTAAAAATTGAATGTGCGCTCCTAGCGTTAGTGTTTTCAAAAAGTGAAAAAATGAAATTTAGAACGATTTCAACTTTTACTTTTTGTGTTTTTCGAGATGGAAGATAGAAATTTGAAATGAGTTGGAAAAAGAGAGCATGTAGTTCTAGCTTTATTCTATGCGTTACTGTTTTCAAATGTTCCCTGAAAATAAAATATCCCCCTGGTTTGACAAGAATGTGTTAACAAACAAACAAAATATCAAATTCGAATTAGAGCTGAGTAAATCGTTCATTTCAAATGATTGAATCGTTCAACAATCGATTACGAAAATGATCCGATCATTTCAACCAACCGATCATTCGATCATTTTCATTTCACTGAAATGATTCAATACTGTTCCTATTCGATTTAAATTTCGATTTCGATGATAAGATTGACTTATGGCTTTGATAGTTCTCACAAAATACTCTATTATTGGACGCTGTTCACATTGGACTTACTCAACCGAATTATTTTGACGTAAGGCCACCATGTCGTGTTCAGACACAAAAGCAGTGTGAACACTCCAGACTCACTTTGACGTCTTATAGTTGTCATAATTGTTGGCCATTTGCTATGCCACTACAAATATACAGTGAATTACAAAAGTAAGTAAGCACCTCTTAGTTTAAAGATCATTTCCTTCAAGCAATCGATAGTAATGTTAAAAAAAAAATTAATATTTTTGTCTATAATTATATGTATTTCGAACTAAAAAGTAATATTTCAAATAAAACAACTGTGTTCTAAAATTCTGCTTGTTTAGATTCATGGGTTTTTTCAAAGAAGAGCTGCTTTTGGTTTCTTTCTAACCGATACATGATAACCGGATTGGTAGAGCACTCGTCGAATAGTTTGAGGGTTACATAACTTACCTGTTTTATTTGGTTATTTCTGCTGATATCTTTGATGGGCTTACTTGTGGATTCCTCTTCACTTTTCTAACAATAATACGGCATTGCTGCTTGTCATTGTCATTGATCGAGGGTCATTTTGCAAACTTCCAATGTTATTTTATTTGGTTATTATTTTGTGTATAGTAGATGGACTTTTGTTAACAATTTTACCATTCTCGCACTTCGATTTATTTTCCAAATGGTGTTTGATTATATTTTTTTTTTAATGAGTGCTTACTTACTTTTGTGATACACTGTATCTTCGTGTGTCATATTATGTCACCAAGGCAAATGTCAAAAAAAATCTATTAATTTTCAATTTGTTTTAAAAATCCTGCCTCACTTTGCCGTCTCTTTCTTACCATGAAGTGCGAACGAGAAAAAACACAGAGACATCAAAATAAGTCGGCGGAGTGAGTCCAATGTGAACACCGTCTTGTATGTCATAAATAGCCGAATAACATCGAATGATGGATACTTTGTACATGGATTAAAAAGTGTCAAAAAAGTTTTCGGCTGACATTTTGTACGAAATACACTTTGTACGTCATAGCTGAATTCGTCCTCTATTCGTCAAGTAATAAACCTTCAAATTCCCTCAAAGGATTTCTAAGATTTCGATGGATTAAAAAACGTCTATAAATATTCAAAAAAAAGTATTTTATTTTTTGCTCCGGAAAAGAGCAATTTTAGGGCTTTCGGCTGACATTTTGTACGAAATACACTTTGTACGTCAAAGCTGAATTATCTATTTGTCAAGTCATAAATTGTCGAATTCCATCAAAGGATGGCTAAGATTTCGATGGATTGGAAAACGTCTATAAATATCCAAAAAAAAGGTTTTTTATTTTTTGCTCCGGAAAAGAGCAATTTTAGGGCTTTAGGCTAATAATTGGTACGAAATACTCTTTGTACGTCATAACTAAATTCGTCCTCTATTCGTCAAGTCATAAACTGTCAAATTCCATCAAAGGATGGCTAAGATTTCGATGGATTAAAAAACGTCTATAAATATCCAAAAAAAGGGCATTTTATTTGTTGCTCCGGAAAAGAGCAATTTTAGGGCTTTAGGCTGACATTTGGTACGAAATACTCTTTGTACGTCATAACTAAATTCGTCCTCTATTCGTCAAGTCATAAACTGTCAAATTCCATCAAAGGATGGCTAAGATTTCGATGGATTAAAAAACGTCTATAAATATCCAATAAAAAAGGTATTTTATTTGTTGCTCCGGAAAAGAGCAATTTTAGGGCTTTAGGCTGACATTTGGTACGAAATACTCTTTGTACGTCATAACTAAATTCGTCCTCTATTCGTCAAGTCATAAACTGTCAAATTCCATCAAAGGATGGCTAAGATTTCGATGGATTAAAAAACGTCTAAAAATATCCAAAAAAAGGGCATTTTATTTGTTGCTCCGGAAAAGAGCAATTTTAGGGCTTTAGGCTGACATTTGGTACGAAATACTCTTTGTACGTCATAACTAAATTCGTCCTCTATTCGTCAAGTCATAAACTGTCAAATTCCATCAAAGGATGGCTAAGATTTCGATGGATTAAAAAACGTCTATAAATATCCAATAAAAGAGGTATTTTATTTGTTGCTCCGGAAAAGAGCAATTTTAGGGCTTTAGGCTGACATTTGGTACGAAATACTCTTTGTACGTCATAACTAAATTCGTCCTCTATTCGTCAAGTCATAAACTGTAAAATTCCATCAAAGGATGGCTAAGATTTCGATGGATTAAAAAACGTCTATAAATATCCAAAAAAAAGGTATTTTATTTGTTGCTCCGGAAAAGAGCAATTTTAGGACTTTCGGCTGACATTTTATATGAAATACACTTTGTACGTCATAGCTAAATTCGTCCTCTATTCGTCAAGTAATAAACTGTCGAATTCCATCAAAGGATGGCTAAGATTTCGATGGATTAAAAAACGTCTATAAATATCCAATAAAAAAGGTATTTTATTTTTTGCTCCGGAAAAGAGCAATTTTAGGGCTTTCGGCTGACATATTGTACGAAATACACTTTGTACGTCATAACTGGATTCGTCAAGTCATAAACTGTCAAATTATATCAAAGGATGGCTACGATGTCGATGCATTAAGAAACATCGAAAAATCCACATTAAACATACCAGATTCTGATACATCAAATAACATCAGTTCAACCCAACAATTGTTTTTGCGGTCTACAACATCAACAACCAATCTGCAACGTGTCAAAAATCTGCAATGTGTCAGAAATGTGTATAGGTTTGAATTTTTGTTTATCATTAACTGTTTTCCTTTGGACTCCAGGATTGAGTGCTTAGTAGGTACTTCTCATTGCATTCAACAATTTAAAAAAATCATGAATTCTGTCTTTTATCGAATGATAATGAATTAAATAAATAAATTGGCACTCGAATTTCGAAAGCTGGGTCGGCTAGTCTTTATAATTAGCATAAGTGAAGGAAGGGAGCGAGGCATTCTAATGTAATTAGCCCTTGTGATGGGAATATAAATGTGAGAACGTGAACGGAAATATAATTTCGCATCATCAACAAACGCACGGGTTATTATTGTCGATAATATTATTCCTAGGAATGATAAGAGTAGTTTGTCGACGTTGAGTTCAAGAAAGTTCTTAAAGCACCAGCTTAAAATTGGGATAGAAAATTGACAGCATATGATATGCATCTAAAAATTTGTTTGTCATCGGCGTAGACTGATATAAAAGAGTCACTTATAATACAATCTTCGTCATTGATAATCAAGATGGCTTCCTTGTGGGACACGAGAATTTGTTTCGATTAGATCATGATTCAGAGGATCTACTCGTAAGACCTAGTCTTTATTACCAATTTTTTTATGTAGATTTAAATCCACGGAATGAAAATTAGTTTAAAATCCAGGGTATTGTACTTGAATACGTTCAGAGAGTGGAAATGGTTTGCAACGACCTGTTCAAATTACACTAACTTCATTACCACCTTCAAGAGAGTATCTGGAATTTTATTTCCAGATAGAAATTAAAAAAAAACTAGACAATTTTAGTAGATCTGTCCTTGATGACATCGCGTGTTGGTTGAGGGATATAATTTGCTTGTATAGAAACAGCGTTGAATCATAGTCGATACTTATATTATAATTTTAGCATGAATAGCAGAATTATAGCACGCACCCCATTAGCAACACCTTATGATATCGAAATGGATGTTAAGGAAGTATGAATAGGGCATATAAATTGATGACCATTTTTGGATCATCCGAGTTTGAGTTCAAATAAGTTAAGGTTAAAGTATATTTTTAACACTGTTAGTATTGATAAAATGAAATAGTTTTTTTAAAGAGCCGGCGTACTGGTTGTTTAAAAGATCGAATTTGAAGCTTATTGTTTGGTAAATCCCCAAGATTTGATTTATTTCATTTCTTAAAGATCGCATGATGGCTTATATCGCCGATCAGTACCACAAATCTTTACAGCGTTTTGTAGTGAGATTATTTATTTAATATTTCAAAAGCAATTAAAAGAGTTTAATATAAAGCTCTCTTACCGAAAATACATGCATTTGGTATTGATGAATCTCTTTTTCGTTGCATTAGAAACTATCTTTCGAACCGCTCAACATTAGCTGTATTGGACCGTTATAAGTCTGAAGTTCATAAAATAAATGCTGGAATGCCACAGGGCTCCGTTTTTGTATTCATCGATGATCATTTGTCTGAAATTTCTTATCCATTAAATTGTTTTGACAATACCGTCGGTATTTCATAATCGCTTCTTGATTCACATTATCTTTCGAATTAAGGAATGAAAGAGCAACGTATAAAAAGCTGATTACGTTCTGATCTCGACAGCATTGCCCAATGAAGAATAAAAAAATTCTAAAGAATTTAATGCTTCAAAAACTCAATGCTGTTTCCTGTCGATGAGCGGGACCCATTCTCTATGCTGCTCTCCATTATTGAGGATACCAAATATATTTCAGTTCTAGGTATCATAGACCACCTTGTGTGGAATGACCACACATATTCGACTTCGCCGAAAACACTACTAAGTGTCCAAAACGTTATGTGAATGCCCCCTTAAGAAATAATTAGCTTTAGTCTCAGAATTACAGGGTTCTAAGCGCCATTTTTACGAAAAATGAGATATGGGTATCGTTGGATTTGTATTTTCAAGACCACAAAGTATTGATAAGTCTGTTTTTCATTATATAGGTTCATCATTAAATGAAACAGATGATGTACCAATTATTGAGAATTTTGGCGATGAACCTAGAAGTACGCGATGAATTGGATGGAATGAAGAGGAGACAATTCAAGTTCAGCGCAAAATTATCGCAAGAAAAAGACTAAGAAATACTTCAATCTGGAAAGCATATCAAAAGAAAAATCTTCGTGTATCAGGTTAAACTTATGTGTCAAGCCGAATTAAAATGGTTCCTGTAAAATTCATTCAAAGATTGTATAAGCAATTGCAGATTATGAAGAGACATACTAGCAAAGAGACAAGTTGATAGAGAAAAAGCAGTTCCAAAATGCTGTTACTTTTTTTGTATAATTCACATGCCCTCAAGGGTTTATTAAGAGACCCTTATCATGTTAAACACAGCACGGGCGATGGGTGCTATGCTACTAAGAAACGACCAAAATTATGCTAGTAGGTGAACTGATGAGCATTCCTAACGAAACGGGTATCACGGGTGAACTGATTGAGGGGCGGAATGCAACTGCCTACTTCATAGTCCAAGAGGCGACTGTCAGATCACTTAGCTCATCCGCTCAATGGATCTAATACCTCTTACTCAATAGAGATATTCTAGAGAAAGATAATGCACCAGGGTTGCCTATCAGATTTTGGGCCGAAGACGTCTAAACCGGGGCACTTCCGGTGCGTTTTTTTCACCATGGCTTAGCCCATCCAGTTAATGGCTGAAACTAGTGCCAAACTATAGAGCTCGACGAGATAGATCGAAATATATAGGGTTGCCTAACTAAAAGTGGGCCGAAGCGCTTGGCAGCCCTATTTCAAGGTGCGTATTTTTCGACCATGACTTAGCCTATCCAGTTAATGGTTAAATTTGGTATCAAATGAAAGGTCTGAGTCTACTGATTATGAATATATAGGGTTGCCATGTCTTAACTGGGCCGAACCCCTCGGCAGCCCCGTTATAAACAAAAAATCCACCAAATATGTAATGCCTTATAACTTAATAATTTGGCTGGCTTTGTTCATAGAATTTTATTGTATTTTATGTATTGTATATCAAATGAAAGCTCAGAGCCTGTAGAAAATTAATAAAATAGTTT
This sequence comes from Philhelius festivus, assembly GCA_963931855.1. Lineage (NCBI taxonomy): Eukaryota > Metazoa > Arthropoda > Insecta > Diptera > Syrphidae > Philhelius > Philhelius festivus. The sequence continues at coordinate 171,579,779 of OZ007555.1, read as the reverse complement.
TACATTTATAAAAAATCTATATATGTCAAAAAAAGATTTACTGCAGTTTTCCTTAAAACATTCGTTTTATTTAACCAACAACATTACTTTATCTATTGACGTAAATTAAAGACTATTTTTTATATTAAAATATAAACATACATTCGTCGCACTGTTAAAAATACCCGGTGATGCTCATTAATTTCTGAAAAACATAAGAAATGTGTTTTTTAGCAAAGACTATAACGTTTGATCAACATCAAGGTCAACATGAAGTTAATCCTCTCAAAGTTCTCTTTAAAAGTTTTAATCACGAGTGGGTACATAACATATAACATACATTTAATAAAGATCGAACTGATATTGATAAGCAAAGCTTTATAATCATCAAGCTTTCTATAATGTTTTTAGGCCTCAGCTGTGAACTTAGCATGCTAATTCTTAAGTTGAATAAAGTAGTTTTTTTATTAATGATAAAAGAAATATTTTTTTTTTTCGCACTTGGGGAGAAGGCAAAATTTACTTAAGCTTTTACAGATTCTTATTATTATATTATTTTGTTGCTGCAGTTGTCAAGTGCAAAAATTGATATTAAGCATAACTTGAGTTGTTAGTTGCTAAATAGGTGCGTGTTTTTTTCAGCTTAGTAGTGATCAATTCTTATAGAGTTTAAAAATGTTGGTTTGTTTTTTGCGTGGTGGACTAGAAAATTTAATAATTTTCAATAACGAAATTTTTGAAAAATGATATTTGTTTACATGATGATACAGTGCGGTTCACATAATTGCAGTTTTCTTTTTGTTTTTCTTCATGAACTATGAAAGAATTGCATTCATTTGAAGGGTTATTAAATTCTCTGGGAAAAAAACCTAAATTCAAGATAAGTGAGAGACACTTAACGTTTGTTTTGATCTCTTTCTTCGCATTAGTGCTAAAAAAGCTCAAATAAATCGGTTCACTTGATTAGACGCACAAATCAATTCAGCTAGTTTCTTAATGCTGGGTAATACAAATTAAATTTGGTTAATGAGTGTACTTTATTAAAGTTTTTCCGAGTGTTTAAAGTAAAAATGGATAAAAAGAAAATGTTAACGGCGGCGGAAATAGCAAACATTGAGGCCTACCACTCAGAAAGGTATTCTATGCCGAAAATTGTAAAGAAAATATAACGAAATGATAAAGCTGTTCGAAATGTTTTATCAAATCCTGCCACCTATTTAAAAAACAACAAAGGAGGGACAAAAACACCCTTTACACCACACGAGAAGCGAAAAATTATAAGAATTGCCTCAAATACTCAAAATACAACTTGAGTATTTTTTCGATCAGATGAACATGAGGCGAGACAAACGTTAAAAACCATTTTTTACTTCAAAATCTCGACAGTTTTTCGTCGATAACTTTTTTTGGAAAGAGGTTTCAAATTTTTTTCTCAGCAAAAGTTAAAGAAGCTATTTTAACGTACAAACCTACAAAAAAAATACAGCTCTATATATGATAGGAGCCGAGAAAATCGAGTTCACGCTTTCCAAAGCCTTTTTCAAAATGGCGGACAACGCATGGGCGCTTTTTGTTCGAACTTTTTGGATTTACACTCTCCAATGGGTACTCTTTAAGAAACAAAAAAAAAATTGGCAAGAGTACGATAACTTAGGCGCCAAGAAATTATAACGGTTTTTTGTAGAACAGTTCAATACAAGCATTTTTTACTATGGGAGGGGGGGGTCTATCTCCCCCCGTTTGGGCGGGAGGGGCAATTTTATAAAAAAGGTACTAAAATGGAAACAAAAATATTAAAAAATAACGGTAATACTTACAATTAAGTATTATACCTTTTAAAGCCAATACTCTGATCTATTAGATAATTTTTAAATCAAGTAGAATCTATGCACAGTTTTTGAAAAAACGAGTTTTAAACTCAAATTTTGGTGAAAAAAAACATAAAAAAAAAGTTTAAAGTTTAATTTTTCAAAACTGCAAAGTTATATATTATTATTTTTCCTAAAATTCGTTGCTCTAATATATTCTTATTTAAAAACTGAAAACTAGATGATTTTATGTCATCTAGTTTTTGAGAAAATTGAAAATAACGAAAACTACTTTTTTATGGGATATTTGCTTTTTTTGCTTGCTTACGCATTACAGCGTATAAACAGTGAGATATGTATGGGGGGCATGCTGCCCCCCTGCAACCCCCCTGACTGGGCACACTATAGGATTTGGGGTAGGTGCGAGGTTGGGTGTATGCAAGGTTTCTTTTGCATTTACAGAATCTGGATTTAAAGAAACTTTGAATTTACCCTATGGTCTATATCCAATGTCTACTAAATATATGTATGTACGTAGCCCAAAGTTGCACATTTATTTAATTTATATGATTCCTTAATTAATATGTATGTTCATTGTTTGTGTCTAACATTTTTAATGCTTATATGGTACAGGTTATTGTTTACCAAGGTCATTCGTTATTCAACCTTTGTAAGAGTGAAGTATTTTTTTCTTTGAATAAAGAATGGCGACTAACCATCCACTACTTCATCCTAAATTAAATAACTTTTCAATATTTCAAAAAAAAATATTTCAAAAGCATCGCGTTCTTAGAAGAAATTGGTCTAATTCCAACTAAAGCGTCAACTCCCCTCAACTCCAACTCAAAAAGGTGACAAAAATTGTAAGAATACAATATTATTATTATTATTTATTCATCAACCAGAGCATATTATACTCTTACAGTTTAAGATACATAAGTAAATATATAGTTACAAATTTGTAGGTATGTATATAAAATTCAAATTACATTTAAATGATTTACATAGTTAATCTTTTATTTTAATAAATAACGTTACTTAAATTTTGCTTAAAACTAATGATTTAAAAGTTTCTCTGGTGCAATCCATATAAAAGTTAATCTCAGAGCAATAAACTAATCTATCGGCACAGTTTTTCATGGGCCTTAATATTGGCTAGAGATTCGGGAGGTGCTTGCTATATTTTTTTTTTTTTTGTGATCAAAATACCGTGTTTACGGTTTTAATACATTGAACATTGAAAAATTGACTTGACTATTTTTAAGTAACACCTGACTTACTCACAAACTGACTGACTGAGACGCGAAATGCCATGCAATTCTACCTCCTCTGGTGCATTCTTGGTAACCCTAAATGATTTGCTGTACTTTACCTACAAATGAACCACATTAACATTAATCCTCAAAATGAAATCACCGTAGTTAAATACCAAAAATCAAAAATTTCATAAAAAGTAGTTTTAGTAATTTTCGATTTTCTCAAAAACTAGAAGGGACAAAACCATTCGGTTTTTTGTGTTCGATTCACAATTAATAGTAGCATTGACCATAAAAAGCCAATTAAGCACTTCATTTTACAATTTTGAAAAAAATTGGTCTAAACTTTTTTTTTCATTTTTTTTAACAAAATTTTGAGTTTGGATGCAAATTTTTCAAAAACTATTGACATAAATAATTTAATTTAAATTTACGATTTTAGAACAGATTTCTGGCTTTCAAAACCGGTATAGTATTTTATTGTAAGTGTTGCCGTTGTTTTTTAATATTTTTTTTTTCAATTTAAGTCATTTTTTCTAAAATCGCCCCTACCTCCTAAACGGGGCGAGATAGACCCCCCCCCCCTCCCATAGTAAAAAACGCTTGTATTTGACCCTTCTACAAAAATCCGTTATCAATTTTTGGCGCCTAAGTTATCGTACTCTCCCCAAAAAATTCGACGCAATATTTTTTGTAGATATTTCGAATTAATTAATTTAATTTGACTGGACTACGTGTTGGTTTTGAATTATATCTTGATACTCCAGTTTATATTTTTGATGGAGCGCTGTAAATTTTTTGTAACATTTTGTGTGATAGCCAGACAAGGACATATCATCATGTAAACAAATATCAGCGTACTTCAATTTTTTTAATTCACGTATTTTTTTTTGTTGAAATACATTTTTCAAAAATTTCGTTATTGAAAATTATTATATTTTCTAGTCCACCACGCAAAAAACAAACCAACATTTTTAAACTCTATAAGAATTGATCACTACTAAGCTGAAAAAAACACGCACCTATTTAGCAACTAACAACTCAAGTTATGCTTAATATCAATTTTTGCACTTGACAACTGCAGCAACAAAATAATATAATAATAAGAATCTGTAAAAGCTTAAGTAAATTTTGCCTTCTCCCCAAGTGCGAAAAAAAAAATATTTCTTTTATCATTAATAAAAAAACTACTTTATTCAACTTAAGAATTAGCATGCTAAGTTCACAGCTGAGGCCTAAAAACATTATAGAAAGCTTGATGATTATAAAGCTTTGCTTATCAATATCAGTTCGATCTTTATTAAATGTATGTTATATGTTATGTACCCACTCGTGATTAAAACTTTTAAAGAGAACTTTGAGAGGATTAACTTCATGTTGACCTTGATGTTGATCAAACGTTATAGTCTTTGCTAAAAAACACATTTCTTATGTTTTTAAGAAATTAATGAGCATCACCGGGTATTTTTAACAGTGCGACGAATGTATGTTTATATTTTAATATAAAAAATAGTCTTTAATTTACGTCAATAGATAAAGTAATGTTGTTGGTTAAATAAAACGAATGTTTTAAGGAAAACTGCAGTAAATCTTTTTTTGACATATATAGATTTTTTATAAATGTAAAACTATTTTATTAATTTTCTACAGGCTCTGAGCTTTCATTTGATATACAATACATAAAATACAATAAAATTCTATGAACAAAGCCAGCCAAATTATTAAGTTATAAGGCATTACATATTTGGTGGATTTTTTGTTTATAACGGGGCTGCCGAGGGGTTCGGCCCAGTTAAGACATGGCAACCCTATATATTCATAATCAGTAGACTCAGACCTTTCATTTGATACCAAATTTAACCATTAACTGGATAGGCTAAGTCATGGTCGAAAAATACGCACCTTGAAATAGGGCTGCCAAGCGCTTCGGCCCACTTTTAGTTAGGCAACCCTATATATTTCGATCTATCTCGTCGAGCTCTATAGTTTGGCACTAGTTTCAGCCATTAACTGGATGGGCTAAGCCATGGTGAAAAAAACGCACCGGAAGTGCCCCGGTTTAGACGTCTTCGGCCCAAAATCTGATAGGCAACCCTGGTGCATTATCTTTCTCTAGAGTATCTCTATTGAGTAAGAGGTATTAGATCCATTGAGCGGATGAGCTAAGTGATCCGACGGTCGCCTCTCCGCCTATCAAGAGAGCATTGCTTGTGAAAGAAGCGATAAAACAAAGAAATACATGAAACATTTAGGCTCGTATTCACCGAGCGCTCCTAAACGGCTCTTAACTTTACGAGGCTCTTAACTTGAAATTTCTGTGGGGTATTCACCAACCACTCGCAAGTGTTTTTCGAAGTTCGAAAATGAGAGCCACTCTCTCTTCTTCAGGCATACTCAAACTGTGAAATGTTGTGGAATGTTGGTCTTGACAGCAAATGGATACTCTTCTACTTGGCATTGCTCACATGGATTCGAGTCAAATGCGTGCGTGGCACACGCACAAGCGAACAAACTTTCGAAGAGAGCGCTCGTAAGTTAGGGGTGGTCGGGACCACTCCTAACTTTTAAGAGCGCTCGTAGATCTTCACTAATATTGCTTGGTGAATAGGTTTATGAGCTTCTTAAGTTATGAGCGCTCGGTGAATACCGGCCTTAGACTGTGTTGAAAAGGTATGAATCCATAATAGCTCTCTTTCCTATCCGTTTTAACGCTCTGTTCTGAATTCTATCTAATAAGTGGAGAGAACTTTGAGCTCCACCTACCAAACGATGTGAGCTATACTCGAAACATTTCTTTCATCGATATAGAAATCCTAAGCATTTAATATCACTTTTAACGTTCTCGAGGATGTGGTCATTCCAACAAAGATCATCGGTGGCACACATACAGAGTACTGAAAGCTTTTCGGTTTCTCCGATGCAAGTGCCATTCAAGAACAATGGCATTAGGGATACATTTTCTTCAACGCAAAAAGACTGTATTGAGTTTTCGACATACGATTTTTTATACTCCATTTAACAATGCTGTAAAGATCACAGTTTAGTGAGCTAATCATATGATACTCTTGTGAAGATCAGACTAAAAACCATCCACATGTATTGAACGATCTGGAAGGTAATTTCTAATCCCAAGAATAAGGGTTTCACTGATACCAGGTGCCAAACTCTAACAAATGCCTTAGAAATATCAAGCGCAATAATCTTACTTTCTCCAAAATCTGTTCAACTTCTAAGTCCCTTTCGGGACGTTTTTCACTTAATAACAAAGTTAACTGCTCCTTATGGGATGAAAACATAAAAGGAAGAACTGGAAATGAAATTGCTAGTGCTTTGCTGAAGATTCTAAACCGTATTATGCAAGATTGTCCAGGAATTACAAAACATGAACTCTGGATTTATTCGTATGTTCTTCAAAACCGGAACTTGTTGATAACCTTCGTATAAATGGATTTTCTTAAGCAACTCCTAGACATCCAGTACCTACATACATTTTAAATTCTCTACTCCAGGACATTCGACAAATCAAAAAATAGATAATCCCCATAGATGTACGAGTATTTAACGCGTCCTACGAACTCACGATTTTTCAATGCCCAATTTTCAATGACTCTTCCGTATATATGTGGCTAAATTTGAGCGATGCCTTTTTTATGTTCACCTTAAAGACAACGGTCGATTGTTGTTTATTCGCATAGACCTGTCACTTCAAGAAACCTCACAAGAAAAACACTAGCGAGATCAAATCGCATTTCGTCATCCTCAAATATTTCATGCGGAATGTTAATTGTGACCTCCACTGTGTGTCACTTATTGTCGTCTTACTGGAACCACATCATGGCGTCTGGGTCCATATGGTTCAATTTGGGCCACAAGAAATAGGTTATCATCATTTTGTATCGCCATAGACGGTGACCGCCTGACCAACGTCATTTTCGAAAAAGTACGGACCCCTTCGGCGCAAAATCCACGTCAAGTGGTACGAGTATCTTGTTGAGAATGCATTTTCACCTGATGAACCTCTTGTGGGCTGGTGTCATCTCATATACGGTAATTTATTAACACAGCTCTTACAGCCCGATTCTCCCCAAAGTCAGTGATGCCTCACAAGCAGTGTGGCCAATTCATAATTTGAGTTTATGCTAAATTCGGCTATTTAGCATGATTTTTTGTGTACTAAATATGCTAAAAATCATGCTAAATATTTTGTTTAGCTGGAAACCTGCCAAAAACTTTGCATTTTAAAAATAATTCACTCTGGTTAAAACTAAAATATAAATATTAAATTATTAAAAAAAAAAAAAAAAAATGTTGAGCCCCATTCAAAAGCCGCTTCAAAAATATCACGCATATTTTCTTCTTCTTCCTGGGTTACATAAAATTTTGATGCTCCACCTGTTCATTAACTTTATTAGGAACAACGAAATTATCACAACATGTTTCAGATAAATTATCCCTAATAAGAAGAATGCTACTCAGCATATTTTTTTTTTTCATCCTGTTTCGCCGCTGGTCATTGACGAGATTCATGAAACTAAAAACTCTTTCAACAGCAGCATTGGTAAGACCATAGGTAAGACCATATATGAAATGACAAAGTTTGAGAGGTCTTTATATGGATTTTCATTAGAAGCGTCAGTAAATTTATTTACTTCACACCAAAATTCCAGTGTTTTCCACATTTTCCCAAGCATTTAAATGTAAATTATTCCATTGTGTTTCTATTTTAGATATTAGCTTGGAATTAATTTGTCTACTTTTAAAAAAATCTGTTAACGGTGACTTGTGTATTCTCAAACACTTTTGAAGATGAGGGTGTGGCCGTGGCGCGATGGATGTGTGCTCGTCTGTCAACCTCATGATGACAGGTTCGATCCCTGCCGTCGTCTATGTCGTTTTAATTCCATTAAAAAAACCTTCTAAAATTGTCATCAATGGGTTGCTGGTTTACTCATTACATGTTGTTCAGGCATAACACTAACAACATGTAATTGAGTTAAACTAGTATGCCCAACAAGGATGAACACGAATAAAATAATGTGAATTGTAAGCGACATAGAAATAAGACACGGCATTCTCCGCTTTAGTTCAGCCGCCATCCCTGGAGATAAAATATCAGAGACAACAACCTTCAGTCTCAGAACATCGTGCCACACATCTTTCCTATCCTTCTTTCTCTTCTTAACTTCACGCCCGCGCTGTGTTGAAACATTTAAAGGGTAATCTAATCCCTTGAGCGCGGGTAGATTATAAAAAAAAAAAAAAAAAAAAAAAAAAACCGAAAACAAAAATGTATTTTCGGTAAAATTCTCAGATTTTTTGGTGTCCTTTGACAGCTCTTTGATAAGCTTCAAAATAAAGTTTTTACAGTTTTTTCTAAATTCATTTTCATCCTCGCATGTTATTAAATCTTGTAGCTTGAATTCTTGTAACTTTTCTTCACACTGAAAGCCGAAGTAAGAATTGGGTAATAGTTTGTCGATAGTCATATCTACTTTTAATTCATCTTCAGAAAACACAGCTATCTTTTTAATTAGAGATAAAATGAGGCGAGATAAATCGTTAAAAGCTTTCCGATAGAAGGTGGTTCGTCAAGGAAAATTATGTTAGTTTGCTAAATTCGTTAAAACTTAAAAGTGGTTCCGTTCAACAATACCTACAATAAATATTACATTGAAGTCGGCACACACTTTCGTAGGTTTTGTTTGAGCTTTTTATAAATTCAATTTAATTGCATGGTTCGTGTAAATTTCTGCTAAATTTTAATGCTAAGACCAGATTTCATGCTAAAAAATATGCCGGCATGATTTGAAAAAATAAAATGCTAAAAAACAATTTTTCCTGCTAGATTTAGCAGGAAAAATGCTTAATTGGCCACACTGCTCACAAGTCACAAGAAGAGGTGAAAATGATTTTGTGACTTTTTCGAATTCTGCCGCTCAGTCACAACTTGTGAGAGTCACAAAAACAATCGAAACTGTGATCTCCTTCACAGCAGGTCACAACTCATAAATTTTTAAAGTTTCTTGGATTGACATTCAGTAAGAAAATTTTCAGGATTTGTGAATAATTGTGAGTACACAAAAATGGAAGTGGACTTTGTTCTAGTGAATATTTTTGCTGATCTTTCCCACAAAAAAGAAAAGTAATATTATCACATAAACAAAAATTTCTTTAAGAAACTAATCGTGTCAAGAAGTTTACAGCGTCGACAGCTTTAAGAACAAATGATCCATTCGCTCTCCAAAACAATACATTTGTAAAGTTTTTTCACCTTCCGAAAACTTTTTGCAGTCGCCACGATTGTTTTCTTCTGAAAATGTTATATTTATTATTTAATCATTTTATTGTTTAAAAATTATGTTACCTTGCATTTTGTAATTTCTTCGTTTTGAATAATCAGCTGTTCAAATAATGACACTTAAAAATCTCACCATGCTGTGGTGAGTTTTGTTGTGAGTTTTCTTGTGACGATTAGGGGGAGAATACCAAAATGTTATCGAATCACAACAATCCTCACAAGGAATAGTCACAAGAGCTTGTGACTCCTCACAAGAGGGAGAATCGGGCTGTTAATCTACAAAAATGCGTGTCTTCGTCGATAAAGACGAAAGTCGGCCAAAATGTAGGTCCTCTTCCAAACGCTCCGAATCACAGTCAGCGAAAAAACGACGTTGTGTGTGGTCATGTACTTTGAGCTCTGGGATGTTTTACGGATGTAAGCTCAAGTCCCAACAAAAAATTGCCCAAGTAGAAGTCAGCGAAAGTGAAGCGAATCTTCTTAATTTTGAGCTTGGACAGGGGCGTATAGCTATCGCAGTAACAGCCGTATCGAGGAAAAGAAACTTGATGATTAAATTCAATTATCTTGCTTCTAGATTCCGGTAGTTATTACTGCATTCTTCCTTTTTTTAACACTTCTAGTTAAATCAGCTACAGTTGAAAAAACCTTATCCAATTTAAAACCTATTGAAAATTATCTTCTGAACAAGAACGATTTTATCACACTTATCAATTTTGTTCATAGAAGTTGAGAATCTGGAACAATTAAAATCGTATTCAGCTATGGAACATTTAATTAATAAATTGGCTGGAACAAAATAAGAAAATGTTAATTTCATCGTTAAATCATTTTTTTAAGTTTTATAAAATATTATGTGCCTTTGTAAAGTACTTAAGTTGTTATACTTTTAAATTAAACTTAATAAAACACTATAATTAAAAAATAGTGAGAAGATTAAAGAACTTAAAATGCAACCCTGTGGCACACCCGCATCTGATCTAAAATGTTTCGAAACCACAGCAGTCATGTTTCAAAAGAGCTGTTCATAAATTCGTATAAATATTATTGAAAGTCCAATAGCTTTCTAGTTTAAATAGAATGAATTTTAACACCATAGTGGTTTTGTTGTTGTGACGATTTACAAAGATTTTCATGTATCTAGGATCTAGCTATACCTGCTAGAAATAAAAATGATAACTGTGATTCTATTAGCCCCTTTTAAAACACACTCGAGAAACCACACACAAGCTCAAAAGAGTTCTTTTAGGCTTGTCTGCGTTAGCGGTTTAAAAATCAAAATCAATAAAGAGAATAATTTCTGGGAAAATAATAAAATCCATTACTCAGCTTTGATTATTCCCTTGCCATCACATCAACGTCATTTCATTCCTTTTCAATGGCAGAAAATGGATGATTATCTAAAATAAAACCCAATAAAAGAGAAAAAAGTCCGTCCTAGGTTAGGTATGTCTGAATGAGAAACAAGAAATAAAACTTTTTTTTCGATTGATAAAAATAAAAAAATATATTCCTTTTAAGGACTCAGGACGGGGATGTGTGATACAATGATAACCTATGAGCATTTTCTGAGGAACTGTTGTTGTTGTTTTTTTTATCAAAATGTCATATTGTTTGCATGTAAAGAAATTAAATAGAATTCGAAATCCTTTGAGCTTGCAAGGCTTAATCAATTCGGATAATGTGATCGAATTGAGGGATAAAATGGATGTTGAACAAACGGCAAAGGATGTACTAGTGTTCCAGTGGGTCTATGTAGTGTGAGCGAAAACTGATTGATCTTTAAATAGGATTATGAGGAAACAAAATAAATGGTTCTTTAATCGAATTACAGAATTTAATTTTGTGTATAACCTTCTGGAATTTTGGTCAAGGACCGTGTTTGAATGGAGGGTTTGTATGTTCTTGTTTTATACTCAAAAATGAAGAACGAATCAGAAACAGAAACGTCCGAAAACATACAAAATTATTCATCTAATTAATCTTGCTTAAGTTAAGTTAAGAATGCATCGGGCGCTTGTTTTCATGATTCTTTGTGCTGCAGTTCTGTTAAATTTAATTAAATCGTTTTTTGTTTGAATATATTATGAGTTATATATTCTTCAGCTTTCATTAAAATAAAGAAATAACAAAAAAAAAAACGCTTCATAAAATCAACAACGATGTAAAGTCCTTAGTCTTTATATTTTGCTGAAAATATTTTATTTATTTTAAAAAATATTCATCTCTATGATATACCATAAGACTGGAAAAATTTGCAACTGAAAAACACTTAATAAACTTATATCTTGTGTTCCTTATTATTAAAAGTTGCTTTTCAAACAAAATAAAATTCTTGCAACTTCTCGTAGCTAGCTAGTTGTTGTTCTTTGAGGTAAAATATGAGAATATGTAGATATACCTAAGTATCAGTGGCGTCGCATCTACATAACATGAACCAACCGACTTCTCTTTTAAAAATTCAGCAAAAATTACTACCTTTTTACTTGCGACTTATATGAGAGTTATGCATTCGGAAAAAAAAATCGAACTCGAGATTTTGATCAAAGTTGACATTACGATGATGGCGAAGAGCCGAAGACCAAAAAAGTGGGTCTCGCAATTCTGTCTGTCTGTCTGTCTGTCTGTCTGTCTGTCGGTTCGACTACAGCCTAAACGGCTCGGCCAATTTTCTTCAAACTTGGTAGATATGGGTTTTAATTTTTTCCCCCACACGTTTTTTTCTTTTTTTTTAAGACCAAAAATAACGGTACCTGTCATAAGATTTTTTTTCGAAATTTTATAAATATTTTTTTTTTTTTTCAAAAACTGTATCACAGAATTTTTTAAAAAAAAATTTAAAAATTTCATTAAGTTAAAACTAGGTAATGGTTGAAAAAAAATTTCCAAAAAATTGTTATTTTTGGTAGCCCCCCTGGGTCCATTTTTTTTTTTTTGTGATTTTCTCGAAAACGGTACAGCCGATTCAAATCAATTTTTTTATGCTAATCCTCCAAAGTTTGAATATTTTTTTCAAACTTGACAAATAAAAGTTTCTTAACATAATCTACAAGATTTGAGAAAAAAAATTTTGTTTTATTTAAAACTAACTAACTAATTAAAAAAATTGAAATCTTGATATTACTGACTGTATCTACCGTAGAACGATTTTTTCGAATTTTGAATTTCTCATTATCGGCATAACGGATTTTAATGAAATTTTTTATAAAGAAGCTCCTAAAAAGTTAAAAACACATTGCATTTCAAAACTAAAAAAAAAAACAATTTTTTCAATTTTTAGAAAGAAAACGTCATTTTTTTTGGAAAATTCGATATTTCAGGAACGGCTTGATATTTTTTTTGGAAATTAGACTTTTATCCGTAAAAATTTTGTACATAAAAGCTTATTTTTTTAAGGAACCACTACTTATAATTTTTGTTCTTGCATAAATTCATATTTACATAGCATTCTCTTTTTATCTCTTACTACTAAAAGAATTTAAAAAATTCATTTTATCCTTATGAACAGTTTTCTTTAATAACATCCGTTTTTAAAATTCCTAGCCTATTACATAGGAGCAAGTTCGTGCGACCCAGTCGTGCATTTTATTTTATAATAAACAAGTTCAAGGGTTTATTAAGTAAAATTAGGAAGAAAGGGAAAGGAGTTGTCGATGTCATTGGTTTTGGAAGTTTTCAAATGGAGGCAAGGGAAAACCGTGCGAAAAGGTGACAGTGAATCATGTCTCGCTCTCGTCGCAATGTTCTCGTCGCATTATGAATCGGGCATAATTATAAAAAGTGGTGGTTTTTTAATTGCAGTTAAATGTAATTTGAATAATTTTGTAAAAATTAAGTCAATAGGTAGGAAAACTGTTATAGAGTTAAACCATAGGCATGACAACTATTACATTATTCCAACCTATCTTAATTGTAATAATTGGATTAATGACTTTAACGATTTGCAAACGTTTTTTAATGAAAACGAAATGCAAAACATAATGGTATTAGGAGATCTCAACGCAAGAATCGGAAATTTTCAGAATTCAAACTCATTGGTTCAAAACGTTCCGCATGTGTTTGAAAGTGTAAGAAACTCTAGAGATGAAGTGTTTAATAGATGCGGAAAGCAACTTTTAGATTTTATTGAAGATTTTGGTTTGATGGTACTGAACGGGATAACTAAAAGCGACAAGTTAGGTGAACTTACTTTTTTATCGGGTCAAGGCAGCTCAGTAATTGATTATTGTTTAGCGAGAGGAAATTGGTTGAGTGTTATTGAAGATTTTGAAGTCCCACTTGCGAATTACTCTGGCCACATGCCTACAGTTACCTTTCTTAAATTCCAAGGTGTCACTTTGTTACCTAAGAATGGAATTGAAAGTATAAGGTGGGTAGAAAATCGCGTGGAGGTTTATAAGCGCAGGCTGGATGCTCAATTAAACCGTTCTCCTGACCAGGAGCAATGGAGTTGTGACCAGGCCGCCGATAGTATTTTACAAATGGTACGAAAAGCTGCTATTATGAAGAAACCTCAATCGGCTAGTAGGTTTATGGCTGACTGGTTTGACTGGGAATGTAGGAAACTTCGTAAAAAATCTTTTTCATATCTCAACCTCTTTAGAAAAACCAATTCAACGTTTTTTAAAACGCTTTACTTAGAAGCTAATAAAGCTTTTAAAAATCTTTGTGTTCTAAAGCAAAAGCAATATTTTATGCTTGTAGCAACTAGTCTCTCATCCTGTAAAGACTCAAGGATATTCTGGTCAAAAGTGAGATTACTAGGAGGCTGTAAGAAGGTATCAGCATCGACTATTGCAGTCGAAAATCTTGCCGGTCATTTTAAAGAACTCTTGAGTCCTCTGGAAAATCATTCAATGTTCCAGTATGCTCTACCTCTAATTATAATTCCTGAACTGGACGGTAGAATTACAATGAGCGAACTACTAATATCCCTTAAATCTATGAAAAATGATAAGTCGGCAGGAATTGATGGTATTCCTGTCGAATTTTATAAAAACTCAACACCTTGTTTTTTGAATCATATTCTTTTATTTTTTAATAGACTTCTTGAAGAAGAAAAAATCCCAAAAATGTTTTCAAAGGCATGGATATGCGCCATTTTTAAAAAGGGCGATTTGCAGCTACCAAGCAACTACAGAGGCATATCGATCTTACCTTGTCTTAGGAAAATATTCACTCATATTCTATACCATAGGTTGACGAAATGGGTTGAAGAGAATAAACTCCTTAGTATTTTCCAAGCTGGTTTTCGCTCGGGACTTTCCACAGTGGATAATATATTTGCACTTACAAATATTGTCAAAACTTTCTTAGAGAAGAAGAAAAAACTATATGCTTGTTTTATCGATTTTAAAGCGGCCTTTGATACCGTGAACAGAGACTCTTTAATTTTTAAATTGTCAACATTAGGTTTATCGACAAAATTTCTTCACCTATATAAGCTCCTTATTTATGACACTTCTGCTGCCGTATGGAATGGAAAATCAATGTCCGATTTTTTTGCTACAGGCACTGGTGTTCCTCAAGGATGTGGGTTGAGTCCGATTGTGTTTGCATTGTATGTTGATGATGTATCCAATGATTTCCCTGGAGGTGTCAAGGTTGGTGGGGTACTTATAAAAATGCTTCTCTATGCGGATGACATTGTCATATTAGCAGATAATCCCACAACACTACAACTCCAAATAAATAAGTTAAAAAGATTTTGCGACTTATGGGATCTCAGCATAAACTGTGCAAAGTCAAAGATAATGATTTTTGAAAGCACCAAACATAAAAGAACTTTTCAAGAAAAATGGTTTTTAGAGGATGAAGCTTTTGAGATAGTTAGTGAGTATACGTACTTAGGATTCTTAATGACTTACAACCTTGATATCCGCTCACATGTTAAAGAAAAATGCGCTGCAGCCAAAACTGCAATTAATCTTATGTGGAGCAAATTCTTTTGCAACAAACATGTTGATGCTGTTTCAAAATTTAAAGTATTCGATTCAACTATAAAAACATGTCTTTGCTATGCAAACCAGGTATTTGGTTACCAATATATAGATGATCTTGAGGCTGTCCAACGTTTTTTTTTCAAGCGCATTTTTAAACTCGCTAATTCAACCCCCACTTATGCAATCCACGTTGAATCCGGCATACCACAAATTTTTCTAAAAAACTTAAAATCAAATGCTGATTACATAATAAAGGTTATGAATAGAGCAGACTCAAACCTTCAAAAACAAATAATGAAACATGCTCTCCGATGTCATCTATCACCGTTTAAAGAATGGAACGAATTAGCTAATCAACACTGTCTAAATCTAGAGCTCAACAGTACATCCCTGTCCGAATGGCAGAATTTATTCTACAAATGTATAGCAAAGATAGACGACACCATGTATCTGCAAAGTTTAAATAGAGCTCAAACGACATCAACTAGGCTTATATACAAAGTATTAAACCACACCCTTTACATAAATAATTATTTTAACAAAACACTATCTTTACACCAAATGAGTCTTATATTTAAAGCTATGACGGAAATGCTCAATTTAAATTATAGGCCCCATAGAGCTGACCTTCGCCCGATATGTAGTTTGTGCAACCGGAATGAAATTGAAGATGTGTACCACTTTTTAGCTGTATGCCCGATGCTACAGGAGATTCGTAGACTTTATTTCTCAAAGAGCGCTCTTACACTCGAAGATACAAAGCTGATTTTAAATGGAAATTCAGGTTGGAAAAGTCTTTGTTACTTTATAAATCATGCCTTAGGTTATCGTAACAGTTTTTTAGATTAATAAAATAGTTAAAATATACTCTTTTATCTTTAAATATGTTAATTATTATACCTTTCAATTAATATTTGTTTTTTAATGTATAATTTTTATTGCTCTAATTTCAAACATAATTTTAAACTTTAACTTTCTTCTATAAAAAAAACTCGAAATAAGTCAATTCAGGCAGACGGCAAAATTTGCCATGCTATTATTCTTAAGTATGTAATAATGTAAAACAAATCGAGAAAATAAAGAATTAGTAATAATAATAATAATAATAATTATAAAAACTTTTGTCTGTCGTTTTCATTTGGATTTTAATGTCGACATCTGACAAATTTAAGTGGAGATAAAAATGCACTAAAAAAACGGCTATACTCTGTCCAACAAAAATTGTCAGTACAGGGAAGAAAGGACGTTTGTCTCTCATTCTGGTTGCATTGCCATGCATAAGTGTGTCGCCTTTTAAAGCTCTCACAGGGATTCCGTAGTTTAAATTATAAATCGCCGCAAATGAGAGTAAAAAACGCGTAGGGTTACCGTCTGCCGATTCAAAACGACTGAGAACAATATTCAATTTACCTTTTGCCACAACGCCAAGCGGTAAAATAGGCGCGTTTTTTTTTTAAGTTGGAAAGCAATACGACAACACTCAACATACTCATCTTCTTAAAATGTGTTCTCAAAAGCTTCAAATCCCAAAAGGTTCTTAATAAAAACCACTGAAAAAGCTCCTTGCTTGCAATTGAGAATGATAATGGTAACTCTGTTTTGATGTAGATAAAGAGCGCACGATCGTATTGAGTTTTGAGTGACACTTGACACTCTTGACAGTATCTCCAGCAGTGGGATACGACGCGACGGTCGTGTTGGGGTGTACAACTTTTTACAAAGAACTACAACAAAAATTCACCTCACCTTTCATCTATCTTTTTACTTTACGATATACCATACGACCTAACCACACCTAAAATTTTATTAGGACCATAAGTTGAGGGAGCAGTAAAATACTAGCTTTTTGGGTTATTGAAGCTAGAAGACTCAACAGCTGAATCAAACTACAATAAAATTGTAGAAACTTTCAAACTTTCTAATATTCCAATTCAAAACATATGGTATAATCTGGATAAGGAAAAAGGCGAAGCTTTTATTTCGAATATGCAAAACGTTCTGTATAACAACACCGATATAGTTCGAAATGAAGAGAGTACAGCACAAAGTATGTGGGATCTCCTACAGAGAACTTGCAAAGAAAAAGCCAAAACACTGTTAGGGGTTTCAAAAGGACACAACCAACAAGGCAAAGAAACATGGTGGTGGAATGATGAAGCTAAATCAGTTATAAGTAAAAAGAAAATGGCTTTCAAGGCTTGGTCGAAGTGCCCCTCTAATGATACAGAGCAAAAGTCACGCCTCGAAGTGGAATATAGAAACTGCAAGAAAGAAGCGAAGAAGAAGTGCGCCCAAATTCAAGCAAAGAATACAGAAAACCTGTATCGGGAGCTGGATGAAATTTCTACCCCGACAGCTGGTGCTATTCAAGAGCTACGGCAAAACACGAATAAGGGCGCAACTATCTTCAAAATAGCCGCTCAAAGAAGAAGAAATGCCCAGGAGATTTGTTCGCCAAAGTTTATTAACAATGCTCAAGGCCAACTACTTGTGGAAGACAACGAAATTCTTCACAGGTGGCGACAGTATTGTGACGGACTTCTAAACGAACAATTTCCAAGGCTATACTTTCCAATAGCTTCACCTAACTTAAGCGAAGTATCCGACGTCACAGTCGAAGAAGTTAGTGAGGCGGTAAAATACTCCAAAAAGGGAAGAGCTGTTGGCCCAGACGAAATACCCTCAGAGTTTTGGAAAAAGATGGGAGACATCGGGTTTAGATGGCTCATGATTCTTGTCTCCAAACTTATACGAGGTGATCGCATGCCTAATCAATGGAGGGAAAGTTACCTTCTTCCAATTTATAAAGGAAAGGGTGATACTCGAAGCTGTGATAATTACCGTTCGATTAAGCTGATGTCACACACCATGAAGATCGTTGAGCGAGTCTTGGGTAGCCGACTGCGAAAAATAATTAGGCTATCTGATGACCAGTGCGGGTTTGTCGGGGGTAAGTCAACCACGGATGCAATCCAGAGTATAAGAATAATTATGGAAAAACATCGGGATTCTTTGGAGGATTTGCATGTCGTATTGGTTGATTTTGAAAAAGCATTCGATCGGCAACCACGAGATCTAATATGGGTGGCCCTCAGGCAACGAGGAGTTCCAGAAACCTATGTGCGGATAATTATGGACATGTATGATGGAGCAGTTACTAAAGTAAGATGCGCAGCTGGAGTCACCGAAGAATTCGAAATCACAGTAGGTGTACACCAGGGAAGTGTCTTGAGTCCCCTGCTCTTTATTACAGTTCTTGATTACCTGCTTGAAGGCAAAGTGACGGATCCAAAAGTGCATCAGTTATTCTTTGCTGACGATGGAGCCATCATAAGTGAAGACCCGATATCCCTACAACGAGCACTTGACGTATGGGTGGATGTTCTAGAAGGAAGTGGGTACCGCATAAGCGCGAAAAAGACAGAATACCTATGCTGCCCATTTTCTGATCCACACAGGCCTATTCCAGACATTTATTTGAATGGAGTAGTGCTTCCCAAGTGTGAAAAGTTTAAATATCTGGGGTCTATGATAAATAACGAAGCTACTTGTGATGACGATATCAATCATCGCGTAAGCGTAGGGTGGATGAAGTGGCGGGAAAATTCTGCTATCTTCTGTGACCGAAAAATGCCCCCTAAGCTGAAAGGAAAGCTCTACACTTCAGTTGTGCGTCCAGCACTCACATACGGTTCACAATGTTGGACAATGTACAAAAAGTATGAGAGTAAGCTAACGGCAGCTGAGATGAAGATGCTTCGTATGACAGCAGGAGTTACAAAGCTTGATCGAATTAGAAGTACGAAGATCCGAGGAAGCCTTCATGTTAAGAATACCATTTCCCAAAAAATTGAACACGACCGACTCAGTTGGTATTGCCATGTTCAAAGGAGAGATCCTGAGAACCCCGTCAAAAGAGCAATATCATACAACGTTCCAATTCGGAGTAAAAAGAAAGGTAGGCCTAAACACTCCTGGTACAAACAAATGCAAAAACACCAGCATTCAGTTGGCCTCAGAAATGGAACAATACAAAACCGGGAGGCTTGCCGCCGATTTCTGAGGTCAACCCGGCGAACCCCACAGGCGGATCACTAGTGTGAAGCAGATACGTGGGAGAGTTATGATCCCCTCGACATCGAGATCATAACAGCGCCGAAACAAAGGAAGAAGAAGAATTCCAATTCAAAACATGATTTTCTTCAGACAATGCTGCTGTTATGACGGATTCATTAAGCGGTGCTTCACGTTTGAAAAATATTAATCCTAATATTTTATCGATTGGATGCTCATGTCATAATTTAAGATTCTGCTCTGCTTATGCTGCTAAATGTTTACCTAGGCAAATAGAAAAATCATAAAGGGATATATTTCTATTTTTGCCACAGCTAGAAAAAATCAAAAGATTTCATTACTCTCCAAAAAGCACTTGGGGCTAATAAACATCAAATTTTAAAGGTTTGCTAATCTCAATGGCTTTTATTGGAAATGGTCTTAAAAAGAATCATAGGGTAGTGGAATCCCTTGTTTAATTTTTTATACTGCACTCATTTGAAGAACCTACTTCTTAGGCTTCACAAATTTTTGATTTTTTAAAAAAATAAAGACAATTTAGTTTGTTTTTGAATTTTTTGTCAATAAATCTGAAAATTATAAATGAGTTAAACAGAAAATTTCAATCAGAGAACTAAATATAATGAAAAATTCTGTAAAGAAAAAGGATAACGCTCAAATATTTATAATTTATTTTCTTTATTTTTTAAGTGATGCCTCCTCCTCGCCGGGTTTCCACCTTGTTGCGGTGGGGAGGCTTACGTTTGAAGCCTCGGCTGATCGGCTTTGGATTTATATTTATTAAATCCTCAATCGATCTGCTGAGGTTTTAAGCCAACTAAGAGGAACCCACAACGATAAAACTATGGACTTGTCACAACAAACGAACAAAACATCAGCGGGGATATACGCTGAAACGTCGACAGAAGTCACGGCTGCCGGCGCGGGCTTGGCCTCTCCAACAGGAGGAGGGGATAAGTCGCCAGTGACAAATAAAAACGAACAACAACAACAAGACAAGACGACAAAGACAACGACAACGACAATTACAACACAAGAGGAAGAAGACCTTCTCCTCACCCCTTCAGACGACGACGCGTGTTCCGTTGCCAGCTCCGCCTTCTCAGGGTTGTCGACCACTTCAGTTCGGAGTAGAATCTCCAACTGTAAGAAGACGGTCAAACGACTTGGAAGTCGGAATTGGAAGGAACTCAACGACATTGAACGAAGACGTCTTCAAAACGCTCGTGCTTTTCTGGCGAATGATCCTAAGAGGACAGGAAGGGTACTTTCCCAGCCGTCCAAAGAGGTGAATTCTACAGAGGGTACGAGCGTGAATACTCTAATGGGACCGCCAAATCCGCCGACTGGTAAAATCCAATCAAAGGAAAGTCCGATCTCATTGGAGACCCCCTCGACGAATACGCCTACGACGACGCTGCTGAAGCAAACAGCGGGACCACTTCTCCCAACCAGACCTGGTATGGAGCCACTTGCTCCATCGGGACTGGAAGGCGGGAAGGTGCAACCGTTGGAGATGGATATGGTGGGGCCGTGTGGGAGTGGCGCTAGGGGCCCTAGCCCCATAGGCAACTCCGGCACGTCTCTTCCATCTCTATCGAGTGGAAGTAGTGTCATAGACTTAACAACGAACACGACAATGAACACGACAAAGAACACCGTAATCGAGAAGAAGGCCTCACGGAGTGCTGGAAATCTCACCCAACGGGTTCTGAAAAAGAAACGACGGAACGCTGAGAGGATTGTCCGGCGTCTATCTAGCAAAAATCCCGAAACCTTAACGGCCAGGGAGAAGCTAGCGCTGGGCAATGCTACTCAAAAACTAAAGACCTTGACGACCACTGACATAACGAACAACTCGACAAAAACAAAGACAAAGACCTTGAGAGCGGCAAAGGAGACGGTCGGCACTACGCCCCACCCTGAACCAAACTCAACGGCGTCTAAAAGAACGAGGCAGGATGATAAATCTTCGCCTACAAATCCTTCACCCAAAACGAAGAGAAGAAAGACCTTGATCACGGAAGGGACTACGGAGAAGCGACAATTTGCCATTGCGGATTTCGGTACACCCTCCCGAAAACTCTCCGATGATCAATGGCAGTTGATGGAAGTCAGAATCCTGGACGAGGTGAACGACGTTATCGTTAAGAACGGGCAACCGCCTCTCTTCGGTAATCTCAGAACCGTCCACGGATTCAAGATGCTGACATGCGAAGACGATTATACTCTCGTGTGGCTGCAGGACTTCGTCAAAAGAACGATTGCTCCCTGGCCAAATGCAAACCTTCGCCTTATGGGGCTTAAGGAAATAAAAGACCTTAACAGACCCAAAGCGAAGATGATGATGCGAGGACCAACCATCCCTAGGGACCGCATTGAGAGGTACCTGCAATCCCTAAATACTGAGCAGCTCAGTGAGAACTGGAAAGTGCTTGAGATGGGAGAGCAGACCAAAGACGGCACAGAAGTGGTTGTGCAGCTCAGTCACAAGTCTATACCACTTTTGAGGAAAATTGGCTTCAAAGTTCGGATCGGGATAAACCGGTGCAAACTGCGACTAATAGCCAACAAGAACAAGCAAGTAAGTAAGGGGCGGGAGGTTTTTAATAAACTATGAACATGAAATTAGTACAAATTAATCTCCAACATAGTAAAGCAGCCAGCGCCAACCTTGTCTACCTCATGGAGAGTAGGCAAATAGACATCGCCCTTATTCAAGAACCCTGGACCGCAGGTGGCAAAATTAAGGGCCTGCACTCAAAAGGACTTACACTGTTCAAAACTGCACAAGTGGTATCAAACAGTAATTTTAGAACTTGCATTGTAGCTAGGAAACAGTTTAATCTTTTTCTTCTATCTACATATAGTAATCTAGACCAGACTGTCGTGAAGCTAGAGCGGATCGGGCTCCCACCACTCATCCTGGCATCTTGCTATATGCCATATGACGGGACGGAGGGACCACCTGCAGACCTAACAGTCCAGCTAGTAGAGCGAGCAGCAATCGAAGGATGGGACGTGGTTCTAGGATGTGATGCTAACTCACATCATGCTCAATGGGCAAGTACCGACACCAACAGTAGAGGTGAGTCTCTTTTTGAATTTATTATAGAACATAATTTACTGGTAGCAAATAGGGGCAATGAGCCCACTTTTGTTATAAAAAACAGGGAAGAAGTGATTGATATAACTGTTACTAATAATTCAGATACAGTTTCAATCGACCAATGGAATGTTCTCAAAGAAGAATCATTCTCAGACCACAGGCTTATAGGCTTCTTGATAAATGATTCAGTGGAAACTCCGAAACCTTATAGGAATTTCAGAAACACCAACTGGGATCTCTTTAATAGGGAATTAGAGAAAAAACTCAAAAATTTCAATAACACTGCGATTCAAGAACCCAAGCATATTGATCAAACATCAGAAGAACTCAGGGTGATTCTTAGTAGCGCCTTCGAGAAAAGTTGTCCACTGAAACATATAGGGAAAGGAAAAAAGAAACCACCCTGGTGGACGGTAGAACTCGGTAACTTGAGAAAAGTAACAAGAAGACTTTTCAATGCTGCCAAAAACACTAGAAATGAGAATGACTGGGAAGTATATAAAACCAGTCAACGAAAATTTAAAGCAGAAACGCAACGAGCGAAACGAAGCTCATGGAGAACTTTTTGCAGTGAAATCGAAGGGACAAACGAATCTGCTAGACTAAGGAAAATTCTTTCCAAAGATTCAATCCCTTTAGGATCTCTAAAAACGCCCACTGGGTGCTGGACAGAATCCTGCAATGAGACTCTTGAGCACTTAATAAATACTCACTTCCCGGGTTGCGGGTCAAATGACAGCAACCTGGAAACAGAACCCTACACGGAACACATTATACCATCGGATATTATAACGGAAGAAAAGATAAGATGGGCAATCCATTCCTTTTCTCCGTATAAATCCCCTGGCCTTGATGGCATCTTCCCAATGATGCTACAGAAAAGCGAAATCCAAATAATACCGCTCCTGAAAAACATATTCCTTAACAGTCTAAAATGGGGATATGTTCCTTTATCATGGCGCGAAGTCAAAGTGGTTTTCATTCCAAAAGCTGGCAAGCCCAGTCATACAGAAGCAAAAGATTTCAGGCCAATTAGTCTGACATCGTTTATTCTTAAAACGTTTGAAAGACTGATAGACCTACATATTCGTGGCACTCTGAAACTGGTTGATTTATCCCCAGCTCAGCACGCCTACACAAAGGGGAAGAGTGTAGAAACGGCACTTCACAGCGTCGTTAGCACGATTGAGAAGACATTGAGCGACAAAGAATATACCCTTGCTGCGTTTCTCGATATTGAAGGAGCCTTCAACAACGTGAACAATAAAGCGGTAGAGGCAGCTCTAGTAGACAATAAAATCGATAATTCGATAATACGTTGGGTTATGTGCATGCTAAAGAACAGGCAAATTAACTCGGAACTTGCAGGGATACAGATGAGAGTGTCCACATCCAGGGGCACCCCACAGGGGGGAGTTCTCTCACCACTCCTTTGGGTGCTGGTTATGAACACAATTCTCATTAATTTAAAACACTGTGGTGTAAAGATAGTAGCCTACGCTGACGATCTTGCGTTATTAGCTACAGGTAAATTCTTACCCACTATCAGTGAACAGATTGAATACGCCCTTTCTAAGGTTAATAGATGGACTAGAAAGTGCGGCCTGATGGTTAACCCGTCAAAAACAGAATTAGTCCTCTTCACAAATAAAAGGAAAATACCAAACTTCAGAATACCTTCAATTGAAGGCACCCCGCTGAAGATTTCAGATCATGCAAAGTATCTTGGTGTGATTCTAGATAGGAAATTAAACTGGAGTCTTAACACTAAGGAAAGAGCGAAAAAAGGAATGATTGCATTCTACTCCTGTAACAGAATCTTTGGGAAATCCTGGGGACCTAGTCCAAAAATTATCAGGTGGATGTATTTGGCGATAATCAGACCAATACTAACCTATGGTAATTTGGTATGGTGGAATGCAACGGAAAAAAGCACGAACCTCAAAACTCTGGCAAAAGTACAGAGACTCGCGTGCATTGGGATTACGGGTGCCATGAGATCCACACCAACTGCAGGGTTGGAGGCGATACTCAACCTGAAACCCCTAGACCTTTTCGTACAAGAATCCGCAGCATATAGTGCCTTAAGGCTAAGCCAGACTAATACCTGGAAAAACAGCGCAATAGGACATGCTCAAATTCTTCAGAAATACTTGGGTGATAGTATCATTACAGATTATACAACACCCGAGCTTGACTTTTATAAACCATTCCAAACTGCCTTTCCAAGCAGAGAAGAATGGCTGAACAACCAACCCTACACCAGTGAATCAGAAATAGCAATCTATACTGATGGCTCCAAAATGGACACAGGTGTTGGTGCAGGCTTTTTCTCAGAACCTCTTGAGCTAAACAACTCACTTAGGCTCCCGGATCATAGCAGTGTCTTCCAAGCGGAGGTCCTGGCAGTGACAACAGCTGCTAGACAGGTATCAATGATGGCGATACCACGGGCTGATATCACCTTTTACATTGACAGCCAAGCGGCAATAAAAGCGATTTCTGCCACTGTGATAAAATCGAAGCTTGTCTCTTGCTGTCGCGAAGAGCTTAAGGTTCTTGGCACGCAGCACAATATTAGACTCTGCTGGGTACCGGGACACAGCGGCATACCAGGTAATGAAAATGCCGATGAGTTGGCAAGACAGGGATCAGCGCTCGACGCTAGTCAAGCAGAGATGGTAAACATCCCACTCTGTAACATTAAACAGAAAATTTCAGACATAATCCTAAGGAAATCCAATGAAAGGTGGAATCTACTTGACACCTGTGATACTACTAGGAAAATATGGCCCTGCTTTAACAAGCAGAGAACTGACAAAATTATACAACTTAGTAAGAAGTCCCTTCGCTCTCTTACGAGCATAATCACCGGACATAATTTATTGAAATACCATAAATTTAAAATGAAACTAAGTACAGATGACCTATGCAGAGGATGTGGTGATGAGGAGGTACATGAAGACACCTCACACTTTCTCTGTCATTGCCCGTCACTATGCCACCAGAGAAGGAAATGGCTTGGTAGCTACTTCTTTGATAATCTAGAAGATATTTCTAATATTTCAGGAATACACATATTGAACTTCGTCAATGCCTCAAAATGGCTTGACTGATTAACAGAATACATAGGTTTTATCAGGAAAGAGTGATAACACTCACGGGTAACACAATGGATCTACATTGATCTAAGTGTGACAATAGCAACATCAATTGTCAGCCCAACAACCTAACCTAACCTAAGTGATGCCTCGCTCTGGGTCCGGTAGTGTGTTGTTGTTGTAGCTCTTGCTCTGTGCTGCGATCCTAAATTCCATGCGAAGCAATTCGCATTTTTCGGTCGCAACCACCGTTCATCAGGTGGTGATGATCACATGCTCTGTATACCAAAGGGTTGGCTTATGCGCGCAGGCTCTTTTCGGTTGCAACCTACGCTACTCAGGTGGCGATGATGGTGTTCATCGTCATAATAGTGCTTGGCTTCTGCAACAGATGTCATTCGATTGGTGCTTGCAAGGTACTGTTGCCCAAGAAAACTGTTGCTACAGGCGATTTGCGGCTAAACGGAGCTTCGTAGACCCCCAAAGTTGACATCTTCTTACATGATTTCTGCATTTTCATATTGCATATTCGTGATCTAGTGAGAGCCACCTTTCAATCCACGTATCGCATGAAACGAAAAACAAATTTTTATCTTTAAACGCGAATTGCGGCTGAACGAAGCTTCCTAGACCCCTCAAAGTTGACATCTTCTAACGTGATTTCTGGCTAAACTAGGCATTTTAGAGAATTAAAAATTGCATATTCGTGATCTAGGGAGTGCCACCAAAATTTCTGTTTCCCTGACTTCATTAGATTCTCGTTGTTCCACGTACGACCAACAACGAAAAACGTACACAGAGCACAACACCGAAAGTCTAAAAGCAGCTTTATATCTCACATTTGACTTCTCGGGCTCTCGGCTGTCAATCTAGTTTGAATTCACAGTTTGAACATTTCTGGTTGAGAGAGAGAGGCTCTCATTTTCGAACTTATGAGAGGTTGGTGAATAGCACAAATAATTTCCAATTTATGAGCCTCTTAAACTTAAGAGCCATTTATGAGACATGCAGGCTCGTATTCACCTGAACGCTCCTAAACGGCTCTTAACTTTACGAGGCTCTTAACTTGAAATTTCTGTGGAGTATTCACCAACCACTCGCAAGTGTTTTTCGAAGTTCGAAAATGAGAGCCACTCTCTCTTGTTCAGGCATACCCAAACTGTGAAATATTGTGGAATGTTAGTCTTGCTCTTGACAGCAAATGGATACTCTTCTACTTGGCATTGCTCACATGGATTCGAATCAAATGCGTGCGTGGCACACGCACAAGCGAACAAACTTTCGAAGAGAGCGCTCGTAAGTTAGGAGTGGTCGGGACCACTCCTAACTTTTAAGAGCGCTCGTAGATCTTCACTAATATTGCTTGGTGAATAGGTTTATGAGCTTCTTAAGTTATGAGCGCTCGGTGAATACCGGCCGCAATGTGGAATTCTTGTCTTACATTGCCCAAAATTCTACCATCGATCAGAAGCAAAATTATTGATTGAACCGTCAAAATAGAAAATCCGTCCTTTACAAGACGACAAAAAATGAAAAAGACATAGTTTCATACATTTTAATAGGCAGGGTGATGTAGTAACAGTTTTCTTGGGCAACAGAAATTTTTGTGGCACGCCCTAGATCACGAATATGCAATTTTTAATCCTGTAAAACAACTGTGTTCTAAAATTCTGCTTGTTTAGATTCATAGGTTTTTGCAAGAGCCGCTTTTGGCGATTTATTTTACTTATGTAAGGTTTCTTTCTAATATTTCGACCATGATAACCGGATTGGTAGAGCACTCGTTGAATAGTTTGAGGGTAACATGACTTACCTGTTTCTTTGGTTATTTCTGCTGATATCTTTGATGGGCTTACTTTGGGGTTCCTCTTTACTTTCCTAACAATAATACGGAATTCTTGCTTGTCATTGTCATTGATCGAGGGTCATTTTGCAAACTTCCAATGTTATTTTATTTGGTTATTATTTTGTGTATAGTAGATGGACCTTTTTTAACAATTTTACCATTCTCGCACTCCGATTTATTTTCTAAATAGTGTTTGGTTATAATTTTTTTAAGTGAGTGCTTACTTACTTTTGTGATACACTGTACCTTCGCGTGTCATATTATGTCACTAAAACAAATGTCAAAACAAATCCATAAATTTTCAATTTGTTTTAAAAATCCTGCTTCCTGCCTCACTTTCTCGTCTCTTTCTTACCATGAAGTGCGAATGAAAAAAAAAAAACACAGAGACGTCAAAATAAGTCGTCCATGTATACAATTTTCTCATTCTTTCATTATTCATATTTTGATTCCATACATATTCTAAAGCAAATTTAATTTGTTTCAAATTTAGCAGAGACAATCCTAACAAGTGCTATCGCTATGCTTAAGGTGTCCCCCAATCGTTCGTCTTAATAGGTTTGTTCGTTGAGCCCTGAACTCACCCTGGGGTCGCCCTAAATCGTTTTTTGAAAAACCTGAAGTCACCCTGGTGAGCAAATTCTTTGTTTTTTGAGACCTGGGGTCGCCCTGAACTCGCCATGAAGTAGATCTAGGTATTTTGCTGGGGCGAGTTCAGGTAACGATCAAACTGTCAAAAGTCATATGAGATTTCATATGTATTTCTTTTGTTGTCGTTTGGCGATTCGCATGTTGCTGTTATTGCTTGTATTTGCAATTAAATGTTTGTTGTACTCATCGGATGAAACATTCAGCAACAACGCGAAATTGTTTTCGTTCATTTTTAAAACTAATTTATAACAAATTTAAAGTTTTATCAGATCACACAATGATTTTGTCTTGCTTTTAGCTGTCAACAAAACATTTGAAAGCCCTTGGGTGTTTTTTGAAAACCGAAAACCCCAGTTTTTGTTGACAACTCTGAGGGTTGTCAAGAAAACCTGGGTCAACCCTAGGTAAAGTTCAACGAACGAACCTAATGAGAGTACTATAAAAGTTTTATATACTCGTACAAAAATATTACTTAACTTACTCTTACTAACCCTTTCATAATTTTAAACATTTTGTAACTAGTATCGTGCTAATGCCATATTTTTTAATAAATTGCTTCTGAACACACCTAAAGTAATGACATTTAATACAAAAAGCTAAGAAAACATACCTTTTCTAAAAAAAATAGATATTTGACGATTTTAGCTTTAATAAAATGGTTGACAAAGTATGAATATTCAATTAAGATTTTTAAAATCGGCGATTTAACCTAGTTTCATACTACATACGCTAATTCAACTAAGCTAATTCAACAAGAAGAATTAACGCATTTGGGAAAATGGGAATCCACGAGTGATTGTTGAAAAGCCGATGCATCCTCAAAGAGTAACTGTTTGGTGCGGTTTATGGGCTGGCGGCGTCATCGAAAATGAGGTCGGCCAAGCAGTTACCCAGTTACCGTGAATGGTGTTCGCTATCTCGAGATGATAACGGGCTTCTTGTGGCCAGAAATTGAGGATATAGACCTGGACGATATGTGCTTCCAACAGGATGCCACTTGCCACACAGCCAACGACAATGGTTCTTTTGCGCGAGAAATTCAAAGGCCGTGTTGTCTCACGTCGCACAGTGGGCCCAAATGGAGTTTGGCGTCTCAAAAATCTGTAACTTTTTGTCTCTTGGAATAATTTAGTGAAATTTGGAACATAAATTATCTTTGATATATGTATAATATATATATATGTATATAATGTAATACACAATTTTTTAAAATTTTGTTTCTTAGTACTTAAAGTTAATTCAAAGTTAAAAAATTTCGTTTTGGCCAACCAAAATGTGGATTTTTGTTATAAATTTTGTTTTTATCTATTTTTTTACTTAGGTTATACACATTATATTAACAATAAACTATAACAACCAAAAATAAAACAATTAAAGCAATGAAAAAATGTTATTTAAATAAAAAATCCTTAATAAATACAAATGCAAATAAAAAAAATTTCTCAGTTCTGTAGTAGCTGTAAAGCTTCTTCAAAGAGCTCAGATGTATTTTGTTTTCTTATACTTGATATAAGAGGATCTGATGTCAATAATAAGTGATGAAGGACATCCTGTTGCTATATTCGTGAACAGGTCATTCTTATTTTTTTTTTAATCCTTGTCAAGTGCTTTTTGGGCATCTTCAGATAGCTGACCTGTTGGTAACTGAATCATGCTTCACCGTGAATCAGTATTTTATGCACAAAAGATTGCATGTTATTCCATTTATATTTTCCAACAAAAATGCGTGGAATATAAAATGCATATTCACCAAATTTCTGACCATTTTTGGACGAAACAAATGTAAGTGTTTGAAAAATTACATAAAACATTTCTATAAACTCTAGGTCAACACCTGTTATGTTGACAGAAGTTTGAAATTTTTTAAAAAATCTCCTAACAGTGTTACCATCATTACTGTTACCAGTACCTTGTCCTAATTCAGCTCGAAAATAGATTTGAACAAGTCTTTTTTTCTCTTTTTTGCTTTTTTTATTCTCAAGAGTTTGAAAACCGTTTAGCAAAAGAAAGGTTATTAGAGTATGAAAAATCAATTACATACAACGAATCCAAGCATGTAGAGTAGATAGTCCGTACCTGAATGCGTTTTCATTTTTAGGTTTGGCTTTCACTTTTATTGATAAGTTCATATCTTTTAGTTTTGCGCCACACACTGTACAAATAGAACAGGAACTTCTTTCCGTTAAGACTAGTCCAACTTTTCCGTCGATCATCGTTAAAAACAATTGATGTTGTATTCAACAACTCCTTCATTTTCATCAAACAGGGTAGCCTGCAATTCATTGATTTGGTTTTGTATGTCGTTCACAACTTCTTTAGTTTTTTCGGGTGTTTCTTTTGAAAACTCATAGTTTGAGAAGCCATAATTCCATCCAAATAAAAAACAAAATAAATAACCGCATTATGAGCAGTTATCATCAACAAAAAAAAAAATAAAGTATGTGATTAATAAAAAAGGGCAGCAAGTACCCCTTTTACTTCATCTACGTCCCTGGTAACTTTAAGACATTACATTAATTTAAGAAACATGCATATCTAACGGAATCATTTGATTGCGAGTATAGCAACTGAGTTTGCCAAAAGAAAAAAAAAAACAAATATAGCTTATGAGAGTTTTTTTTGCTCGTACTTTATGAAACATATATCACCATTGTTCAAAAAGGGCATAATTGGAACAAAAATTTTTTTTTGTGCATTGTTACTAATGTATAAGGAATAAAATGCACTATAAAAGAAAACAGCGCAAGACAGCGCAACCATTTAATACCTTAATCAAAGATGAAAACAAAGGAAAAAAGCTTGTTAATACAAATGATTAAATAAAGAAAAGAAATTATATTTTTTTTAATTATTTTCATTGATTTGAAAAGCTCAAATTACAAGCTTTCCAACGATATATAACACTTGTGTGTTCACATCATAAAACGCGCGAAGAAAACTCTGTTAAAGACGTTCTTCATTTGGCCATTCAAATAGGCTAGTGTGTGGCGACCACTTCAGGTAGCCATAACCTTAAGCCTAGTACGCAGATCGGGAAAAATTTTGTCTCCCATACATTTTTTTTCCTGGGACAAATTTTGTCTCGGATATTTTTCCGAGCAGTACGCAGTTCGCGCGCAAAATTCATACTATTGTGAATTACTCTTCAAAATGTCTCCACTAAATTTTGCCGGGAAATAGAATGATACAAGCATTATTTTGCGGGACAAATTTTGACAGCCACCGTATTTCCGAAAGTGATTTTTGTCAATTCTGGTTTTATGTAAAAGGTGCTGATGCTTGTCTTGAGATCATCAAGAGGAGATTCCAAAAAGGTATGAACGACTTTTGTAAGACAACCCGTTCCAGAGATACACTAAAAAACACATTAAATTAGATTTCATCTCTCCAACTTCAAATTTTTGCGCGGGATTTGGAAAAAGTTTTGTAGAGATTAAAATTGTAGAGATAAAATTTGTCTTGTCTCGATCTGCGTACTAGGCTTTACAACAAAACACATTAAATTATTTTTTAATTCTCCAACTTCAAACTTTTGCGCGAGATTTGGAAAAGTTTTGTAGAGATGAAAATTGTAGAGATAAAATTTGTCTTGTCTCGATCTGCGTACTAGGCTTAACGACTTTGAACTTCAATTATGTATGTATCAGAGTCGAAAATATGGACCATCGGATAGAGGTATGCCACCGAAGCCGTGGCGAACGTTTGGCCGATATTTTCTTTTACACATAATTGTCATAGATCGATAGATCCTACTATTATAATAAAACATACGAGTATTAAGATAATTCCTTGAAAACCACCATTCATAAGTTGCTCGATACAACCCATGCAACGGATTCTATTAAATATAACTAACCAAATCATTAAGCCTAGTACGCAGATCGGGAAAAATTTTGTCTCCCATACATTTTTTTTCCTGGGACAAATTTTGTCTCGGATATTTTTCCGAGCAGTACGCAGTTCGCGCGCAAAATTCATACTATTGTGAATTGCTCTACAAAATGTCTCCACTAAATTTTGCCAGGAAAAAGAATGATGCAAGCATTATTTTGCGGGACAAATTTTGACAGCCAAAAGTGATTTTTGTCAAAACTGGTTTTATATAAAAGGTGCTGATGCTTCTCTTGAAAGCATCGAGAGGAGATTCCAAAAAGGTATGAACGACTTTTGTAAGACAACCCGTTCCAGAGATATACAACAAAACACATTAAATTATTTTTTAATTCTCCAACTTCAAACTTTTGAGCGAGATTTGGAAAAGCTTTGTAGAGATTAAAATTGTAGAGATAAAATTTGTCTTGTCTCGATCTGCGTACTAGGCTTTAAGGTGGAAATCTTTTATAATTCATAAGAGAAAACATAGCAGAATAACAGATGTGGCAGAATAGGCCTAAATATATCATCGTATTAACCGAGTATTATATTAAAACAGTTTTATCATCATACTAATTCGACTAGAATTTTGCTCCATTGTGAATAACGTCTTAAATTAAAAACTAATATCGTGAACTACGAAACTACACTGCCGACTGTAGTAATGACACTTGATGCTCAGAACTCCGATGTGTCAGAATTTTGTAATTGACAGAAGCACTTTTTATCTTTATATTTTTTGTTATAAATTTTATCAACAAAATAATTTTTGTTTTATTTGGTACGTTTATTATTAAATTAAAAGTAATATTGAAAAGAAAAAACCTTAAGGAAAACAGCTTCAACTTATGTGTGCAATCAAGGATCATGAATAAAAACCACTTGGTTCTTAAGAAAAACAAAAGTTCTCTGTTCACACGTTTCTTAATGGGTGACGCCCAAAAAATGTCTTGCTGCTGACGCCTTATTTTAATTGAAGACAACTTTCTTTTGATTGTTTCTCAGAAAATACTTATTATTCGTTTTTGCATTTCTACTTAAAACAGTTCGAATTCTTCTAAACTATGACGCTTAACTATGGAAGGAAAACTCCATCGAGTGCATATCGATCGAATCCTTCTGTTTACTCACACGCAACTGGAAGGTAAACAAAAAATGCCTCAACATGAATTATCCCGTAACTTGGTCATTATTTTGATTTTAAATCTTATTTTGCAGATCTTCAACTAATCTCCATTCGATAAAATCACGGTCAACTCGATCAGTTCGAATACCATGGTATCAGAAGCCAATTTTAAAGAACAATGAATACATCGATGTTCAGAAAAGTGCTCTGCTAATTGGATTCTTTTCTATTGTAAGTGAAGGACGTGTTCTTTGGTGAGTTTTTAGTAATGATGTGTGTTTAACTCTTGCAGTTCGTCGCACTATTTACTATTGCAACATCGATTTTCGATTTGTATTGTCTCGCCATGGCTGCTCCGGGATCAACTCATTACGGATATTACATCATTTCGTATGAATTTGTTTATGTTGGGAATGTACATGGTGAGTGAATAGTAATTAATTAATTTGAAAGTACAAGGCAAGACCTAACAGCTATTTTTTCAACGATGTGAGACTTAGCATTCATCACATACGTCGTCTAAAATAAATATGTTTTTTTAACTTGCGAGTTAAGACGGTACATTGCATTCCTTTGAATTTATTAATTTTATGTCGTCAAAAAGCAGATAAAGAGAAGTGTATTTTTGAGTACAGTGCGAGGTGGTGAGAAAAATTAGAATATTTGTCCCATAATATCATTTACGCTTTCAATTACAGGACGAATGCAAGCAAGCTGCAAGCAAATTAGCTTTTTGTGCTTAGCTTGTGAATGCCATTGAAGACAAGCGTAGGACCCGAAAACGAAGTAGTATTTGGTACATTTTTTACAAATGAACAAAGATTTGTACTACCATTGCTTGTTTGAATTTATTCCGGTTGGCCTTAATAAATCGCAAACTTACTTCTCAGAATGTTATTATCCTCTTTATAACTTGAATCAAAACATGAATGCTCTTGCGGTTTGGGAATAAACTTTCTAATACCGAAAAGAATTAAATTTGAAATCTATCTGCACTGGAGTCCACGTCACTATCGATGAAGCATAGTGATCCCTACTCTTTTCAGTCTCACTCAGTCCCCTTTCTCTATCATCTATAGACAACTATCATCACCCTCTCAATCTAAATTTTTATCACGATTCTCCCATACAGACTTCTCCACCCACAAATACATATATCTTCTCATAATTTTCATAAAGCAAAATTTGCTCAAATTAATGAATATATCAACAGAGTTTCCTTTAATTTTGAATAATTTTGAAAACCTTACTGTAAATGATACAATAGACATATTTTATACAGAAATATTTAATTCTATTCTCTTCATGTACTCTTTTCTAGGCGTAAAACTTCGTCTTCTTCCCCACTTAACTTTCTTACGCATATTGAAGAGATTATACTAAAAGCAAACTGTACACTAAGCTTTGTAAAACGTTGGTCCAAAGAATTCTCTGATCCCTACGTTACCCGATCTTTATACATAATCTTTATTCGCCCGCTTCTGTCAAGTAAGGTCCCCTTATCAACAAATTCATATATCCACAATCGAGAGCATTCAACGTCGTTTCCTACGTTTCGCACTTCGTGGTCTGTCTTGGAATAACCCTTGTATTTTACATCCGTATCGAGACCGACATCTGTAAATTAACTTAAATACGCTGGAAGAAAGAAGAGCAATAAGTGACTTTCTCTTCATTCATCGACTACTTTCAGGGTCTGTTGATTGCACAACTCTCTACAATTCCATTTTTTTTAACACTAATTCCCCTAATTTAAGAAATCCTTGTCTCTTCTATCTGCCTACCCGTCGAACCTCTTATGGCTCTAACGAACCTTTTACTCGCATGCTTCGGAGGATTAATCGTAACATTAAGTGTTTCGACTTCAACCTCAGTTCACCTTGCCTGAAACTCCGTCTTAATCATCCTTCCAATTCACTCCAATCCTAGATTTAAGAGCTATATTTAGGTTGATTAAGAATAAGCTTGTTTAAGCCTAATACCATATATTAGGCTTAAACAAGCTAATTGCCCCCACCGAAATTAAATTAAAATTCGGCAGTACATTTGCTTTCTCGTATTGCCAAACGAATTGCGAATTTTTCTCTAACTAGGTTTTCTTGACACGAGAAATTTGTTAAATGAAAAAACCGGAATAATTACAAACAAGCTAAAAAGACCTGTAACGTTCATATCCGACGAATTTAATTCTAACATCATGACCAAAAATTACGTCGAAAAATACTATTATGTCCCAAAGGTAGTAGAAAATGTTGGTTATTTATAAAAAAAACGTACGAAACTCGACGAAATGCTCAGTTCCAACGCCGGTCTTTAATGACACTTTGCCAATTTGCTTGCAGTACAGTTTGCTGTTAATTCAACGCTACAAGAGACTGACATGACGCCTCCTGTACTTGAGAGCGTAAACGATTTTATGGGACGAATCTTCTTTCGCACTCGTGCAGTTGCTAGAGTAATAAAAGATCTTGACATTCACAAACTCGCTGGCCTGGATAGTATCCCTGCTATTGTTTTGAAGTGGTGTTTTTCAACACTGGCAAAACCACTACGCAAGCTTTTCTATCTTTTTTTTTATAATCTACCCGCGCTCAAGGGATTATGATTACCCTTTAAATGTTTCAACACAGCGCGGTCGTGAAGTTAATGAAGAGAAAGAAGGATAGGAAAGATGTGTGGCACGATGTTCTGAGACTGTTGGTGGTTGTCTCAGATATTTTTATCTCCAGGGATGGCTGCTGAGTTAAAGCGGAGAAATGCCGTGTCTTATTTCTATGTCGCTTATAATTCACATTATTTTATTCCTGTTCATCCTTGTTGGGTATACTAGTTTAACTCAATTACATGTTGTTAGTGTTATGCCTGAACAACATGTAATGAGTAAACCAGCAACCCATTGATGACAATTTTTAGAAGGTCATAATGGAATTAAAACGACATAGACGACGGCAGGGATCGAACCTGTGATCATGAGGTTGACAGGCGAGCACACATCCATCGCGCCATGGCCACCCCTGATGTAAAAGGTGGAAAGCTGAAAATTTCGATTAATGTGAAATCTCAGAGTTGGGTACTGATCACTCCCCAGAATGAGAGAGAGAATTTAAGTTGATTAAAGCTTTTCTATCTGTCCTACTCTTCAGGTCTCTTTCCGAGTAGATGAAAAACAGCATTTGCCCAGCCTGTCCTTAAAAAAAGGCGAATCTTCTTCCCCTCCAACTATCGTCCAATTGCACTTACGTCCCCTCTTTTCAAGGTCATGGAAACACTGATAAATTATCAGAAATATCTTGAAGAACGAAAGCTTCTCAATGACCGGCAGTATGGCTTTCGTAGCAATAGGTCCACTGGTGATCTGATGGTTTATATCACCAAGGTTAGGTTAGGTTAAAGTGGCTGCTGACCGGAAAAGGTCAGCACACTTAGACCAATATTTGGTCCGTTGTGATACCACAAGGATTTCAAAAATCCCCCTTACTCGTTAAACCATTTTGAGCTAATAATGAAGCGTTTGAGACAGTGAATGTCGGAATTATTTAGATCACTAGGATCGTTATAGTAGTAGTCTCCCAAGTGGAGTCTACGTCTTTGCGCTAGGGCAGGACAAGAGCATAGAAGGTGGGGAATTGACTCCTCTTCTTCTTCATCCATGCAGCTTCTGCAAAAATCATTTGCAGGAACTCCAAGACGAAAAGCATGTCTTCCTATTAGGCAGTGCCCAGTAAGGACACCTATAATGGAGCTAATATGCAATCTACCAATAGAAATTAGTTGTTTTGAGCGTTTAGCATCAAACAATGGCCAAATCAGTTTAGTAGACCGGCAAGTTGGGGTGCTGGTCCACCTGTGGTTAGCTTTCTTTATGGTATCTTGCTTTAGCATAAGTTTACAAGTAGCTAGGGGTATACCGATGTTAGATTTGCTATCCAACAAAGGTAATATTGTTCCGTTTTTTGCAAGTTCGTCAGCTTTACAATTTCCTGGAATGTCTCTATGCCCCGGCACCCATGTAAGGTGAATGTTAAACTGTTTTGACATCTCCACCAGAGATGATCGACAATTTTGGGCTGTTAGTGAGTTAATGGAGACAGAGTCCAGTGACTTTAAGGCAGCTTGACTGTCTGAGAAGATACGTATATCGGTTGTCGATATAACGTTTTCTTTTAGCCAAGAGAGGACTTCTTTTATTGCTAAAAGCTCTGCCTGGAACACGCTACAGTGATTGGGAAGACGAAAAGATAGACAAAGATTTAATTTTTCGGAGTATACGCCTCCACCGACCCCGTCATCGGTTTTAGATCCATCTGTATAGAAATGAATTGCTTCGTCTATCAACAACGACTCATTTTCCCAAGAAGACCTGGAAGGGATGGATACTTGAACATTTTTATCAAATTTTGGATGAGGGGTGGTGTAATCGACGTTACTAGGTAGACTACTGAACGAGTTCAGTATAGTAGAGTGACCAATATCATTATTGATCCACTGCGAGGAGGCTTTAAGTCGAATGGCTGTGTTAGCGGCCGATTGTTTGCTAAAAATATCTAGCGGTATGAGATGAAAAAGAACATCAAGTGCAGCAGAAGGAGTTGAGCGGAGAGCTCCACCCATGATTAAACAGGCTGTTCGTTGGACTTTGCTGAGCATATCGCGGTTTGTTGCTCTTTCCAGCGCAGTCCACCATACTGTCACTCCATATGTAAGTATCGGTCTAATGACTGAGATGTATAGCCAGTGTGTTATATGAGTTTGTAGACCCCATTTGTTACCTACGGCTTTTTTGCAAGAGAAAAGAGCTATGTTGGCTTTGTTGATTCTCTCTTGGATATTGGGCTTCCAGCTTAATTTCTTGTCCAAAATGAGACCCAGATATTTTGCTTTGTCTGA
The DNA here is from genome assembly GCA_963931855.1 of Philhelius festivus. Taxonomy (NCBI): domain Eukaryota; kingdom Metazoa; phylum Arthropoda; class Insecta; order Diptera; family Syrphidae; genus Philhelius; species Philhelius festivus. The sequence continues at coordinate 171,541,829 of OZ007555.1, read as the reverse complement.
AAATTTAAGCGGTATACCTTTGATGAGGGGAGGGTCTATGTGTGGGATTTTATATTTCCTGGTAAATAGGACAAGTTCAGTTTTGTGGGGGTTGACACCGAGTCCACATTGATCTGCCCAGTTAGTAAGCTTGTTTAGAGCATTTTGTAGGAGTTCCTTCAGAGTATTAGGATGCTTACCAGATATCGCTATCGCAACATCGTCCGCATAGGCAATCACCCTGTGCCCCTCCCCTTCAAGAATCACTAGTAGTTTATTTAGGACTAGGTTCCAAAGGAGAGGAGAGAGGACGCCGCCTTGCGGCGTACCCCTACTGACAGTCCTTCGAGTAGTAAAATCGCCCAGTTTTGAATTTATAATCCTGCTTATCAGCATATGATTTATCAAATTACTGATTGACTTATCCACCTTCAGAGATGACAGCGCAGATGTGATTGCGGATGCGTCGACATTGTTAAAAGCTCCTTCTATATCCAGGAAAGCAACTAAGGTGAACTCCTTATGATGAAGGGAGTGTTATATCACCAAAGAGTAGAACAAATCTTTACATCGGCTTCGAGACAGTAAGATTATTGCACTTGATATTTCAAAGGCTTTTGATAGAGTTTGGCATCAAGCTCGCTTATCGAAAATGGGTGCATTTGGTATTTATTAATCTCTTCTTCGTTGAATTAGAAATTACCTTTCGGACCGTTCACTACAAGTAGTTTTGGATGGTTTGAAATCTGATATCCACAAAATAAACGCTGGTATGGCCCAGGGCTCCGTTTTGTAGTCCGAAGTTCTTTCTTATATTCATAAACGATCTTTTTGTCTGAAACTTCTAATCCACTTAATTGTTTCGCTGACGACAGTACCCTTTTTATATTCATTTTTAGATTCACATCCTTGTCCTTCGGATGTGGACCTAAAACGGCAACGTATGATAAGCTCATTAAATTCTGATCTTGACAGCATTGTCCAATGGTGATAGGCGACCGTTGTCTAACTGAAACATTTGTATCTCTCGAGCACAGCCGAAATTATTTTACCGCTATTTTTATAAACAGTGATCTAACCAGTGAAATAGCCAGTTGCATTCCTCCCCTGAAACAATTCAACCGTAATACCCGTACTTCTAGGAATGCTTAACAGTTTACCCTTGAGCCCAATTTCGAACGTAGTGTCAAGTACAGAGATTCTTATTTTAGCCGCACTACAGGAATGTGGAATGCTTTACCCGGCTCAATATTTCCCACTCATTGCAATGTGCATCGGTATCTCCTTTCTAATCCTATCCTACTTTCCTAATTGCTCGCACTGTGTTTAACATTATAAGAGTATTCATAATTCTGTTCGGTCCTAAATTTGGAACTTAATTAATTCCCAGCTTATACTTTATTTTTTTTTTCTTAGTACGTAATGGACTCATTGTGGCCGCTCTGTTCTCGTTAATTGGTGCTTGCGTGGTCTTTTTCTCCAGCATTCTTCTTGTTATAGCCTTACGCAAGGTAAGTTGTATTGTTAAGTACATATTCATCGCAAATTTTATTTTATTTATTATCATAAAAATATCATTTTGGTATTTCAATCATTAACTTGCACATTTCACGCTCACTGCTCTCTTTTAACTTTATAAAGAGAAAAGAGCATGGATACTTTAAAAACAGATTCTTCATACCGGTAGGCTTTTCTTTGTTTAAAGTATATTTATTTGTTATTTATATTTTCCATGCATATTAATTGATTACACTTATTAATCTCACATGTGTCTGCAAAAGTTTAAAAAACAAATTAACCATAAATGTTAAGTATTGATTATAATTGGCTTACAGTTCAGAACAGTAGAACATGCTTATAAGAAACGTAGTTAAAAGAAACATTACGAAGTCACTACCAACTCGGCTTAAAGAAAGTAAACGGTTATTATCGCTCTTTTAAAAGAAAGATTCTTATAAGAGTAATCTACTGATCAGCTTACATTGCAGCATGTGTGATCTTAAATCGAGAGCAAGAAAATGAACAACTTTTTATTTTTCTGGTTTCTGTTAGGAATACGAGCGGAAAGTGATGCCATGGCTGTGGTCGTTTGCCGCATTCACATGCCTTAGATTATTGGCATTTATCTTCTTCGCCATTGTCAACGATTTGATTTTCTTCTACAACATTGTCATGGTCCTTTTGTGGATCGTCATAATATGTATTTCTATCTACGGCTGGCTCATTGTGTACTCGTTGTTCTTGGAACTAGCAGACTTAACCAAACTTGAAGATTTGGCACATTTAAGAGTGAGTTTCTTTTTTTGTTGTTATTAATTAATTTTAAATTATATTTTGTTTCATTAATTTAGATGGGAACAATGGCTTCATTACATTCCACAACACATTCTCTTGCTGGTTCACGTCCAACAACACCTCACAGCACAGTTTCTACAATGCCCATTGGCGAAACATTTAAATAAAAAAAAATTAAAAACAAAATCACCTCCATAAATCGAATAACCCAAATCCGTCCCCTTTTTATAGATTTTAAATATTAGATGTAAACGTATATTGTAAGCATTCCATAAACGAGGTTCACTTCTGGAACATTTTTGTACCACAAGTTTTTAACGCAATTGTGCCTTAACGTTAAAGATAGTTATTGTAATATCATCACTTTATATATGTTATTTTAAAAGAAAAAAAAACTTCAACGAAAGTATTTAATGCCGTCCACAAAGTTAAAATTCATTTAATTTTAGGTGTAAGTTTTTTTTATATAATAAAACTTGTATTTTTCATTTTACATTACATACATACTTATGACTAAAATATTTCTTATAATTAACATGGAAAATATTTACAAATTTCCAAGAGTTTTTATTTTATTTTTCAAAGTTTTTGTCTTTTTTGTCTAAAGAAATTAGTTTGTTTTATATGGATAATAAATCTTGTTTAGAAATTATTAATTTAATTTTTCTTACGGCAAAGTATTCCACATTCTAGATGTGCGGCTAAAGAAAGAACCTCTATATTTGACAGTACGTCCGATGTTTGACTCAAGGGTACCCCCTATTACGGTTTGCGAATCGAACGTTCGAGATGAGATTTTTTCATTAGCGAACTAACATTCGACATACTACGGTTGGCGAACTTTACAATTCGACTTCGAAATTTGATTGTTTATTAAAAATATCAAATATATGACATTTAAGTCGAATCAGGTTCTCGATTTGCCAACCGTGATACTAATTTCTCACACTCATATGTTTATTTGTTCGACTCGCCAGCGGTAATAAGGGGCGTAAACTGATGACCATTTCCAGCTAGACGAGTATTAAGGAATTCAACTGGCTATTTCAATCGAACATTGTTGATAGGAAAAGCGACAAAACAAACAAAGACACTTGACAATTCGACGATGTTAAAGAGAAACAAGTCTCCTATAAGGTTTAGGGCTCTATTCTTAATTCTAACAAACAGGTTTAATTGAAATTATTTATGTTTGGAGGACTATATGACTTTAATAGTTAATGAACTACCACCAAGTGTGTTTTATTTGGCTGGAGTTATAGCTATTTCACGAGTACCAAGCCGATCATCAGACTCCTGTATTAGTAGTGCTTAGCCTTTATACTTTCAAGTTAAATCTGGGTTCAAATCTCAGGCAATGCCAAAAAGTAAAGAATTAATAGTAGGTAAAGAAAACCGCATTAAAATCTATTGAACGTGAAAAGTCTATTTCTCTTCGCTCCTTCGTTAAAAATGTTCTCCAGAAGACAACCTACCAAAAACCCCACATTGATGTTTTAAGTATATACGAAGCGTTAAAAACTTTTGCCGACAAAGGCAACGGTGTATTAGTGGTAGATAAAAGTTAAAAATCCCTTAAACAAAATCATGCTTTACCATTGTCAATAAATAAATACGAGTACATTGAACTTTTCGGTTGGAAAAGACGAATAATACCAGTTTCTCAAAAGTTCCTGCTATATATGGCCTCCCAAATACATAAGCCCGGGAACAAATACAGGCCAATAATAAGCAATATAAAGGCTTCATGTTACCATGTGGCTATGTAAACAATTTGCACCGTTGAAACAATTTTATAGATTTTAAATAAATAATAGTATATCCAATTAACTAGAAAAACAATTCCTGCTGAAGGAGACATTTTAGTCTCCTTTGACGTCTCTTCATTTTTTACTAGCCATCCGGTTATAGATGGACTTAAAAATTTGAGAGTATGGCTAGACAACCAACAATATATAATGAATTGTTGCCCAAAACATGGTTAAGGTATTTTTATGATGTGTTGGCTGTTGTCCATGATAACAAGGTCCAAAAAGTACTCAACTTCATTAACAGTGCGAATACAAACATGCAATTTACACTAGAACGAGAACAAAACAGTGTTTTGGAATTTCTTGATCTTTTATTGTTCGATGATGAAAATGGGAGCCTTACATTCGACATATACATCGCAAGCTAACTTCAACGGAGCGCTTCATAACTTTCGAGTCAAACTATTACACATCACATAAACAGCAGCCTTTAATTCAATGATTCACAGAATTGGCAACGTTACCCCTCCCAAACAACAAATTTAAAAATGAAACTAATCGAATATATGAAATTGCTAAAAAGAATGGATTTTCAAAAGCACTAAGAGATTCTCTAATAAAAAAAAAACATGTGAAGAAAAATTGGGTAAACAATATAACTAAGCTTTTATTTTTAAAAGAAAATCCCAAACTAGTATGTATGATCTTTCTTGAACCTACCCAAAACGAATTAAATAAATGCTTCACAAAGTTCGGGTTGTCTACAGCGCGGAAAAGCAAAAACAATATCAAAAACCTACTTAGAGAAAACAGATGAGACAGCTTCAACAGAAAACCCAGGCGTCTATTCGGCTAGGTGTAAACAATGCAGTTGTATATATGTACATCGGAAAAACCAAACGGGAGCTTCGTACGAGAGCGAAAGAACACCTCAATTGCATAAAAACAAAGAGCAACATAGAAGTGCCGAACATGCACTTGACACCCATCCTGCCATATACTCGGAAAGATACCCAGAGTTCGACAGATGGAAAAGCTTATGCAATTATGTTTTCAGCGTAGAAAACCACCTCTTCAGAACTAAAGGCGATATACAATCAGGAGCAGGGGATTTATGTATTTCAATATCTTTTTGGACTCTTGCGATTGTACGAGTGCGAAAGAAGATTTTTCCCATAGAACCATTTACGCTTTCAAGTACAGGAGAAATCATAACACTGTTTGGTTGGAGCTGATAAAAGGAGTGTTATTGTGAATGAGCGTTGGGACAGATGAGTTTTTTTTATTTTATAAAAAAGGCCAACATTTTATACTACCTTTGGGACATTGTTATATTTTTTGAGTAGATTTTGGTCATGTAAGAACTTTGTTCTTCGAATACGAGAATTGCAGTTATTCCTCGCCTGTACTTTTTCAGTTTTCCCCAGCTTAACTCTCTCAGCCTGATAACCTGTTTACAGTCAACGACAGAACCCTCGGCTTTCCATATTCGTTTCAATACTCAAAACCCTATTCTTCGGCTGTGGACTGAAACGGCAACGTATGCTTAGCTTATTATATTTCGATCTAGATAGCATTATACATTGGGGGGTATAAAAAATCGCGTGGAATTAAATGCTTCGAAAGCACAAATCTGCCTTCTGTCGACCAAGCGAAATATACCACTCATGCCATTATAAATAAATAGAACTTGCATCAAAGAAACTGGAAAGCTTTCCATAGCCAGCATGTGTGTTAATGATCATCTCTTATGGAACAATGTAGTGAAAAACGCTGCGAAATGCTTAGGTTTTCTTAAAAGATGCAAGAATTTTCTTTCCCCTTCTGATCTGGCTATGAACTAGAAGATTAACATCCGGCCGTGGCGATGGATGTGTGCTCGCCTGTGAACCTCATGATCACAGGTTCGATCCCTACCGTCGTCTATGTCGTTTTAATTCCATTAAAAAAAACCTTCTAAAATTGTCATCAATTGGTTGCTGGTTTACTCATTACATGTTGTTTAGGCATAACACTAACAACATGTGATTGAGTTAAACTAGTATGCCCAACAAGGATGAACACGAATAAAATAATGTGAATTATAAGCAACATAGAAATAAGACGCGGCATTCTCCGCTTTAGTTCAGACGCCATCCCTGGAGATAAAATATCTGAGACAACAACCTTCAGTCTCAGAACATCGTGCCACAAATCTTTCCTATCCTTCTTTCTCTTCCTTAACCTCACGCCAGCGCTGTGTTCAAAACATTTAAAGGGTAATTATAATCCCTTGAGCGCGTGTAGATTATAAAAAAAAAAAAAAAAAATATTACTCATTTTAACCTGTTGGATATAATTTAGAATAGAGCCCTAAAACTGATAGGAGACACATCCATTACGGAAACTTTTATTTCTCCTGAACATCGTCGTAACGTCTCTCTTTCATTGTTTTATCGCTTTATCTCTTACTAAAGTTCAAGCTTATGTAAAAAGGAAGAGATAAAGAATTTCCGGAGTAATGAGGTGCGTTTATTAGACGAACGCTCAATAACTTTTAATCGCGAACGCAACAATAGACTCGAGACAGTTAAAAACTTACACGTAGTGCAACAAAAATAATCTACTCTAAGATACCTTTACCTTTTTTCTCAGTATAGAAATATGAAATAAATTCACATTCAAAAAGAGCTTTATTATCCAAATTGTATCTCATAGTTTTGCGTTTCCTATCCTGCACCGACGACTTCATTGATGTTTTTAAGTTTCTTTATAAAATTCAAAACCTTCATTTTATAACTCATAACTGAATTTATTTCTTTAACAAAATTAAACAATAATTCATTTTGGAATTAATTCTATCATTTGTTGCCTCTTTTCAAAAAGGCAATCGAAATATTTGTTTGTTTTATCAGCATCAGTTGCCAAATCAGTTCTGTTTCCAATATCTGCAGCACATGTATATAACAAAGTTGTATTGTAAATATTTAATCGCAAAGTAGTGTTTTGCTTTGGTATCTCATTTGGTGGGGTTGAACTTTCTCGTCGCTCATGTTGGTCCAATTTTTGGTAAAATTCTGCAAATTTTTTAGATTCAACCAAGGAAGCTTCATATAATTCGGACGTTGGTCCTTTTTTATATATCTGCATGCACTCAGAGGGCAGATATTTAATAATTTCTGCAATACCCTCCAAATCAAAATCACAGGTCACATTCCAGGCAGCTTGTGAATAGCCCAACTGAAATATATCGTGGTTTATCAGAAAAGTTTATTCTTCCATTAAACAAACTAAAAAAAACTAAAAATAAATACCAAAAGAACCATAAGTAACTTGACAAGCATTTTCACACGGCCGAGTGTTTTGTTTGAAGTATTCGTAAAAACTGTTTTCTTGTCTGAACGACTTCAGAAAGTTCACTAACAGCAAAACAAATGGAATGTTGATAAGATATCATGGCAATTGACTCAAGTTGCCATTGCTAATAAATTCGATAAAATATTGTGCGTCATATTCAGAAGTTCACAATCGCATACAAAAAGCAAACGAACTCTCTTTTTTGTAACTTCTTTGTTGACGGTTTTATTACAAATGAAAAAATGATAAATCAAAATAATAGATTTCTAAAAATTAGAGTGTTTTGTAGTTAGAACAGAAATTAATATGTTCACAAACAGCGAAGGATGGGGAATTAATTATTCAATGAGTTTCTTTGCTTTGAAGTATCTTCGTAGGTAGAGAACTTGCCAAGTGGCCAATCCGAGCAGGCAGCACATACTGAATATACTAAAGAACAGTACACGGCTGTTTGTAGATTCTGTACGAACAAAAAATTATACACAAGTTAGTCAAAGCATTTGAATAAATATAATCAATCAATGTTTATTACCGTTGGTGTCACGCATTTCCTCTTCGCGTTTGCGCATCAATGCAAAGTCACGAACAATCGAGTCGGATAAGTCTTCCAAACGTCTTAAATCGACTTCGAGGGGTTTGAGCTTAGCTGCCTCGCCAATCTGTGGATTTGAATGAAAATGAGTACAAATTCTCCCTAAACATTTTTAAAATCAACACTACATGCAGGAATTAAATTTAATGAAAATAATTTGTTTGTGTATTTGGAGACAATAAAAACTTAAAAAATCATAAAATTTAAATTTATTTGTATTGCGACCAAAATATAATCTAAACAAACAGATGCTCTTGAGAATTTCAAATTAAATAGAGATTATGCTTTGCACTCAGAATAAAGAAGATTAGATTCACTTAAATCAAAAGTTTCGATATGCCAATAGTAGAATAGTGATGATGGCTTTTAAAACTGCATTCCTCCTATCAAACAATTCCATCTGAATATTCATTTAGCAACCAGTTTACTTTTGAGCCCAACTATGGATAAACCGTCTAATATAGACGTTCTTTTTTAGCCTCACTACTCGAATATGAAATACAGTTTTTCGAACACTGAAAAATTTCGAAATAAAATAAACAAAATCCATAGATGGACTTTTCAAGAAGTGGATCAAATTTGAAATGTGACTGAAGTCAACATTTCACATAAGAAACTCTGTCCATATTTTCAAAACAAAATAATTATTTATTCATCTAAAACATTTGAAATGTTTAACCGTGATCTCAGTAATCTCAACAATCCAATTCCTCATTTGTAATTGGAAAAAGCTGAGACTGATATTTTTGCATTCACTTCCTCAATTATTTCTTTGATGCAGTTGATAAATTTATAAAAAGAGATGGGAGGGGCGTTTCAGTGAGAAATCTTGTTCAGATTTTTCGACCTGCTCCATCAATCTTTTAGGTCTTAGGAAACTGAACTAAACAATAACACACCTTTTATTTTGAACAAAACCGATACTATCCTTTTCGGTCGGTTCAATATGTGTTTTGTATTTTCATAGCATAGGGTTTCTATTCCTACATTTGTTAGATAAAAATGCAAGTTGCTTAGGTAATTTTTTTGTAGATACAAAACATCTCATTTTTAACACAACAGTGTGCGCTAACATAACTACCTTTTTGAAAAGAAGTCATTCAGGCTCCATAGGTCATAGTGGACGGGAGTGGTGTCATTGCGGAAAGCATGGTTCTAAAGTTTTATTCCCTTAAAAAGAGTTTTACAAAAACATAGATTCTTATAAGATTTAAGTTTCTTGTATAAATAGTGTATTAGGGTTTTTCAATTGGCACGTATAGATTTCGGCTATCTTGTTTTAGTGACATCTGTAAAATCGGTTGTATTCAATTACTGATGCCAAATCACCATAGCAGGTTGCCGATTGAACAGCACGTCCAAATGATAAAACTTTACTCTCAAAATGAGTATTCGTTAGTGAAAACGTTGTGTTCCTTGAGACTATTTTACGGTAGATGTGGTGGCTTTTCACAGTCTTTTCCGTTTGGTGGCCAAATTTGAGACTACAGGTTCGGTAAATAATTAACCAACATTCGTACGAGAACATCGCCGCTGTCTGTGAAAGTGTTCCTCAATAAGTTACCATTTGGTGTGAATTTTAGGCCAGCCGTTCACCGTCAATGGGGAGCGCTACAGAACCAAGATAACAAATTTTGTATGGCCCAAATTTAAACATATGGACCAAGACGACGTGTGGTTCGAGCAGGACGGCGCTACGTGCCCTACAGCGGACGCTGTCAATCGTGGCGTCGTCTGTATGAACGTTACATCTGCGAGAGTTTACCCTCAACTCTCGCAGAGGTAACGTGAATTGGCCGCCAAGTTCATGCGATTTAACCCCGCTAGACTTTTTCTTGTGGGTTTTCCTAAAGTCTATGCAAATAAACCACAATCGACCGATGGTCTTAAGGCGAACATAACAGAGGCCATCGCTCAGATTTGGCCAGATCTATGTGAAAGATTCATTAAAAATTCAACCGCCCGAATCCGTGCCACCGTAAGAAACCGAGACGCGCATTTGAATGACATCATATTTCATACATAATGGCACACAGGTCTTTCACATTAAAAAAAATATTTGGTTAATATCTCACACATAGCTTGTTTTATTCCATTTCAAATTCTACCCTTTATCAATCAGATAAACTGAAAAAACGTGAAATTCTTATTTAAAATTGCTAAAACCGGGCTGGTCCTTTTAAAATAACCCAAAACTTGATGGATACGAGTATTATTGATAAAAATCCCCAAGCCACGGAAAAACGGAGCTTTTGTTGCTTAGATAGAAGAAATCCTAATCTCTTCTTCCATTTTCTTAATAGGCGAAACATTATTAATGTCGTGGTTCAATGCAAGCTCTGTAAGACCATGTATTTATTTTGCGACACTTGCATTTATTGTAAATTTTCTGCTAGTAAGAGCTCATAAATGTTTGAATTTAGAAGCATTGATATAAGAGTATTTGCCCTTTTAAAAAATTAAACTTATCCTGTATGAATATTGTCGACACGAATAGAGAAAAGCCAATGATAAGATTTGAATTAATGAATGAATAAATTGGGGGATAAAAACCACTGCGACCTAAAGATCTATTGTGCCCCCATCAAGAACTGGATGAGGTTAGCTCATTATTACAGTTCTTTCTCCAAGTTTGTTTCTTTGAGGAATCGAAGTATTTGGTGTATTTTAACGGAGGATAATTCACTCTTTTTTACGTGGTGCTTGCCCAGATACGTATGCCTTTGATGCACAAGTGCATCACATTTCCCCAGTATGTGGTCAGGTGTCTCCTCGTGAATGTTGCAGAATCTGCAAGACGTTGTTCACTAGGCCGAGGATGTTGAGGTGTCTTCTCAACTTACAGTGGCCTGAGCGAAGCCCTGTGGTTTTCTTGAGGTTGTTCCTGCTTAAGCTAATGCAGGTTAGAAAACGCTCTCGGTTGTAGAAGTTTTGCCTGTCTCAGCTTAGGGAGTTCTTTCCAGATTTTTTATCTTTTTGCCTCCTCTTCTGTTTTGATTTTATTTTTCTCCTATTCCGCAGTAGGGCTCTGGCACTGTAAGGGGTGTCGATGCACCTATTTTTGCTAAGGAGTCTGCCCTGGACACCAACGTGGCCTGGTACTCAATGAAGTGTGACAGTATTATTCTTGCCCAGTTCATTAAGCTTTATCATGCACTCCCAAACAAGTTTGGAACTAATTCTATGACAAGATTTACTCGTGGAGTTTTTAACACTTACCCAGACTTCCAGTGTAACGGAACAGTAAGTCATAGGATGGATACTACATAGGGTTATTTTACAATAATAATTGTAATTTTTGTAAATTAATAATACCCGTGATCCAAGATCTTATCATCAACGTCTGACCATTAGAACTCAAGTTATATGTTTCTAATTATGTATAAGGTTTTACTAAGAACAATACCATCTTTTTATGGCATGACGATTTGAACAAAGAAACTGTAAATAAGACGAAAAAAAGTGTTTTATTCTTTTCATAAAAGGAGGAAAGAGAAACACACATGAAACAAATCAAGGAATCATGCTCAGGTATCGAATAACAATCTTCATCGTCAAACCATTTTTTTTTTCCTTAACGACTCTTTGACCAACAACCGTTCTCTTATGAAAGAATAACAAGTTTTTCTGTATTATTTTTTTTATATGTGTTAAACACAAAGCGAGTGTTAGGAAAAGAAAGGATTTAAGACGAGGAACCGATGCAAATTGATTTTGGAGTTCTGGATATTGAAATGGCAGGGCAAAACATTCCACATTCGTGTTGTGCGGCTAAAGAAGGAATCTTTATACTTATCAGTACGTCCGAGATTCAGATTCAAGGGTAAACTGATGGGTATTCCCCGTTGTGTGAGTATTCAGTGGAATTGTTTTGGGGTACGTATGCAACAGGCTATTTCACTAGCATACTGTTTAAAAAAATAACGATAAAATAATGAAAGACATGAAAAATTGATTTGTAACAGTTATGTTAACACACTCCAATAACAAAAAGATTTTGTGTGCTTCTTATTTATTGTTGCATGGCTTTTACCTTGACTTCAACTAATTCATTTAAATAATTGTTATATACAGTGGGAAATTTAAAAAACAAAGTGTTTATAAGACAAAATATAATTTAAATTTGAAGAAGAAATACGCGGGCGGCTTCTCAAATCCAACAGAGCCTACTATAGTCTGTCAAAGCTCTTCAAATCCAGAAAACTCACCATAGCTTCAAAACTGCTGCTGTACAGGACCATGGTCCTGCCAGTACTCACATATATATCCGAGACTTGGGTGCTTAGCAAAAGGCACTCCGACTTCTTAGCTGCGTTCGAGAGAAAAGTCTTAAGGAGAATTGTTGGCCCCATATGTGAGGAAGGACGATTCTGCAGACGGTACAATCATGAACTGTACGCAATCTACCTAGAAGCAGATATCGTGATAAAAATTAAGCTCGGTAGACTCCGGTGGGCAGGGCACCTAGCTCGCATGAGCGAAGAGGAACCTGCTCGGAAAGTTCTTTGTGGTACATTCTATGGTAGACGACAGCGTGGTAGACCATGCTTGTGCTGGAGAGATGGCGTAGACCAGGACGCCCGAAGCCTTGGGGTGCGCAACTGGATGGCGACGGCTAGAGACCGGGATAGGTGTAGAGACTTGTTGAAAGAGGCCAGGACCGGAACCCAGTTGTCGAGCCGATAATGATAATGATAATGATGATGATGATGGTAATTAAAATTGTTAACCGTATTGTCGTTGTACGAGGTTTGCCCGGAAAGTATCCGGCCTTTGTTTATTATTCGGCGCTGGAACTCGTTGACGCGATCGGGTGTGCATCACCTTCGAAATACTCCCCTTTGGAGACTATAACTCGTTGCCAACGTTTCTACCACTTTTGAAAGCACTCCTGGAATGCATTTTTTGGAATTAACATTAGCTCATAGTCGCATTTCGTTTCCACATCTTCAAATCTTCTTCCTATCAGCGGAATTTTCAACCTGGGTAGAGCCAGAAGTGGCATGGAGCAGTATCAGGACTGAAGGGCGCTTGCCTAACCTGCACAACACCATGTTTGGTCAAATAATTTTGCGATAATTTTCAATCGTTGCTCGAACTCTGTTGACATTTTCCGGTGTTCTTGTTGATGCAGGCCTTCTAGAACGAGGGTCACTTTCGACTGTCTCCCGGCCATTTTTGAATCGATTGAACCACTATTTAATTTATACATACATAGCTTGGTCTCCGAACCCTTTTTTGATCATCGCAATGGTTTCAGTTGCGGTATGGCCAAGATTAAAGCAAAATTTAATACAAATTCGTTGATCAACACGTTCAGTCATTTTCGTAAAATGCAAAATATGACGCGCTCGACTTCAGACGTACACATTATAACATGTAGCTTCTGCCGTAACTGGTCAAACGATTTCTGCGATGGAAGGGGTAATAGAAGAAGGTTCTCTCTCCACAACGGCGCGACGCTGACTTCGTTCGCTAGATCAATTTGTTTTCGAGTTATGAGAGAAGGCCAGATACTTTCCGGGCAAAAGCCCTGAACGGTAGGTGGTGCCGGAATATTGCAAACAAGATGATTCTATTCATTTTTATACCAACGGATCGAAAATTGATGATGGGGTTAGTGGTATATACGTTTTCCTAATCATTGTAGCTTATTCCAGGAGGAACATATGGCGATTGAAGAAGTCCCATCTTCGGTCAAAGAAAACGTGTTATCAACTACTGATATCCGCATCATCGCGGATAGTCAAGCAGCTATTAAATCTTTAGATTCGATCTCTATAACAGCCCTTAACTGCCGCTTATTTTTTATTAAGATGGCGCAGTAGTTCAAGATTCACCTCTAAACTAGTTGAAAAAAATTAAGAAAACAAGCAAATAGAAGACTAACAGCCAAAGACTATATTCTGATTGGAATAAAATTTGTGATGGAGCTGCCAAGATTAGTACGACAAAAATAGTGACTACTTTAATTTCTTACGGTCCCTATATCGCTTTCTATCCCTGCTATAATATGCCAATAGTAAGGAACAACGTATAGATACATATATTTATGTAATTGCACGATGTTTTTTTTTTTTCAAAAAATAAAAAAATGTTTAAAAAAATGAAATCCAAGCAAAATAATGAGAAAATTGAGAAGAAAATCAAATGATAAACTCAAACAGCAAAAGAAAACTTTTTGGGGAAAAACAATATTTACCAACTGAAGACCGGGAATTTTTTTTTTTCAATTGCAAAATTAATGTGCAACAAAAAAGAAAAGAAATAGAAGAACAATTGAAAATAAATGTTCAATAAAAAAAAAAGATAAACAAATTCAAATTCACTTACTCCTTCATAGCTTTTCGTTTCGACACCTTTCTTTGTGGTATAAGAGACTTCTTGTGAGACACCACGTTGATCTATGAAAATAAAAATGAACTTTAGTTACTTTCTCAGAAACATTACATCAAAAAAGCGCATCTCTTTAAAATCAATATGCATTTTTCTTATCGAATGAGGAAAACAAGTTCCCACTTCTTTTACCGATTAAAAATAAATCAAGAAAAGTTTCACTTACGTGGCGGTACTTTGGACGTGAAACAGATTTCGTATGTGTCGTAGATTTCCGATGTGAAACTAATCTTTCCCTTTGTTATGTGCTCTTTTTGGGACAGAATGTGTCCCTTGGTATCTTTGGCCTTTAAATAAACAATTTATTTAGTGAAAATATAAATTTTAATTGAGATTTTTATTGTACAATATAATCGATCGTTTGGCCGGGAATATCAGTAACTTCGTACTCGCCCATAAGCAGCTGGTTAGCTTGGATGTCTTCTTTTAGGCACTTTTGTGTGTTTGGTGCCAAATGAAACATTACGCCGTCCACATAACATATTATGAAGCACATAAAACTAATATATTTTATAAGAAATTCCATTTTTATGGATTAATTCACTAAAACAAAAACTTTTGAGAAGATTTTGCTGCCGCTGTGTCAGTTTCTCGATCTACTTCTCTATCACATATAACTTATTTGACAAAGCAGCCCTTAGCCGTAGCTGATAGCCGAAGTTCGATGAGGTGGCTAATCGTGCCGTCTGTCAGGTATCTAGTTGTCAAACTCGAATGAGTGCGCTCGAATCATTTCGTACTGTTTTGAATCCACCTAATGGTGGATTTACATGTATCTGCATTTGATTTCTGCAAAAAAAAGGATGCCAAATACAGGGCCCTCATCGCGTAATTTTTAAGACGATCATCGTCCAAACGATTGTCGAACACGACGTCGTCAAAAGTTTGCTTCGTGTAAGGTTTCAATTGCATCGTTCGTTCGTGTCGTTCATCGTCCACAGTTTGAGAACATCAAGAAGCAGCAAATGTCATTTGGGTCTGTCTGGTTGTAAAGTTTTCGTTGGAAGTGAGAGACGATAAGATGTATTCCTTATGTCGATTTCCTTTACACATGAGAAATCAATTTCTGTGTGAAGATTTCGATCTCTCGACAGATTTTATGTTTCTTCACACCAAAAAAATCCTTTTTCTTTTTCAGAGATCAAAATCTTCGAATCCTAATTATACACATGTATACGAAATACGCACACCGAAAGAAAAAAAATTATCCGGGATCCAAATCCCTAGTGTGTAAATAAAGGAAATCGACATTAGTGTCCTTCGCATTTGCATGAATTTGAAGGTGATTCGCTTTCATTATCATGGAAAAGTAACAAATTGTAATGTCGTAACATTTTTTTTTAATTAATTTACTCAAAAACTCAAAAAATCCACAAAACGTATGAGACGATTGTAAAATAGCAATCGTCCAATCGCAATCGTTCAGTCGAACATATTTGACAGTTCAACAAGTTACATGAAGCTAAAGTTGAATCGTCTTAACGACATCGTCCAGACGATTCAAGTTTGTATGTGTTACACGAAGCAGTTCAATCGTTCAAACGACGTCGTCAAACTATCGTCGTCTTACGCGATGGAGGCACCGGCGTATACTTAGCAGCGACATATCACCGATTTCAAAAATTTTTGTTCCTATAATTAGGTGAACATTTGGTGAAATTTGGTGAATCAATATTAGAATTTGGTGAATCATAGTTTAAAAGTTATTAACAATTTAAGGTTTCGCGTATAGTTAGCAGGTGATGAGAACAAAAGTAGTCTTTATTGGTATCTATCGATGGGGAATGGTGTTGCGAATTTAGTGAGCCAAGTCTCGAATTTAGTGAACAAGTATTTCAACAAATAATTAACAAAATGTTAAAACTATAACAGTTCTATAAACAATTGCAATTCGTAACGTAACGTGGTAAAAACTGCCATATTCGAACACAAAACTAGCCCATGTAATCAAAATTCTGTCCCAATTATGTCAGCTGTCAAAAATGTCAGCTGATGCTGTCAATCTCTATTTATCGAATCTGTTCTTTCCTTAAGCGGAGTACACAAGCCTTGAATCTCGCGTGGCGTGTTGCTTAATCGATTTTGTGAATATTAGTATTATACACGCTCCTTATTGAACAAATTTGTTTAAATTTTTGAGATTCTCCAACACAGAAGTTGGTTACAAGTTGATAAGATTTTGTAAAAATTAGTTTTAAATTGTTTGCAATAAACAAGGACTAATTTTAACTCAAAAATAAAATATTAATTCTATTTAATTTCCTTTTTTATATTTATTATTGAAAATGCTGTTGAAGATGTTGTTTTAACATACTATTGTATTAATAGTTTTTTTTTTGAGTTGATTCTTACCCTTGTTCTAAATTCAAAAACAATAACTAATAGTTTGAAAATGTTCTTTAGTAATTGAAGGATTACAAAATTAAATCAATTTGAAATTTCCGTTTCGCGAAAAAAAAAATCAATTTTTGCTCGAAATCTGAATTTATGCCAAGTAAAATAATGCGATTTTGTAAATTTTTCACATTTGCGCTATTTTTAATCAAAATTAAATTTTTATATAATCATAATAAAGATTAGATTAGATGTAAATTTTTACTTTCGTCATACAGGTAGATTTTGAGAGATTTTGATCGGACTTGACATTATAATGATAGGGAAGACGAAAAAAGAAGTCCTCACAATTCTGGCGGTCTGTCTGTCTATTCGACTACAGCCTAAATTGGCTACGACGATTTTCTTTAACTTGGTAGATAGAATTTTCCCGGAGGTTTTTTCTTTTTTTTAAGAACGAAAATAACCTTATCTGTCATACGAATTTTGCAAGCCTTATAAAATACTAAATATAATACAAAAAAACTGAAAAATGGTTATTCATTGTAGGGGTAAACCATTTTTTTTTTTTTTTTTTTTGAGTTTCTCAAAAACGCTACAACCTATTTTTATCAAAAGTATAGTATGTATTGCGTATTTAAATTAAAAACAAAAATTTACTATTATAACTTTTTCATACAGTCTACAAGAAAAAGATACCAAAAATTTATATTATCTAAAAATAACGGTACCCACCATTAAAATTTTACAAGATGGTTTTCGAAAATCGTATATTTTCCTCGAAAAGGGCACCTAGAATTTTGATTTTTTTTCTTTTCCTTAATTTCCATAACAGCATAACGGATTTATATGAAATTTTTTATAGAGAAGCTTCTAAAAAACATTGCATTTCAAAATTTAAAAAAAAATATTTTTTTTGAATTTTAAAACAAAAAAAAAATATTTTTTTTTTGAAAATTCGATATCTCAAAATAAGTCTTCAAATTTTACTTTTATTTGTACCCTTTTAAAAATTTTATGTTGGCGTGTCAAAATTGTACTTAAAGTTTATTTAAGAATTATTTAAAAAAAACGATGCAAAGATTTATAATTTTTGTTCTTGCATAAACAAATATTTTTTTCAGGAAGCACATGACATTATATTTTTAGCTCTAACTACTATATGGGCTTATCCGTGCAAATTTTAACTTTTGCCATGCGTCGAAATATATAGACATTATTATTAAATATTCAGGTTTTGGAACTTATAATATTATATATATCATTGAGTTTTAACTATTCAATTTATAAAATGAACCATCGAGATAGTGCGAAAGTGTTTGAAATCGAAAAAATCATCGAATATTGAGACTTTTGGCTGCGTGCGTGGATAATTAACGTTTTGTATTATTGCAAAAATAATGTTTAACATAAGATCACTTAGTACAATTTTTGTTTTTTCAGATAAATGAAGGTCAAAATTAATTGAAATAATTCATTTTGAGTGCGTGCCTTCCTTATAAATAATCCTATATCTAATCCTATAATCCCTAATCCTATAAATAATAATCCTAGCTATCTAGAGTAAAAAAAACTTTGGCTTCAATGCGTGCTTCATTATGTACAAATTTTATGAAGTTAACAAAACGAACGTAAAAAACGTAACTGTTTCAAAAAAGGCACATTTTTTACTAGCACACTAAAGCATTGTTTGATTATACCCTTACAATGAGCGTAATTTAAACTGTAGAAACTATATGGTAAAAGTGTTAAACAAATAAGTTTGAAGACAGAAGCTGTGAAGATTAAAAATAAAAACCAAATCAATTAACTCGGTGCTTAAAATAAATTATTTTAAATTCATTTTTCTATACTTTATACCTTTATACTCTTCAACAAACAATACATATGAGTTATTTTGAAGTTTTTTATTTATTCGTGCTCTATAATTGAAAAAAAAAGCCCATATGAGTTGTTTCAGTAATTTAAAAAATGAATTTTATGGTTATAAACATTTTTCGAAAGCAACATTCATTTTTAAAATATTTGATCTTTGATATACCTACATAAGAACAAGTAGGTGCGATCCAGTCGTGCACTTTATTTATTATTTCATTCAACAAAAGTTGTTCTCTTGTTCAAACTACCGATTCAATTTGGCTTGAACGTATTTGAAGAAGTGTAATAAATAAATTAAAAATACCAATGGTATATATAAAAACATATATGTATATGTTGCCTTTAAAGCTCAACGGAATAATCACTTAAAAAGAAAGACTCAGCAAAATGCTCAATTTAGAAAACCGATTTTTTTACGCAGTCATCCTTGGAAAAAATTTTCTATGGCTAACGAATTACTAAAACTTAAAGGCTATAAAATAATTATTTGAACCGTATTTTTTTATCAATTTTTATTTATTTTTCAAACTAAACACAAGATCTTTTTATGCTTTACAATTTTAAATTTGTATGCAGCTCTAGAAGTATTCTCAATTCCACAAAGCTTTTGATGGAAAAACGGAAAGTTTCGTAAACATCTGAATTATAAAAATGTTGGTTGAATGCTGCAGAAAATAAGAAATAAAAACATTGAGTTAGTTAAAGCGCATAATGTTTGTCAAAGAATATTTTTTTACATAATGTACAAACTTAAAAAAACAAAAATGTTTTTGGGATTTTTGTTTATTTTCTTGTTGAAAATTCAACATTTAAAAATCGACCTACTGCAGGAATTAATGTATGTATCCATACAAATATTTTCAAAACTGTTATACACGTAGGTATACAAAAATTATTTGAAAACAAGTTTAAACCATTTTTTAAACAGCTTCCGATAGTAGTTGTATATTTTACATATTTTAATTTTATAAGCCTTAAGACGGAGACAAGCACACACAATCGAATACTCGGAACACTCTCTTCTATTTATCTGCCCTTACCCTATGTATAATGCGTTTTTTAAACCATATATATAGATCGAATTTTAGCTTGGCAGATTAACTGGAATGAACCGAAACGCATAGGTAAATACGTGAAAGAAACATCGAAAGTGAAGTTAAGTATTCTTTCACGACTATCGAACGAAAATTGGGCCCAGGAAATGGCTTTATATTTAAGATAATCGGTGTAGTTATAAGCTGGGCATGTCGCAATCTAACTTTCGTGGCACTCACGTACTCTTATCCACGGAAGCAGAATTAATCGCTGTCGGGGGCTATCAAAACGATGCAAAAGTTGCTGATATGCATCATTTTTAATGAACCTGCTATAATAGAAGTATACTGTACACAGAAATACAAGCTGCTTAAGTTTATACATGAATACATTTCTTAAATTAGAACTTAATTACATCCATACATGTTATCATTTGGTAATGGACTTTCTCAATATACAAATATACAGACCGTGCTCTGCAAATCTTGTCCGGTTAACTTACAAAACCATTAGGATCTGGAAAACAAAATGCTTTGTGAAAGATGAAGTTGGACTTAAATCCTTTTATATCACGCCGTATACTTCGCGCGTTCACTTTGATTTTGAAACACCATCTTTGCTCGCCTCAGACTAGGAGATTTTTTTTTTATAATTCACTCGCGCTCAAGGGAATTTTAAAAGAACCTTATAATGTTAAGCATCACAGCACGGGCGAAGGGGAAATTAGGAGGGGAGAGAAAGGAGGTGTCGATGAACATTGGTTTTGAATGTTTGCAGATTGAATTGACAAGGGAAAACTGTGCCAGATAAGTTATTCCATAATCGTGTTGTGCGACTAAAAAACGAATCTCTATATTTGACGGTACGACCGAAGTTAGGCTCAAGGGTGAACTGATGAGCATTTCTAGCGAAGCGGGTATCACGGGTGAATTGATAAATGGGAGGAATGCAACTGGCTACTTCGAGTGAGCATTGCTTGTGAAAGAAGCGATAAAACAGGGAAATACATGAAACATTCCGTCGGTGTTCAAGAGATGGGAATGAATCTATGATAGCTCTGTTTCTAATCAGTTTTAACGCTCTGTTCTGAATTCTATCCAATAAATGGAGAGAAGATTGAGCAGCGCCTGTCGAAAGGTGTGAGTTATACTCGAGTTTGGGACGTATAAGCGCCTTATAAATGGTAGCAAGATCAGAAGGGGTAAAAAATTTCTTACAGCGATATAGAAATCCTAGGCATTTAGCAGCATTCTTGGCGGTCTCGAGAATGTGATTATTCCAACGAAGAACGTCGTTAACACACATACCGAGTACTGAGAACTATTTAGCCAAAATGTCAAACTTTTTTAAATTTCAGCTGGACGTCTTCTGTTCCTAGGATTTATAATTATAAATACCTACTTAAAATAAAACACAATCTAAACTCACAACTTTTAAATTTAGTTATTTTCATTTCTTTGACATTTGTTCTGTAAGAATAAATGACAATAATAAATAATTTTAGTCGCAAACAAAATTACTTACGAATTCGGCTGCTCTGTTGCACCGTATATCAAAGTTTTCACATTAAACTTTTTTTTTTGTTTAAATAATTTGCAACTAATTCGGCTTAAAAAAACAACACAAAGATTTGTTTATTTATTATCAAGAAACCAACACAAAAGTAGAATTCGGGGCAGGCACACCGACGGCGACCTAACTTTATTGGACTAATTCTTCACCATTAACCACCAAATACAGTTCGATATAGAGAATATTTTCTTTTAACCGCATAAATAACCACAGAACTACAGCATTCTCAATCGACAGATAGAACAGCTTAAACGCTGTGAAATCATTAAGGAGAATGAAGTAAGGGCACTGTGTGCTAAAGCTCGTGAAATCCTTGTCGAAGAAGGAAATGTCCAGGTCGACTCTCCTGTTACAGTTTGTGGTGACATCCATGGCCAGTTCTATGATTTGAAAGAGCTGTTTAAAGTCGGTGGCGATGTGCCTTAGACAAACTATTTATTTATGGGATATTTCGTCGATCGTAGATATTATAGTGTAGAAACGTTTCTACTTCTGTTGGCGTTGAAAGTCCGTTATCCAGATCGAATTACATTAATTCGGGGCAATCATGAATCTCGACAAATTACCCAGGTATATGGATTCTACGACAAATGCCTGCGAAAATATGGATCAACAGCTATTTGGCGATACTGTACCGAATTCTTTGACTATTTAAGTCTTTCGGCGATAAATAATAGATGGAAAAATATTTTGTGTACACGGTGGTCTTAGTCCTTCCATTCAGTATTTAGATCAAATTCGCACGATAGATCGTAAGCAAGAAGTGCCGCACGATGGTCCTATGTGTGACTTTGGAGTGATCCTGAAGATCAGACGGGATGGGGTGTATCGCCCCGTGGTGCGGGTTATCTATTTGGATTGGATGTCGTATCCCAGTTCAACCGAACAAATGACATTGATTATGATATGTCGAGCCCATCCACTGGTCATGGAAGGATTCAAGTGGCATTTCAATGAGACTGTTTTAACCATTTGGTCAGCGGTTATAGATGTGGAAACGTGGCAGCAATTCTAGAACTGAACGAATTCCTTCACGAGTTCTGTGGAACAAATGAAGAAAACCATCACGGGAAGTTTCTTTATTCATTTTTGCACTTCTAGCCGGATCAACAAAACTAAGAAACATATTTTGGCAATTATAGAACAAAGTCCTTGGTAATACTGCCAAGCATTTAAAAAATAATATCTCATTGTAAACGAGTATATTGCTCTGCACTGATTCTTGAAGAGAAACGAAACAAAACAAAACCAAATACAGATGAAGTGTAAAATTGAGAAAAGGAAAATATAACAAAACACGATACAGATACAAGTTTTATTTATAATAACTAAGGGAGTCTTAAGCTTCCTTTCTAATAGTTTTAATTGTCCACTTTATGTATTTTTTTAATAAATAAGATTTCTTATATTTATGTAAGTTCCTTTTTATACATTTCTGTTTAAATTTTGCCTCTTCCTGAGACCTGTCTTTCCACGCCAGATAAACATTAAAAAATTAATTTCTCATCATATACTACAAGATATAGTTTTATTAGCCACAAAAACAAAAATGAAAATAAATACAAACAAAATAATTAAAATAATTGGGACACTGTGATAACTACTAATAATAATTATACAGAGGTTACATGAGCTTGTATTTATGTTACTTTATGAAAGCAGTGGAATTTGCGAATCATGATAGCGAATACATTATTCACTTTTTTTTATATATTTTATTATTAACTTGAATTGTTAAAAAGTAATGAACTATAATTCAACGAATGCCGACATATTTTCACAATCTTTTAAGAGTATATCTGAGTTCGAGAACAGAATTTCAGAATTTGGTGAATCATACTTTGTGAGTTATAAACAGTTTTCTCATGTTAACATAGTACGCATTTACAGTAAGAGAGTCTCGCTCAAGTAAATAATTGTTTATAACTTTTTAACTATGATTTACCAAATTCTGAAATTCATCCACAATCTTTCTAGAGTATGTTTGAGTTCGAATACTGAATTCCAGAATTTGGTGAATCATACTTTTAAAGTTAAAAAAGTTTTTTCAGGTCAATACGGATTTTCACTCGGAGAGTCTCGCTCGAGTAATTAATTGTTTATAACTTTTTAACTAAGATTCACCAAATTCTGAAATATTTCCACAATCTTACTAGTGTATATCTGAGTTCGAGGACTGAATTCCAGAATTTGGTGAATCATACTTTTAAAGTTAAAAAAGTTTTTTCAGGTCAATACGGATTTTCACTCGGAGAGTCTCGCTCGAGTAATTAATTGTTTATAACTTTTTAACTAAGATTCACCAAATTCTGAAATTTGTCCACAATCTTCCTAGAGTATGTTTGAGTTCGAATACTGAATTCCATAATTTGGTGAATCATACTTTTAAAGTTAAAAAAGTTTTTTCAGGTCAATACGGATTTTCACTCGGAGAGTCTCGCTCGAGTAATTAATTGTTTATAACTTTTTAACTAAGATTCACCAAATTCTGAAATTTGTCCACAATCTTCCTAGAGTATGTTTGAGTTCGAATACTGAATTCCAGAATTTGGTGAATCATACTTTTAAAGTTAAAAAAGTTTTTTCAGGTCAATACGGATTTTCACTCGGAGAGTCTCGCTCGAGTAATTAATTGTTTATAACTTTTTAACTAAGATTCACCAAATTCTGAAATTTGTCCACAATCTTCCTAGAGTATCTTTGAGTTCGAACACTGAATTCCAGAATTTGGTGAATCATACTTTTAAAGTTCAAAAAGTTTTTTCAGGTCAATACGGATTTTCACTCGGAGAGTCTCGCTCGAGTAATTAATTGTTTATAACTTTTTAACTAAGATTCACCAAATTCTGAAATTTGTCCACAATCTTCCTAGAGTACGATTGAGTTCGAATACTGAATTTCAGAATTTGGTGAATCATAGTTAAAAAGTTATAAACAATTAATTACTCGAGTGAGACTCTCCGAGTGAAAATCCGTACTGACCTGAAAAAAACTTTTTTAACTTTAAAAGTATGATTCACCAAATTCTGGAATTCAGTATTCGAACTCAAGCGTACTCTAGGAAGATTTTGAACAAATTGCAGAATTTGGTGAATCTTAGTTAAAAAGTTATAAACAATTAATTACTCGAGCGAGACTCTCCGAGTGAAAATCCGTATTGACCTGAAAAAACTTTTTTAACTTTAAAAGTATGATTCACCAAATTCTGGAATTCAATCCTCGAACTCAGATATACACTAGTAAGATTGTGAAAATATTTCAGAATTTGGTGAATCTTAGTTAAAAAGTTATAAACAATTAATTACTCGAGCGAGACTCTCCGAGTGAAAATCCGTATTGACCTGAAAAAACTTTTTGAACTTTAAAAGTATGATTCACCAAATTCTGGAATTCAGTGTTCGAACTCAAACATACTCTAGGAAGATTGTGGACAAATTTCAGAATTTGGTGAATCTTAGTTAAAAAGTTATAAACAATTAATTACTCGGGCGAGACTCTCCGAGTGAAAATCCGTATTGACCTGAAAAAACTTTTTGAACTTTAAAAGTATGATTCACCAAATTCTGGAATTCAGTGTTCGAACTCAAACATACTCTAGGAAGATTGTGGACAAATTTCAGAATTTGGTGAATCTTAGTTAAAAAGTTATAAACAATTAATTACTCGAGCGAGACTCTCCGAGTGAAAATCCGTATTGACCTGAAAAAACTTTTTTAACTTTAAAAGTATGATTCACCAAATTCTGGAATTCAGTATTCGAACTCAAACATACTCTAGGAAGATTGTGGACAAATTTCAGAATTTGGTGAATCTTAGTTAAAAAGTTATAAACAATTAATTACTCGAGCGAGACTCTCCGAGTAAAAATCCGTATTGACCTGAAAAAACTTTTTTAACTTTAAAAGTATGATTCACCAAATTATGAAATTCAGTATTCGAACTCAAACATACTCTAGGAAGATTGTGGACAAATTTCAGAATTTGGTGAATCTTAGTTAAAAAGTTATAAGCAATTAATTACTCGAGCGAGACTCTCCGAGTGAAAATCCGTATTGACCTGAAAAAACTTTTTTAACTTTTAAAGTATGATTCACCAAATTCTGAAATTCAGTCCTCGAACTCAAATATACACTAGTAAGATTGTGGAAATATTTCAGAATTTGGTGAATCTTAGTTAAAAAGTTATAAGCAATTAATTACTCGAGCGAGACTCTCCGAGTGAAAATCCGTACTGACCTGAAAAAAACTTTTTTAACTTTAAAAGTATGATTCACCAAATTCAAGAATTCAGTATTCAAACTCAAGCGTATTCTAGAAAGATTTTGGACAAATGTCAGAATTTGGTGAATCTTAGTTAAAAAGTTATAAACAATTAATTACTCGAGCGAGACTCTCCGAGTGAAAACGCGTACTGGCCTGAGACAACTTTTGATAACTTGAAAAGTATGATTCACCAAATTATGGAATTCACTCTTTGAACTCAAATATACTCTAGAAAGATTGTGGCAAAATTTCAGAATTTGGTGAATCTTAGTTAAAAAGTTATAAACAATTAACTACTCGAGCGAGACTCTCCGAGGGAAAATGCGTACTGACCCGAGAAAACTATTCATAGCTTGAAAAGTATGATTCAACAAATTTTGGAATGTCGTGATAAGTTTTAGAATTTGGTAAATTATAGTTCCTTACTTTTTAACAATTCAAGTTAATAATATTAATATATATATAAAAAAATAGAATAATATATTTGCTATCAAAAAATTTCATAAGCATACAGATATTTGTTTTCGTAATGTAACATAAATATAAACACATGTAACCTCTGTATTATTAGTAGTTGTCACATTGTCCCAATTATTGTCATTTACCCCTTCCCTTGTCAAATGTTATATCTGTTCTTTCTGTAGTAATCATCTAACATCTTTATAATAATTCAAATCTTCACAAAGCTTTTTGTAATTGAGAAGACAGAGATTCGAACAATCCAGCATCAAACCAATAATGGTTATATCGGGATACCGCTTTGATTTTGTTATTCTTGAAAGCTTGTGTTCCGATTTCTAGAGAAGCCTATGTATATCATACAAATTTAAAATTGTAAAGAATAAAAGACTTGTTTTGTTTAGTTTGAAAATAAATAAAAATAAAAAAAAAATCGGGTTCAAATTAATTTATCTTATGGCCTTTAAGTTTTAGAAATTCGTTAGCCATAGAAAATTTTGTCTAATGACGAACGTGTAAAAAAGTCGATTTTCTAAATGAAGCATTGCTGGGTATTTCTTTTTAAGTGATCATCAATCATTACAAACGCAAAGCAAACCGAAATCTGTAGCGTTTTTTGGGAAAAATAAGCTTTTACATACAAAATTTTTGAAACAACTAAGTAAAAATTTTGGAACGCCAACATCAAATTTTTATTAGTGCACGGATAAAAATATAATTTCAGGACAAAATATTGACTTGTTTTTTGAGGTATTGAATTTTCAAAAAAAAAATAATTTTTTCTTCAAAACTAAAAAAAATATTTTTCGCAATGCAATGTTTTTCAAACTTTTTAGAAGCTTCTCTGTACAAAATCTTATGAAAATCCGGTTTTTACTGAATAAGGATCGTTCAAATGAATAAAAAGAAAAATTATATCAAAATTCTAGGTGCCGTTTTCGAGAAAAATATAAATTCTCGAGAACTATTTTTTTACTTTAACTTGTGGGTGCGTTATTTTTAGATAAAATACATTTTTATATTTTGTAAATTGTATTGAAAAACTTATAATTGCCAAGTTAAAAAAAATGAACGTCTGATTTTCGAAATATCGAATTTGAAAAAAACTTCCAATTTTGAAAATACGAGCTTGATGAATTTACCGACTTATTTTAATTAAAAATTATATTATTAAAAATAATTTTCTTTGTGTTTTGGAAAAAAAATTTCCAAATGAAAAATATTAAACAAACCTAAAAACACATTTTAAAACTATTAGCTATTGTTTTTGGTATTAGCACAAGTAAGGGTAAATCTGCCAAGAAATTTAGAATTGCAAAATTGATTTTAGATCGAAAAATAAATCATTTAGTTTGAACAATTTAATGCAAAAAATAACCAAAATAAATTTAATCGAAAATAAATTGATTTATTTTACCAATGAAAAACCAAAATTTGTATAAAATCGTATATGTAGTTACAAATCTGTTACGGTAAAATTTTCCGTAACAAGAATCATTCTTTCGGTTCCCTATCCTTATTCCTTTCTTTTAATAACTTTCTTAAAACAGGTGTTTCTTTCAACTTACTGTGAGAGAGAAGGGCAGCCATGGTCCATCAGCCATTGGTTCACTCTCTCAGTACTTTGAAGAGAACAATATGACATACTTTATGGATAGTTGACCCACAGTAACAAACCGAGTAACAGACGGGCGGTCTGATCAATTAGCACGGCGACACTTTGTCTCCGATTGCTGAAGTAACTCTTTTTTTAGAGAATGGCTGAATGCCCAACATAAATTCAAATTTCATGAAATTTTGTAAAAGGTGGAACGTTATTTTCGCGTCCTACGAAATAAAACCAAATGAAGATTTCACTTCACGAAATCCAAAATAGCTTTAAATTAGTAAACCTTTCACAAATCTCAAATAGTTTGTAATTTTAATGATCGCGTTTTTGTTTTGTTTCATAAAACTTTCCTTTTTTTGGAATTGAAATAGAAGTGGGAGAATAGGGTGGCTGAATGCAACCATTGAATTGCCGCCCACTGGAAATCTTATCAGAGTCCGGCGAATTCAATGATGATGACGGTGCATAAGGCTGGGGTTTAAAGTGCGAGTAGGATAGGCGGTGGGGTCTCAACTGCGTTGGCTCACTCTAGCGAAATATGCATTGTGTAGCTGAATGATGACGCGATCGAGATCCACGCTTTCTGATTGGCCGAAAGCACTTGGGCATTGGAAAAAGAAAGCGGCCTTCCAGACATGGTGAAAGTCTGGGAGGACACTTTTTACCCAGAGCTTGAGAAAGAAAGTTGTGTGGAATTTAGAAAAAAGAAAATCAAAAAAAAAAGGAGAAAGTTTTTGAAACTAAAAGATTTAAGATTATTTTGAGTTTTAAGGCTCGGTCAAACAGAACACGTTTTTACGCAGCGTTTCACCGCCGCGTTCAAACGAAGCGTTGTATTACATTGCAATACATGTCCCATGTCACACTGAACGCGTTTTTGATGCCGCGTTGAATTCACCACGGCGTTGCAACGCGGCGGTGAAACGCGACGTTGTGTGAAATTACAGATTATTTCTAACGCTGCGGCAGTCAAAGGAATTTCAATTTTTTTCAAGATGGAAAAATTAATTGAATTGGTGAGAAATTACCCATGTCTATACGATATGGGTGATAAATCGTATAAGAACAATGTTTTACATACATATTTAATTATTATTATTGAAATATGAGACAAATTTGTCTCTCATCATAAATGCCGCATTGATAGGTCTTCTGTTTGTTGGCCTTCGAGATGTGCGACTCTTCTTTTTTTGTTAATTGGCATGTACCCAAATTATTTTTCTTTTACGGGAATTTCGTAAAATAGCAAATAGAAGTAATAATTCCTCCTCCGAATCTGAGCTACTTGAAATTATTTTTGTTAAGGAATTATTGTTTTGTTTGTTCATTGCTTGAAAGCTATCTGTTTGACGTCCTCTGACGCGGCGGTTGCAACGTCGCGTTAAAATAATCTTACCGTCGCGTTAAAAAATCTTAACGCGGCGTTGAAAACGCGTTCTGTTTGACCGAGCCTTTAGTTGACTAATTAGAATACTCGTAGAATATCGAGACTACGAAAATAATAAAAATTGAGGTTTGTGAAAGGATTTGCCCATCCGATAGGAGTTCGGAACCAGAGAAAAAAAAGATAAATATAGTGGTTTCTTTTATCCTCTTTTCTTTTGTTCAAATCGCGGTCCATTTGGTTTTGTTTTGTTGTATCGTATATTCCGAAAAAGCGGAACACGCGACCCGTTTTTCAATATCATTGTTCTTTCGGGACAACGAAATTAACGGTCCACCTTCCTTGGGTTAATTTCATTGTAATACCTTTTGTCTTAAAAGATCTTGGGGTTTTCTCCTGAAAAAAGTTTCCCAAGCAAAACTAGATATACATAATTAAAAATAATTGAATTCAAAAAATTACAAAATTCTTTTATCTTTATTCCAAGATTTTCACCGTCGGGTTCGCTCCGAAGGTTTGTGATTTCCTTATCTTCAAAAAAAAATCACTGGCGCCCTTTTTCTTTTTTTCCGGAACGTTCCTGGTGGTATTAAAGTAAGTTTCGTTTGATATAATTTTATTAGGGATTGATTGATAAATCAATTAAATTTCATAATCGTTAAGGGGGTGGTTAACTGAGCATAGTTGTGGTGACAGCACTTAATTGCTGCCTGTTGCAATTTTATTCAATTTGCCTTGTCGCCTCTTCGCCACTGTAGTTTGACAGTTCGGCTTCGGCATTGTATGTGGTTCTTTCGCGCGTGATAACCAATTCGTAAATTCGTGTATATTTCTCTTTTTTTATTGTTTAGGGTAATAAATTTTGCAACAAAGCAACTTAAAAAGACTCAAACATACATCTATTCTTACAATGATGTTAAAACAATATCTTCAAGAGTATGTTCAAAAATAAATACAATAAAATAATTAAATACAACTATATTTTTAGTAAAAATTGCCCCTTGTTTAAGCAAGAAATTAAAATATAATTACTTAATTTTATCAACTTATCATCAACTGCATGAAAATAAAGTATACGCATTAAATTACATAACATTTGTGTTGTGTCAAAATCCTTCGTGTTCTTATTGCGCTATACCAAGCTGTGTCGCTAACGTTTTTTTCTGTGTTTGAGAATCTCAAAATTTGAAACAAATTTGTTCAATAAGCAGCGTGTATAACACTAATCTTGACACAGTCGATTACACAACACACCACAGGAGATTCCACGCTTGTGTACCCCGCTTAAGGAAAGAACAAATTCGATAAATAGAGACTGACAGCAACAGCTGACATTTGACAACATAAAATAGTTGACAGTAATTGGGACATAATTTTGATTACATGGGCTAGTTTTGTGTTCTTATATGGCAGTTTTAAACACGTTACGTTACGAATTGCAATTGTTTATAGAACTGTCATAGTTTTAACATTTTGTTAATTATTTGTTGAAATACTTGTTCACTAAATTCGAGACTTGGCTCACTAAATTCGCAACACCATTCCCCATCGATACATACCAATAAAGACAACTTTTGTTCTCATCACCTGCTAACTATACGCCAAACCTTAAATTGTTAATAACTTTTAAACTATGATTCACCAAATTCTAATATTGATTCACCAAATTTCACCAAATGTTCACCTAATTATAGGAACAAAAATTTTTGAAATCGGTGATATGTCGCTGCTAAGTATACGCCGGTGATGGAGGCCCAGAATTCATATTTGTTAGAGCAAAATGCAAAAGAACTTAATTTCTGCATTATAGGACATTCGAGAAAAATGCAGAAGTAAAGATTATAGTAAAGACAAACATGTTCATCTTTATTACAGCATCTTCGTCTGCATTTTGTAAATTTGCAACATTTTCACATTTTTCTATAATTTTTTTTGACGGGTGGACGAAAATGCAATTTCAAATTTATTTTTTTTGTTGTCGTTGCATAGCCTAGTACGCAGATCAGGAAAAATTTTGTCTCCCATACATTTTTTTTCCTGGGACAAATTTTGTCTCGGATATTTTTCCGAGCAGTACGCAGTTCGCGCGCAAAATTCATACTATTGTGAATTGCTCTACAAAATGTCTCCACTAAATTTTGCCAGGAAAAGGAATGATACAAGCATTATTTTGCGGGACAAATTTTGACAGCCAAAAGTGATTTTTGCCAAAACTGGTTTTATGTAAAAGGTGCTGATGCTTCTCTTGAAAGCATCGAGAGGAGATTCCAAAAAGGTATGAACGATTTTTGTAAGACAACCCGTTCCAGAGATATACAACTAAACACATTAAATTATTTTTTGATTCTCCAACTTCAAACTTTTGCGCGAGATTTGGAAAAGTTTTGTAGAGATTAAAATTGTAGAGATAAAATTTGTCTTGTCTCGATCTGCGTACTAGGCTTTAAAGAATTAAAAAATAATTTAATGTGTTTTGTAGTGTATCTCTGGAACGGGTTGTCTTACAAAAGTAGTTCATACCTTTTTGGAATCTCCTCTCGATGCTTTCAAGAGAAGCATCAGCACTTTTTACATAAAATCAGTTTTGGCAAAAATCACTCTTGGCTGTCAAAATTTGTCCCGCAAAATAATGCTTGTATCATTCTTTTTGCTGGCAAAATTTAGTGGAGACATTTCTTAGGGCAATTCACAATAGTATGAATTTTGCGCGCGAACTGCGTACTGCTCGGAAAAATATCCGAGACAAAATTTGTCCCAGGAAAAAAAATGTATGGGAGACAAAATTTTTTCCGATCTGCGTTCTCTAGTTGTGGATTGCGAATTTACATTTGACAGTTCGTAGAAGATACGTTGTTGGTCGCATAAAAAATATTAAAATACAAAATATTTCAATTTATGATTATTTTATGCAGTGTTTTCCTTTTAATTAGTTGATTCGATCATTAATTCACTTCGTCGTAAAGTTAAAACAAAACAAAAATTGATATTAGCTGTGAAAATTGCTAGGCTAGCCGCGCACTAGCAATTTTTAGTTGCGAAACTGCTTGGTTCGAGCAACTAAAAAGTTTGTGTTTTGACACAAACTAAACGATTGCCTAAAATAAGTTCGCCATTTTATTGAACATATAATTATCTGCAAATTCACCGACATTCAACCAAACAGTTCATCTGTTTTCTATAAGTAACCAAACAGTTTCGCAACTAAAAATTGCTAGTGCGCGGCTAGCCTTAAAAAGATTTATTCGCATTCGCAGGTCGCAGCTCATGTGCAAAGCACTTTATGTTTTCATTGAATGTACTCATTACTATAGTTCCACCTTAATCTTATGAACAAAATTGACAGCCCACGACAACTTTCTTTCTTAACCACAACAAATTTTAAATTTTGTTTAACTAGGATTTTATTTATCAAATAACTATTAAGTGTTACCATGTTTATTCAAATAAATGTTTTTCGATATATTAAAAAAGTTTGTTTATTCACTCTAAACCGAAATTACAGTACAAAAGTAAATGACATTCGAAATATCGGTATTTTAGCGCACATTGATGCCGGTGAGATTAAACAGTATATATTTAAAATGTTAATAAAATTAATTTATTAAAAATACAGGAAAAACCACAACAACCGAGCGAATGTTATTCTACTCTGGAAAAACACGATCCCTAGGAGAAGTACATCGTGGAAATACTGTCACTGATTACTTAACTCAAGAACGAGATCGAGGTATTACAATTTGTAGTTCGGCGGTAACATTTCCATGGAATGATGCAAAGTATGAAAACCTGTTGAGAATCTTTCAAGTTTGTTACTTATATGTTGAGATTTGAGTGTAGGATAAACCTACTCGATACTCCTGGTCATATTGACTTCACAATGGAAGTGGAACAGTCATTATTTGCTGTAGACGGAGTTATAATTGTTCTGGACGGAACTGCTGGTGTTGAAGCTCAAACTATGACAGTTTGGTCACAAGCAGAGAAACACAAACTACCTAAGATAATATTTATCAATAAAATGGATCGTCCCGATGCCAATTTCGCTGCTTCTGTGCAAGATATTAAGTCAAAATTGGACATTAAGCCGATTTGCTTGCAATATCCTGAGAAGGATTCCAAGGGTAATCTGAGTGAGTTACAACGATTATATTGTTTAGATTCAAGCACTAACAGACATTCTTATATAGGTGTTATCGATGTAATCACCCTCAATCGAATTTCATGGAATCTTGAAACATTTGGCCGTAAGTTCCACATGGAACCATTGAAAGAAAAATCACTAGACGAAGCTACAAGTTTCAGGAATAAATTGATCGATGATCTTTCTGGAATCGATGATGAACTAGCCGATATTGTGATAAGTGCCGAAAGCTTTGATACAGTATCCAGTGACTTAATTCACTCGTCAATTCGACGTGCAACGTGCAGCCATAAGACAGTGCCTGTGCTACTTGGATCGGCATACAAAAATGTCGGGATACAACCTTTGATGGATTCGGTAATTCGGTTTCTGCCAGCACCGCACGAGAGAAATCAATTGTATGACTGCTTTGGGTAAGCTTATTTGAAACAACGAGACTAAACAAATTTGAAATTGCACATCAATCAGGGTTCTCCTAAGAAATGCACATAGACAATTCAACCGAAGCGTTTTCCTTCGGAGTAGCTACTTAAAAAAAGGAATTATTTTCCATCTAAAATAACCTATCTTGTTGTTTTCGTCTGTTTGTATCTTTGAATTTTGTCAAAACCAATCTATGCAATTGTGAAATTTTTAAAAATAACTGCCCACACCGCGTTTTATGCTTACGGTTCTAACCACATGACCAACTTTGCCTTAAAAATTTTGCATTGAAATTTATTATTAGTGGCTCTTATAGATAGAAGTCAGGAAGGGTTTGTATATATTTTGGAAGACCATACCATCCAATATTTAGATTACGAATTTTAAAACTAAATCAAGTCATTCAACTTTTATAGATTACTAGCTTAAATACACCCGCTTCGCCGGGTGCTATAAAATAACTAATTCAATACAACGTACAAAAAAATTTTATTTGTATTGTGTTCAATTTTTAATACATTTTATTCTAGTGCTTTTTGATATACTATATTTTTGTTTTTCCATCTGTGAAAATTATTAAGGCAGATGGCTTGCCTGCACGTGAAAATGCAACATATAGTTGCCCATGCGCAAATACTGGAACCTTTAAGTTAATACCGCATATTCTCAAAGATTGGCCTTGTGCCTTATTAATCGTAATGGCAAAAGCAAGTCGTATAGGAAACTGCAGACGTTTGAAATCGAATGATAAATCGGTTGGAATCATTGGAATTCTCGGAATTAAGACAACTTCACCTTTGTATTTCCCTTTTAAGATTGTTGCTTCGATCACATTGTTAAACAACCTTTTTACTGCAAGTCTTGTACTCGTACCATTGCAAAGCCGAGATTGATTAATATTGCGTAACATTATTATCGGCGCGCCAACTTTTAATGGTAGATCATGTGGTGGCAAACCAGGCAAATCAAGAGAATTTAAAAATTCAGTGGGATAATTCACAACATCATCTTGATTCATAACTGTGTCGATGGACTTGTATGCAAAAAATTGAGTTGGTATTTTATTTTTTTTTATTTTTATTTTTATTTTTTTCAGCCAAAATTGCCCTTTCACTCAACCAATATATTGAGTTGTTGTGCTATATTTGGAAATACTCTATTAATCAATTCTTGTTTTGATTGAGTCATTCGACAGAAATTGGTTGGTAGTGTTACTAAGCCAGTTGAATTATCAACATGTAATTTTCCATCTCCAATATCCAATAACTGTTTAGAAAATTCGGCTGCTGTTTGATCATTCTTTAATTCAACGCGAATATTTTTAGTTAGGTTTAGTTTTTTTACATGCCTTCACAAATACGATGATTTCAGACACGCTTTCAATTCGTCAACAGCTGTAGATCGAGGAATAACAGACAATATTTGGCGAAAATCACCTGCTAACAATATCAAGGCACCACCAAAAACCCGTTGATTCCCATGTAAATCTTGCAACGTTCTATCTAACGCTTTCAAAGACTTTGTGAGCCAT
Organism: Philhelius festivus; assembly: GCA_963931855.1. Taxonomy (NCBI): domain Eukaryota; kingdom Metazoa; phylum Arthropoda; class Insecta; order Diptera; family Syrphidae; genus Philhelius; species Philhelius festivus. The sequence continues at coordinate 171,506,851 of OZ007555.1, read as the reverse complement.
CGTACATTCATCCCAAACGATTACACTACATTTCTGCAAAACTTTTGCCATGTCTGAATTCTTAGAAATTTTACATGTAGGTGTTTCAGTAGCATGCATGTTCAATGGCAATTTAAGTGCAGAATGTGCAGTTCGACCGCCTTCCAATAAAGTTGCTGCAATTCCAGAAGAAGCGAGTGACAATCCAATTTGGGATACTGATCGTATGGACGCTAGAAGTAATGAAATCAAAAATGTTTTTCCAGTTCCACCAGGTGCATCTATCATCAATCATAACATAATTCACGCCGCATTTCCATGTTGAATAAATCTTGCGCCGAACGATTAGGTGCTATCATTCCCAACTGAGATAAAGCTTTATTTGTAATAATTGACATACAAATATCTTCAATCAAAATAAGACCTTCGTTGTGGATTTCCGGATTAATTACCAAATTTGGATTTGAATTAATAGTACGTAATCTACGTAAAATATCATATGACAATTCATCTTGATGGTTGTGCCATAATTCAAACGAATTTGAAATTGAAAATGTTGAAATTATTATTGCGAGAGCCAATCATCGATTTGATGATGGATTTAAAAGAGAAGCACTGATATTTTAATATGGTTCATTTGACAAATCTGCAAGTGAAATACATCGAATTTAAAGAATAATGTAATCGATCGAATCATCTAAGCCAAACATTAATTGTACCTATCGAAATAGAACTTGTGTCTTTGATTTTGTTAAATGACGAAGCAGAAGCATTTTTCTCCTTCTCATTTTTTTTAAGTCATATTTTCCAGACATAAGTTAATCAGATATCAAACTTAAATCCAAATTATCTTCATCCCAATCTATACATTGTACATTGAAAAACTCCCGTCAACTTTTTTAAATCAATGTCATATAAAATATATATATATACCAAGCACAGCGGTGTCACTTTTTTACTTGCGATATAGGTACTATAGGGCAAGTTCTGCATTTGGAAAAAAAATCGAACTCGAGATTTTGATCAAAGTTGACATTACGATGATAGCGAAGACGAATAAAGTGGGTCCGACAATTCCGTCTGTCTGTATGTGTGTACCTCGATCTAGAGCCTAAGCCACTGGACCTATTTTCTTCAAACTCGGTAGTTATGGGTCTTCCGTGATTCCCTAGAGGGGAAATTGAAATTTTTTTTTAGCTCTAAAACTAACGGTACCCCCCATACACCCGTAATGCAAAATCTTATTTATCTCGAAAACGGCTCTAACGATTTTGATAAAAAAATTAGGTGTGATATTATGGACATGGACTACGTTTTAACGGTACCTGTCATAGAACCGTTTTTTTGATTTTCGACTTTCTCATTAACGGCTCTAACGATTTTAATCAAAAATTTTCAGCAGGAGAACCCCTAAGTTGAAAATAATATTGCATATAAAAATATTCGAAAAATTAGTCGTTGGGTTTTTTTGAAAAAAATTTTTTTTTGAAAAATCAATATCTTCAAAACCTATAAACGATTATTTTTTGAAATTATTTCCAAAAATCAATATTATTAAATACTTAAAATTCGCATCCCACATTTTTTTCTTGAAAAATTTTAAAGAAATTTTTATATAAAAAATTTATTTATTTAATAATAAAACGATTTTTAAAGTTTGTTTGCATAAATTCATACTTTTCTAGAAATCAGATGGCAATTTCATTTTAAATTCATGTTTTATATTTATAAAATGTATCTTAAATTCCAAAGTACTTTTACATAAGAGGAAGTTCGTGCGATCCAGTCGTGCATTTTATTTTATTTGCGAAGATGTTTTGATTGATGTCCTAGAAGCAGTTTCAAGGCCAACAATTTTAAAAATTTCACTTATGGGCATTTCTTTACGATCATCATCAACTTTCTTAAATTGACTTTTAGATGTAGATGGTTTATCAGTTGAAGGCAGTACACTACCACCATCCTTTGATTCAATATTTTTTTTCAAAGCATCCCTCTCTTTAACGAACTTTACAACAATTTCTTTAATATGGTCTTCCATTCTTTTTTCAATTGTTTCATGTATTTTTTTGTTCTATGTGATGCTCGAACTGTTCCTTTTAGTCCTTTATTTCTTTTTTACGCTGTTCTTTTTTTGCACTGCCATTGCTTGATAACTCCATCTGATTCTTCCTTATAATACCTTTTTTTGCCTTCCATTCTTCGCTATACTAAATCAAATACATATTAAATTATTGGATATATCTACACAACTTAAAAAATAAATGCAATAACCTACTCAAGAAAAATTCACAATCCACGATTTTTAAAAATAATTTAGAAAACCATTTTACTTACCTTAAACGAAGCTGAAAATTGAAACTTAAAAAAACTTAACGAAAAAATACTTGCTGCTAGAACGTTGCACCAATTAAAAAGAAAGTTTTTTCCGAGCCTCACTTTCACGAAAAAAAAAAACAAATTACAAACAGACATATGCCTTAAAAAAAATTATAATTAAATATTTTTTTCCACAATCAAAGTGTCGAAAAATCAATTCGAAAGTCTTATATATTTAATTTATTTTATAGTGTGGGTTGTGTTGGTGTATTTTGTTTGTTAGTTTTGTTTGTTAGTTTCGCTCATTTTAGATAGCTGTACAAAATCGAAAGGTATTTAGATTACGTCTGCTAATAACTTCGTTTATAATTATCTAATCTTCACGATTGAGGTATTATTATTTTAAATTTAGCTTGTAATGTTAAATGTAGCTCGGATTACAAAACTTCGGCTGGACCAATTTTCAAAAACTTTGTTTCTAAACCATCTCCAAATAGTCTCCTTTCATTAAAAAAAAAATTATAAAAATCCATCCAGCCGTATTCTAGTTATAAGGTCACACACAAAAGTTAAACTCGTTTTTATATATATAGATTTTTTTCATCGAACTCAACAAAGTAGCTTTCACAGAAATATACAAAGTTCCTTTCATATATTGATTTGCCCCAAAGCTCCTTTATAACATAATTTAAATCACAACTTTTTCAGAAACGATTTTGTTGGCAAAGTGTTCAAAATAGTTCATGATAAACAACGCGGTCCATTGAGTCTCATACGTGTGTTACGTGGCTCAATGAAAAAAGGAATGCGTCTTGTTAATACGAAATCTTCAACAGAATCCTTACAAAGAATCTATGAGCCCCTAGCTGATGAATATCGAGAAATAAATGAAGTTGCTAGCGGAGATGTTGGCGTTTGTAGTGGGCTCAAGGTGAGAATTATTTACATTTCTTAATAATATACAAAATATTTTGTAATAACTAAACAATATTCTTAGAACACAGTTACTGGAGATTTATTAACATCTAGTACGTCTTCAATTAAGCTAGCCCAAAAAAAGCTACAAAAAATGCTTGGAAAATCGGATTTCGATGACCAAGAGGAAAACATGGAAATTATAAAAGAATTGCTCTCATTGGATCCGCAAATACCTGATGCGGTGTATTTTTGTTCAATCGAACCGCCTAGTATTGGATCTCAAACAGCAATGGAAGCTGCTTTGAAGCAATTGCAACGAGAAGATCCCAGTTTGAGGGTTAATTTTGATGAAACCACGGGGCAGACAGTTTTAGGAGGTTGGGCTGAATGTTTTTGAAAATATGAATCTTGTTTATAAAGAATATATTCGTAGGAATGGGTGAGCTGCATATGGACATTGTAAAGTCTAGAATTCTGACCGAATATAAAATCGACGTGGACTTGGGCCCACTACAAATTGCTTATAAAGAAACAATCGAATCACCTGAAATTGATACTATTACAATAGAAAAAGAAATCGCTGGGTCCAAACAAAGTGTAACGATTACCTTGGAACTACTGAAAGATGAAAAAGAAATTTTTAGGTAAACAAATTCATCTACGTTAGTGAGTCCCTTCATAAATATATCTTTTTCATTAGTTTAAGCAAATCACAAGACAATATTGCCAACCTTAACACTCTACGACCTCGTACATTACAAGTGATAAAGAAGGGCGCTATAGCAGCTTTGGAGAGAGGTCCTCGTGTTGGTGGCCAGGTTGTTGAAACACAAGTCAAGCTACACAGTGCAACAATTGGTCGTGGAACAGCGGATTCATTTCTTATGGCTGCAACCGGACAATGTGTTCAGAAAGTTAGAAAGCAAAATAACAAACCGAGTCTTATAAAATTTTTTAATTCAACTCTGTTTTAGGTTCTCAAAAATTCGGGAACTCGTCTTTTGGAACCCATTATGGCAGTACAAATTATCGTTCCATCTGAAAGAGTATCAACAGTTCTTGCGGATTTATCACGAAGAAGAGCTAAAATTAATGATGTCCAACCAAAAGGCGAAAAGAATAAGGCAGGGACTTATTTCTTCTCTATACTATTTGAATGTTTTGATTTTAAGTTTTGTTATTTGTTTTTAGTTAATAGATGTTCAAGCTCCATTGGCTGAATTATTTGGATATACAAGTGTGATACGAACGATTACCTCTGGAACTGCCAGCATGACAATGCAACCTTGTGGATATTCTAATATGAATTCGCAAGATGAAGTTGTTGCTATACGTAGAGCTCAAGGCTTAGAATAATTATTTAATTATTTTTTTTTAATGCAAAGTTAATTTACTAGTAAATAAAATATACATGTATGTTAGCTAGCTAACGGTTGAAAAAATTCCGAAAAATGGTTATTAGTGGTACCCCTATGTAACCATTTTTTTGTTTTTGATTTTCTCAAAAAGGGTTCAAACGATTTTGATCATTTTATTTTATTTTATGCTAAAGCTCTCCAAAAGTTTGAATAGTATCGTGTATTCAAATTTTCAAACCTCATGTCGATTTTTTTATAACTTTATCATTTTATCTCGAAATAACAATACAAGTATTAAAAAATTATTTTTAGAAAATCATATTTTTCTTGAAAACGGCGCACAGTGTGTAATTTTCGCAATCCAAGTGTACTTCATTCGAAAGTTGGTCGCTCATGTATAAAACCTTTTTTTTTTAGCTCTTAACATGACACAAGATAAATCTCAGCCAAAACAAGCTTGATGTTCATATTATTTTTATTGCAACGAGCTGTACTTTGAGTAAACTCATTTCGTAAAAATTCCCCATCGAATTCTTCATAATTACTTGAAGATGACGATGATTGATAAGAAAAATGAAATGTTTGGGTTACAGTCGATGACAAAAAAAAATCTCATATAAGAAAAACTCGCTTATAAGACACTTATTTTAAAAATTTTTTGGATAAGCTTTGGATCTATTCAGGCAAGCCTCAGTGCTCGTAAGTCAAACATGTTTGCATTCGTATCATACAAATTGTGTTTTTTACTTGCGACTTATAGGTACTATAAGGCAAGTTATGCATTCGTAAAAAAAATCGAAATCGAGATTTTCATCAAAGTTGATATTACGATGATAGCGAAGACTAAAAAAGTGGGTCTCGAAATTCTGTCTGTCTGTTCGACTACAGCATCCGCCGATTTTCTTTAAACTTGATAGATATCAGTTTTAATTTTTTCCCCCACACATTTTTTTCTTTTTTTTTAAGATGAATCTTAAATGTCAAGAGAATAGATGTGCTTTTTATTAGCTCCTGATTAATTAAATATTTACTAACCAGTTACGTTAAAGATTTAATTTTAAATCAAAGTTTTCAAAAATAATAACTCCATCTGACTATCTTGAGTGAATTTCTTATTTTTGTTTCCTCAAATAAGTGATAAAATAAACTATAAATTAGTAAATACTAATTCGATTTTTTTTGAAGTTCCATTCATTTGTTCACCATGTCCAACACTACCATACGTCTACAAGCATCAGAGCTTAAAGAGAAATCTTTAGCATCTCCATTAACACCAAACAATTCATCATCATCACCGGTAGTTAATACAAAACTGAAATCAATTGTTCCAACAAAGAAAGCTTCAGATAAAAAAGCTACACTATCTGACCAATTTCGAGATCTTGAAACAAGTTTAATTACCAAGTTTAAATCGTTGCTTTCGGAATTTAACAGTAATTTCAACAAAAAAATTAGTGATGCTATATCTTCTCTTGAAAGCAGAGTGCTTAAATTTGAGAGCGACATATCTGAGTTGCGTGACGACAATCAGAAACTTAAAGAGGCACTCTCTGACTTGCATCGAAAAGAAAGGCTTCGTGACGTGATTGTACGTGGTATACCTATGAAACCCGACGAACGACCAGCTGATGTGGCAAAAGCGATTGCTTCCAAATTACATCATCAAATTACCCCACACTTTGATGCCTTTCGCCTAAAAACCAAATCCACCGATGGTAACTGTCCTCTACTTATCAGACTCTCTTCACACATGGAGCAAAGTGCATTGCTTGCTGCCTTTAGATCGAACGGAGGTTTAACAGTTGAACAGCTAGAGAACGAATCTCATACTTTTGATCACAACAACACCAGCACAAGCGCTACTCGCATATACATAAATGAGAGCTTAATTCAAGAGAACAGCTCCCTGTTACGTAATGCTCTTCAACTACGCAGAGATAGAGCTGTGTCAATCGGGATCGATTCGATTTTTTTGATCCGATCATCGAAAAGTATTGATGATCGAAATCAATCATTTTAATCGATCTCAATCTCAATCATTTACATGGTTCTCGATTCTGGATTCTCGATTTTCTATTTCAATCTCAATCATTTCAATGAGTCTCGATTTTCGATATCAGTTGACTCGATTAATCATGATTTACTTGATTCCATTTCTTCCGATTCAATCAACGTGGATTATGAACGTCAAACGGACGGTGGACTGGAACTTCTGGGTTGAACTCGGCATTGAACAACATGATTGATCGGGTTGGTCGTTGATGTTGTAGGCCGCAAAAACAATTGTTGGGTTGAACTGATGTTATTTGATGTATCAGGATTTGGTATGTTTAATGTGGATTTTTGGACGTTTCTTAATCCATCGGCATCGTAGCCATCCTTTGATGGAATTTGACAGTTTATGACTTGACGAATAGAGGACGAATTCAGTTATGACGTACAAGATATATTTCGTACCAAATGTCAGCCGAAAGCCCCAAAATTGCACTTTTCCGGAGCAACAAATAAAATCTCTTTTTTTGGTATTTTTAGACGTTTCTTATCTTAATCCATCGACATCGTAGCCATCCTTTGATGGAATTTGACAGTTTATGACTTGACGAATAGAGGACGAATTCAGTTATGACGTACAAAGTATATTTCGTACAAAATGTTAGCCCAAAGCCCTAAAATTGCACTTTTCCGGAGCAACAAATAAAATCTCTTTTTTTTTGGTATTTTTAGACGTTTTTTAATCCATTGACATCGTAGCCATCCTTTGATGGAATTTGACAGTTTATGACTTGACGAATAGAGGACGAATTCAGTTATGACGTACAAAGTATATTTCGTACCAAATGTCAGCCGAAAGCCCTAAAATTGCACTTTTCCGGAGCAACAAATAAAATCTCTTTTTTTTTGGCATTTTTAGACATTTTTTAATCCATTGGCATCGTAGCCATCCTTTGATGGAATTTGACAGTTTATGACTTGACGAATAGAGGACGAATTCAGTTATGACGTACAAAGTATATTTCGTACCAAATGTTAGCCGAAAGCCCTAAAATTGCTCTTTTCCGAAGCAACAAATAAAATCTCTTTTTCTTGAATTTTTTGACACTTTTTAATCCATGAAGTAGCCATCATCATGGAGTATTTTTTGAGAACTATCAAAGCCACAAGTCAACCTTATCATCGAAATCGAAATTAATATCGAATAGGAACAGTATTGAATCATTTCAGTGAAATGAAAATGATCGAATGATCGATTGATTGAAAAGATCGAATCATTTTCGTAATCGATTGTTGAACGATTCGATCATTTGAAATGAACGATTTACACAGCTCTACGCAGAGAAGGTCTACTGTTTTCGGCAAGAACTCGCAATGGTCACGTTTACATCAGAAAAACTAAAGATGACACTGAGGTGAAAATTGATTCAACAACGATACTCACCAGCGTTACCACTTCCGGAAAAAAAGTCGAAGTAGATTTGAAGAAAAAAGCGAAGTAAATTGAGAAAAATCGAAGTAGATTTCAAAATGGCTTTTTACTTGCTTTTGGAAAAAATGTTGCATACAAAAATTTTTGTCCTTAAATGAATACATATTACCTATTAAATATGTATTTGAAATTGTCAATACATTTCTCTTAATTTTAAAGAAATTTCGCTTAAAATTACTCATTTGTGTATTTGGATTGTGTTGACGTTGTTTTATTTTATGGTAATTATGAGGTTTTATACTACTACTTAGAGTGCAATAGAGAAAAAGAAGTAGATTTCGGCTTTATTTTGTAAAATTGAAGTAGATTGAAACAGAGATTTTTAAAATGAAGTAGATTTCAGTATTTTACTGATGGTGCGAAGTAGGAAGTAGATTTCAAAATATTTTGGAAAAAAGAAGTAGATCTACTTCAATTGAAGTAAAGTGGTACCACTGATACTCACTTGATTACTTTGATGTTCCCCTACTTACACTTTCACCATCGTCGTTTTTAACCGATCTGGAGCTTTTTTCACCATAGCTAAGTTTATGTATAAGTATATGTATATGTAAATGTCCTTAATAATGCATTTATTTCGGGTCATGTCGAGAGTCCGCGTTTTGTCCCTGATGATAGCCTTTCTTTCTTTTTTGACTTCGACTTTGAAGTTGTATCTGAAATTGATGTTGTAAATACCATACGTTCCCTTAAGTCTAATGCTGTTGGTGAAGATGGTATTCCCATTCGTTTTGTAAAAATAATCTTGATGCATTTATTGAACTGTCTTATGCACATTATAAATTTCTGTATAGCATTATCAACTTTCCCTGATATTTGGAAGTTAGCAAGAGTCATTCCAATTCCGAAAAAAACTCAACCTCTGTCGGTAGATGACTTTCGCCCCATTAGTATTTTACCCTGTCTTTCAAAAGTCTTTGAGAAAATAATTGCTGACCAAATCTCATCCTATCTCAATGAACATTGTTTGTTATCTCCAATTCAATCTGGCTTTCGAGAACATCATAGTTGCTCTACAGGTATGATAAAAATTATCGATGACATAAGAGTTAAATTCGATATGGATTACTTAACGGTTCTTCTTTTTGCTGGATTTTTCAAAGGCATTTGATAGTGTAGATCATATGGTTCTTTGTATTGTATTTTGGCTTTAGTGAAAGATCAGTGCGTCTGATAAATAAAATTATTTATTTAATCGCCAACAAAGGGTTGTTTATGATGGCAATTACTCTCTTTTCGGAACATTGTCTTCGGGAGTACCCCAAGGATCGATTCTCCAATTTTGTTTTGCATATTTATTAATGACCTTCCCAAAGTATGTTTTAACGTTTCAATTCATCTATATGCGGATGATGCACAAATATACTTGTCACGACCTATTGGACTTATTGAAGATCTAATTGCCAGAGTTAACGAAGATTTGTGTAATATCCACAACTGGTCAATTTGTAATGGGCTCAACCAGAATCCAGATAAATCACAACTTATATGTATCTCAAAAACACCTTACAATACTGATGAAATACCGTTTGTGTTCCTAAACAACATGCAAATCAAGTTTGTTGATGTTGTATCCAATCTTGGTTTAAAACTTAATCGCTCTTTGTCTGGAACCGACCACATTAATCTTGTCATAGGGCGGATTTACGCTAGGTTACGTAAACTTAGGCCGGTATTCACCGAGCGCTCATAACTTAAGAAGCTCATAAACCTATTCACCAAGCAATATTAGTGAAGATTTACGAGCGCTCTTAAAAGTTAGGAGCGGTCCCGACCACTCCTAACTTACGAGCGCTCTCTTCGAAAGTTTGTTCGCTTGTGCGTGTGCCACGCACGCATTTGACTCGAATCCATGTGAGCAATGCCAAGTAGAAGAGTATCCATTTGCTGTCAAGACCAACATTCCACAACATTTCACAGCTTGGGTATGCCTGAACAAGATAGAGTGGCTCTCATTTTCGAACTTCGAAAAACACTTGCGAGTGGTTGGTGAATACCCCACAGAAATTTCAAGTTAAGAGCCTCGTAAAGTTAAGAGCCGTTTAGGCCTAAGGCCTAAGGCTCGTATTCACCGAGCGCTCCTAAACGGCTCTTAACTTTACGAGGCTCTTAACTTGAAATTTCTGTGGGGTATTCACCAACCACTCGCAAGTGTTTTTCGAAGTTCGAAAATGAGAGCCACTCTCTCTTGTTCAGGCATACCCAAACTGTGAAATGTTGTGGAATGTTGGTCTTGTCTTGAATCTTGACAGCAAATGGATACTCTTCTACTTGGCATTGCTCACATGGATTCGAGTCAAATGCGTGCGTGGCACACGCACAAGCGAACAAACTTTCGAAGAGAGCGCTCGTAAGTTAGGAGTGGTCGGGACCGCTCCTAACTTTTAAGAGCGCTCGTAAATCTTCACTAATATTGCTTGGTGAATAGGTTTATGAGCTTCTTAAGTTATGAGCGCTCGGTGAATACCGGCCTTAGTGTCTCTTCTAACTTTACTCCAGTTGCTACTAAACTTAGACTTATTAAAACTTTATTTTTGCCTATAATTGATCATTGTACAGTTGTATATTGTAAACTCGACTCCCATTCTCAGCATAAGCTACTAGTTGCTTTCAATGACATGATAAGGTACGAGTATGTGTATGGGTTGCGTCGGTACGAGCACATATCACACTATCATAAATTGATCCTCGGTTGCACATTTCAGCAATTTCTGGACGTAAGATGCTGTCTTTGTATGCATAAAATCATTCAGGAAAAACTGCCACTATATTTGTATGAAAAACTGATATTTGCCCAGTCCACCAGAACTCTCAATCTAATTATACCCCACTTCGCTTATTTAAATACCACGCGTCTATTCTTTATTCATGTGACCAAACTTTGGAATACCGTACCCACAGCTATAAGAAAAATAATTGGAGCTAGAAAATTCAAACCCGCTGCATTGTTGCACTTGTCATCTTCATAGCAATAACTACTTCTTTTCTTCTGCCTCTCTTGTATTTAGGCTCAGTAATTCTCTTATTCTACTTTTCATCTTCCTTTTTACATTCCCTTTTTCTCTTATTATTTATTGTTGAATTCTTTTTACCATCTATCTATTTTAGATAATATACAATTGTAATGTTAAATATTATTAATTCAAAGAATTATTATTATTTTCGAATCTATTATACTTTGTATTATTATCATGTATTATTATTATGTTTAATAAATTTATAATTCACTTATCCTTAATTTTATGTACTGTAAAAGACGTCTTATTTGTACAATGTAAACAAAATAAAAATTGAATTGAATTGAATTGACCAAAAATAACGGTACCTGCCATACGAATTTTTTGTCGAAATTTTATAAATATTTTTTTTTCTCAAAATCATTGGACAGATTTAAAAAATAAAAATACAAGAAAATTTCATTTAGTTAAAGCTAGGTAATGGTTGAAAAACAAATTTCCGAAAAATGGTTATTGAGGGTACCCCCCATGGAACCATTTTTTTTGTTTTTGATTTTCTCAAAAACGGTACAACCGATTTGGATCATTTTCTTTATGTTAAGGCTCCCCAGCGGTTTCAATATTATTGTGTCTTCAAATTTTCAAAAACAATTTTTTTTTGGATTTAAAAAAAAAAACTTAAAAATTGTTTTTTTTTTTCAAAACTCAATATTTCGAAAACGCCGTGCTAGATTTTTTTAAACTTGATAAATAAAAGTTTCTCAATATAAATTACAAGATGTGAGAAAAAAAATATTTTACCTAAAAATAAAGGTACCCACCATACAAATGTTAAAAAATTAAAAAAATGGTTTTCAAAAATCGTATTTTTCTCGAAAACGGCGCCTAGAATTATTTTGCTTTTTTTTTTGTTCAATTAATTTTTATGATCTTTAATTTAATTAAAAAAATTGAAATTAAGATATTAGAGCTTGTATCTATTATAGAACCATTTTTTATAATTTTGAATTTCTCATTCTCATTCTCTCAATGAGATTTTTTATAGAGATGCTTCTGAAAAGTTTAAAAAATATTGCATTTCAAAACTCAAAAAAAAAAATGTTTTTTTTTTTGGAAAAAGTAATTTTTTGGAAAATTCGATATCTGAAAAATCGCTCAATATTTTTTTGGAAATTTAATTTTCATTTGTACAATAATAAAAACTTAAAGTTTCTAAAAAGTTGTCTTAAAAATTTGTTGTATAAAAGCTTGTTTTTTTTTAAAGAAACCACTACAACCACTTGTAATTTTTGTTCTTGCATAAATTCATATTTGCATAGCATTCTGTTTTTATCTCTTACTACTAAAAGAATTTAAAAAATAAATTTTATCCTTATGAACATTTTTCTCTAATAACATTCGTTTTTAAAATTCCTAGTCTATTACATAGGATCAAGTTCGTGCGACCCAGTTGTGCACTTTATGTTTTTTAAATCCAAAGCACTATAGACGTAAGACCTGGTCTAGGATAAGGAAGAACAAACTCTTCACAGAATATACCTTGTTATTTTTTTAAATAAAATATAAATCATTTGTTTTATTTGTTTTCGTTTTCAAATTCTACGTATTTTTTTTTTCTTAAATATATGTATATTTTTTTTCCAACGCCTCTATATCTAATCCCTCAAACAAATAATCAAAATGGCATTTTCAACACAGAAAGGCTTTCAACATGTTCCTTTTCTAAATGAGTATCCTAAAGCAATATGTCTACCCATGGAAGGAATCAAGCTCAAAACCTACGCTGGTATCCGTGATCTGCGAGCATGGTCTATGAGTGACAAAAATAAATCGCAATATTTGATTGACTTGGTTTCGTGTAGATTGGTAATTGTAGATGAAGTTTTTAACCGTGAAAGAGACTATCATAAAAATTATTCGCTTATAGTATGATGATGATGATGCTGGAGATGGCTTACAAGAAAATTCAGCAAATAGATCGCATCCATGCATGAAGCATTCTATAAGACAAATTTTTCCGAACGAGAAAACCAATGACCAAGAAGAGCTTGTTAACTCGATCAAGACAGAAAAAGATGATTTAAAATTTCGACTTGTCGAATCGCAAGAAAATCTTAAGACCCCCAGAAAAGAAAATAAAGCCCTAACTGCAGTTCTAAGTGAAGACCAACAATCTGAATTGTTCGATGACATAAAGAGGAAAATTTCACAGTTACGAAAGTCCTCAAAAATTGATAAAAATGATGAAAATGAATTATTAAAAATGCTACATGGCTTGGGCAAAGCTAATAAAGCCCTAAGCGGCCCTCATTTAAGGAAATCACTAAGAAGTGATCTTGCCAATATTCCAATTGAGCCAGAAACAAATACAGATGTTGATTATCTGCAAAACGAAGTTAATAGTTTACGAACGGAAGTAGCTCGGCTTAGAAGTTTTGAAGAGGAAACACTTCAAAAAGAGACGTTTCCCAGAGAAAATCAAAGTCCCGATAAACGAGTTGACAAAGATTCTGAAAACTTTGATAACATAAAAGCTGAACGTAATGCACTCAGAGAAAAGTGTGAGAGTTTTGCATCGGTTGAGGGAAAAATTATCCAATGGAAAAATGATGCTGAACAATTCAAAAGTTTTAGAAAGAAGGCTTGTTTGGCACTTAGGCAAAAAGATGAGGAAATTCAAGATTGCCGCGAAAGAATTGAGGAAGTTGAGTATGAATTCAAAGAAATCATAAAATGTTTCAAGGCTAAAGAACATGAACGAGAGACTATTTGTTCAGCATATGATTGTTTAAAAGTAAGTAATATAGAAACATATTTATGATCTGCAAGTATAATTGTCTTAAGACCGTTTTTCCACAATAGTACAATAAACTCATCATTTCATCGCCATTAACGCCATTAAACAGGATCATGGTTAGTTCGGAGAAATGAGAGTTTCGTAAATAGGGTTTTGACGATTTTTTTTTCAGAAACAGAAATTTTTGGAGACCGATAACGGTTTTCAATGAGTAAACTGAACTACCTTTTTCTTTAAGCCCCGAGCGGGGCACTGAACTGTCAAAAAAACTTACTATGTTACTTTTTCAACTCGGAGCACCCTGAGCGCTCGACTTGGTTTTTTTTAAGTTCAAAGCTCAATAGGCGTTTTTCTTTTTTAGCCCCGAGCAGGGCACAGAGCGGGGCCTGAGCTCTTAGAGCTGCGCTCCGAACCGAGCGTGACCTGAGCGCTCTGAGCTATTTAAGAAACACATCTAAGCACTGAATTAGTTCTGTTCAACCAGCTGCACTGGACTACGCTGGGCAGAAAAGTGTAGCTTTTTTGTGTTCATTGAGAAAATTTGTGCACTGAATTACACTGATTAGTGTTCATTGAGCTGAACTATAGTGTACACTAGTTCAGAATATTTTGAACCACCTTTTGAGCTAATGCAGGTTGGTGGAAACTGTCAAAATCAGTTGATGTCATTATTCGATTATATTTTGTTAACGAATAAAGTTGATTTTTTTCCCCGCTTTGTATTTTTAAATAATGCATAGATTAGAGCCAACTTCGAGTTAAGGGCAATCTCTGGTGTGTAGTTCAAAACCCGAAACACTTTAATATTAAAACACGATGTTTTCGATAAGACAGTTTATTGAGAAGTGACCCAGGTCAAATTGCAAATCGAGATGGCTCGATAGATGTAGAACCAAATGTGTTGGTTCTAAGTTCTTATATACTTTGGCGCAAAATTTTAAGTGAATTAGATGCTAAAAAAAAACGAATTTGCAAATTTTAATCGAATATAGAATCATACTTCCTCTACCCTTTTATTAAAGTTAAAATTTAGTACCGTGCTAGCTTCATATGACTATTTGACATTTGCAAACATCAGAAAAGGTTCGTGTAATTACTTTTTTACATGAAATGTGATTGATTTAGGTGTGTTCGGAAGCAATTTAGTAAGAAAATTGGCTTAGTACGATACTAGTTAGAAAATTTTTAAAATTAAGAACGAAATAGTAAAATAATTTAAGGTTAGCAAATTGTTAAGTAGTATCATACTTATAGCTTAATAATAGGCTGTTTAAAATTTTTCGCCTTAAGTTTTTGGAAAAGTACAGTGTAACAAACACATCTTTTTGTTGGTAAATTATTATTGACTACAGGTGATTCAGTGTTCTCCAATTAATCCAATAATATCTTAATTAAATCTATATAAATGTATATTTAAACGAAGAATTCCGAACGCAATTGTTTGAAAGTTCGATGAAAAAAGGTGAAGAGGAGGAAGAGATTTTGTGCCTAAAATACGACAACGTCGCAGCACTGGGAATGAATTTCGTCCCTTCGCCATCGACTTCAGCGCAGGCATAAAACATTTTACTTGTGCCGAATTAAATTTGTTTTCTTCTTTTTAACATCTGACGTATGACGTTTTTGGTTGAGCTTGCTCTGACAGTTTTCATGAACCTGCACTGCACTACACTACTCTACACTGGCCTTTTCTTGGTTGAACACAACTATTGTCATTGTATCATTTTTCAAATAAACTGTCAAAATTCTCTCTCTAATTGTGAAATTTGTGTTTTCATATTCTTGAAAACTTGTTTTTAATTAATTTCTAATTAATGCAAATGGAAAAAGCAATTATTTTAAGGGAAGCGTTCAATTTGTTTTTTGATGATGAGGAAAACTTTGAGCAAAACTTGCTCATAGTTATATTTATTTTTCCTTACCTTCACAGGGAGAGCAACCAGCTTCGTTTTTTTTTGAAAACTCTCAGGGTTATCAAGAAAACCTGGGTCAACCCTGGGTAAAGTTGAACTAACGAACCTACGTTTTTTGACGTTTAGAGAAAATCGTAAAAAAAATTAATTTCATTTTATTCCAATTCTTCGACAATTTTTTGACATGAGTTTTAAGTGGAAAGAGTTGTTAAAAATGGTTGTCAGCAAACGGGAATAATTTTCCTATAAAACTAAACATACTACCTAAAGGAGCATTAACGCGTTATGCCTGTCTCAAAATGGTGGACAACACAGACATTTTTTACTTGCAACACAGATACTTTATGGCATGTTATGCGTTCGTAAAAAATCGAATTCGAGACTATAATCAAAGTTGATATTACGATATAATAGCGAAGATGAAAAAAGTGGATCTCGCAATTCTGTCTGTCTGTTTTATTATAGCCTAAACGGCTGCAAACGGAAAAAAATGGTACCTACCCCCTTGGAACTATTCTATTTGCTTTTGATTTTCTGAAAAACTGTACAACCGATTTTGATCATTTTTTTAAACCCCGCCAAAGTTTGAATAGTATTGTTTATCCAAATTTTTCAAAATTCAATATTTCGAAAAGCCCATGCTCGATTTTTTTTAAACTTGACAGCTAAAAGTTTCTTATTAAAAAATGATTTTCGAAAATCGTATTCTTCTCGAAGAATATATATGTAAATAAAAAAAATTACAAATATTTATTTTTGAAATTTAATTTTTATTCGTACGATAATAAAAACGTGCGAGCAATTAGGAAAGTAGGGTAGGATTTGAAAGGAGATACCGATGCACATTGTTTTTGAATGCCTTCACATTGCAAAGACTGCTAAACATTAAGCCGGGTAAAGCATTCCACATTCGTTTAGTGCGGATAAAAAAAAATCTCTGTACTTGACAGTGCGTCCGAAATTGGGCACAAGGGTAAGTCGATAAACATTGCTAGAAGTATGGGTATTACGGTTGAATTGTTTGAGGGGAGAAATGCATAGCGGTAAAATAATGATATACATGAAAAATTGCGGTGGTGCCCGAGAGATACAAATGTTTCAGTTAGACAACAGTCGCTTATCAATTTTAGAGCTTCGTTTTGAATTCTGTCCAAGAGACTCAAGTGGGTTTTTGGAGCACCTGCCCAGATATGGGAATTGTACTCGAGTTTTAGAAGAATAAAGGCTTTATATATAACAACCAGATCAGATGCACATACCTAGAACTAATAGCTGTTTAGTCTTCTCAATACAAGTGCCCACCAATATAAAGTGGCATTGAGAAGGGTTACACTTAAGCAACAATAAACAGCATTGCGTTTTTGCGGTTTTTGATTCCCCATTGGACAATGCTGTCAAGATCAGAATTTAGTGAGCTTATCATAAGCTGCCGTTGGAATTCCACATCCGAAGGACTGTCGTCAGCAAAGAAAGGAGGAGTGTCGGAGACAAAACGAAGCCCTGTGGCACACCAGCGTTTATTTTCTGGATATCACATTTGAAACCGTATAATACTACTTGTAGTTAACGGTCAGAAATGTAATTTCTAATCCAACGAAGAAGAGGTTCATCTATACAAATAATCTTACTTTTTCCAAAACGTTGTAAAGATTTGTTATACTCTTCGGTGAGAATGGACCTATTGCTACGAAAACCACCACACCGACTCATAATTTTTGTTCTTTCATAAGAAATTACATGGCATTCTGTTTTTATCTCTTTACTACTAAAAGAGTTTCAAAAATGAATTTTATGCTTATGAACAGTTTTCTCTAATAACATTAATTTTTAAAATCCTCAGTCTATTACATAAGAGCAAGTTGGTGTGACCCAGTCACAGATCTTAAGTATCTTTGGAAACAAATACTTAATAATTAGAATCGATCAATTATTTTGCGTAGAAATTGCAGCTAATTTTATTTATTTTATTGCGCTGTAATAGTCTAAGAGCCTGGGCGTTAATATATGTATAAACAAATAAACCAACATATATTATGATTTTCTGTCGTTTTAACTAAGTTTACAAACCTTAAGCTTGATGATCCGATTATTAGAACCCAAGTTATAAGCTTTTAAGGTGAGTCATATTGGTTTTTTGGAGATTTTATAAAAAGCAAAAATCAACAAAAAAAAGTCTCAAAAAAAAAAGCGATAAGGTTCACTGAAAAAGCGATCGTCAAGATCAATGTGTTTCCAATGAAAAATGATAATATATATCATTTCCTGTTTTTAATAGGAAAAATCGCTACTTTTAACCACAAAAGCTGAGATATTTATATTTTATATTTATTATAAATTATGTGCTTTCAAAAATAATTTAACTATGGCTCTATAATAATTGTTTTCAGGAGGAAAATCAACTACTGAAGGAAGAAATTTGCAGATGCAACTGTGATTTGAAAGGAATTACATCGCTTCAAAACCAAATTCAACTACTTTCTAAGGAGCTTTGCGAAAAGAATTGTGCAATTGAACAATATGACTTACAGTTTCAACAACTATTGGTAAATATTTCTATTTTTGTCTAAGAAATTTGATACAGATAATTTTTTGATTAATACTTCACTATCAAAGTACAAAATAAATAGTTTCATTCAAGGCGGTTATCAAAGCTTAAAATTGAATGCGAAAAACTGTTCCTAATTGTTTTAGTGAGTAAAATTAATAATTTAAAAAAAAACTTTCAAAGTATTTTTTATATTATAATTAAATATTTTTATAGAGATTCCGAGTTAAATTGGATCCGAATTTTCAAGAAAATTTCATTTCGTTTTTAAGCAAAAACAAATAAAAATCAATTTGCAAAACAATTATTTTATATAAAATGTTGTTTTACTTTGTTTGTGATGTATTAAATAAAATGATTTTATAAAAAATCTTTTTTTTTTTTGTTTGAATTTGAATGAGAACTTTTAAAACTTAAGAATTAACTGTATATTTGCTAGGGTGTGATTGAAGGTCTGCAAACTACGGCAACTCTTGATATTCGGAGCTTACAAGACGTAGACAGTCAAACTCACAATGAAAGTATTGAAGAACTTGCTGCCTCTACAAGGACAACTCTTGAACAGATTTCGAAAGAACTCGAACATCGACAAGAAATTGAAGCAGATTTAGCACAGAGCATGGCCGATCTAGAAGCCATTCGCCGTGAGAGCGAAGAAAAGGAAAAAGAAATCATAGCTAAGCTTGAGGCGAAAGAGATTGAAAACGAAAAGCTTTTAGAAAGCATGCATAAGACCAGCATAACAGTGAAGGAAAGTTTAAAGCAGTTTAATCTAGAAGTCAGCCATGATGAAGACTGCTCTATCGAGCTTGACCGACTTAAAGAATATATAACTCAAATTAAATCTGAGCATGAAAATGAAAAAAAGCTTTTAATGGATAAGTCAACTGATCTCTTACGAGATTTAGAGAACGAAAAGGCAAAAGGTTCAGCCGTTGAAAGACTCAGTGATGAGGCCAATAATCTAAAGGTTGAACTAATTACTGCACAGGATGAGAACCGCCAGCTCAAAAATCAAATTCAAGAATTGAAAAGTTCTCTGGAAGAGTGCCAAGATAAAGTGAAAGCTCAGAAAGAAGAAATTCAAAAATTAGAACAAAGAACTACGGAGTTATTGTGCTCTTCAGAAGCAAGCCTTAAGGAAGTTGGAAAATTAGTAAATGACATCAGCAACGTCCAGGACCGAAATGAAAATCTGAAATCAGTTCTGGGAGCTGTTGATTATTCAGAGAAGTCTAAACAAGAAATAGAGGATCTTAAAAAACTCTTAGAAGAAGAAATGAAGAAGAGCAATAATTTTGCAGAGCAGAATAAGCTTTTACAAAGAGACTTAGATCAAGCCAAAGAAATGCTCAGTTCACAAAAAACAAATGCAGTTCGCAAGGAAAACAATGAAGATTTACAAGGGAATTCCGACCAAGCTAGAGAAATGCTTGAATCAAAGAAAACAATTAATCCTAGTAATGAACAGAAGAGTGTCGTACAAAGGGATTCAAACGGAAACAAAGAAATCTCAAGTTCAGAGAAAATCGCGAAAAGAACTAATGATCAGACTTTTAGGGCTGCAGTGAAAGCATCAGATAAGCAGGAGATATATTCAAAACAGAAGTCTGTCTCCAGAGTATCAGATGCTTTGGTGCAACCCGGATCGTCAAGAGAGAAAAAAGGCTCAACAAAGTTAACTCAGCTACAAAAACTCCACGAGGCTACACGAAATGCTGAGCGTAATTTTTACGAAAAAGAAATAGAAGGCCACCGCTTGTCAAATGAACTTCTTAAATCTTCGCTTACAAAACTAACTTCAAAGGTTCCAAATAGTTCTGCTGTAGAATTTGAAAAAGAAATGCGCTCAGTTCTTGATAATTTTGCCTTGGAAATTTGTAAGTGGCGTTGTGAGAAGAATTTCAAAAAACTTACAAAACTTCAAGAAATTTGCAAGAGGATCTTGGAATATGGAATTTACTGCTTGTCATATAAGGATCTTGTTTATTTGCATCAAAGAATGTCGGAAGCTGCTTTAAGGCTTAAGCCAAATTGCTTATCTACATCAACAACAAGTTCGCAGAAGGAGCTAATGTGTTGCAAGTGTTCGGGAAATATTTGTGAAGTTCCAATTATTCCAAAAGAGAATAAGATGCTTTTGGAGAAAAGTAAGTATAGGTACCAGATATTATCTGTAATTACTGAACTGCGCAGCTCACATTCAAGTGAGGTCTTTTTGTTTAAGCAGAGTATTACATTGAATAGGTATTATCGACTCCGTATACTTCTCTGTGGTGGATACGATTTTCTACCAATTTTAGTATCCTCTTAACCATTTTTTTGTGCCTGTTTTTCGGTATGGGTGGAGGGGACCTGTAATTTTTTGCCGAATCCTTGCGGCTAAGACGCTAAGAAGTTCTTGTTCCTTTCAAGCACAAACAATTTTTTTTTTTAAATTTTTGAGATGGATGCGTCTGGGGAGCGAACCCTTGAAAACCCATCGCACAAACCAAGTTTTTTTTTAATTTAAGCAAAATAACAAAATTTCTGTTTCGTACATATTCGTACAAGACTTCGTTAAAATTATCACAACTGTTCTTTTGGTATGAAGGGTAGAACTCTGGATTCGTATATACAAAGATATGTAGGTATGGTGACCACTGGCAATCCAGTGCTGTGGCCCAATTAGCACTGAAGTGCGCCATTTTGATACCATAACTCGTATGAAACCTGCGGATGGAACTGATATGAGAAATTGTGGATACCCTCACGGAGTCATCCAGTTTGGATTAAGTTCAAAAATAGGAAAGGATGTTGTAGATTTTGACGTCTCTTATTTTGTGTTTGCAATCAATCCGGAAATAAGCTCACTCCCTCAGTCGGACCACCACACTCATCCGACATCATCTACACTGTGCCAAGCTAGGCACTATAGGCACAGCTTGTTGACTGGCGCTGAAACAGTAGCCAATCCAATTGATTGATCATTTGGCCGCTCGCACCTTAAACCACCGTCAAAGCCCTTAGTTCGCTAGATCGGGATCTAAGGAGTTGAAGAGAGAACATGGCACAGAAGTAACCGAAGTTCGTCCTTGAGCCAATTCATCTCGTTGAGAAAAGAGATCAAGCTTCATTTTCGAAAGTTCGTCAAAGTTTTCCCCATATACGATCCTGGCTATGTCTTGCGTGGGTCTGCATATCAGATCAAGTGTTCGGGATTCTTTATAGGTAAGCCAATCTTTCTGGATATAATGCAGTTAGCTAAGCTGCTACACCTACGGTTTGGTTCCACAAGAAAAATTGAGAGAATATTGCCTTTTATAACTCCAAGCGGAATGTTGAGTCCTTCCGCAAGTGAGTTATGAAGAGCTGATCCTTGCCTGACCAGCTCGTCCACCCATTCATTCCCATCAATGACCCGGAACCCAGATAAGTATGACATTGTGGGTAAATATTGAAGCTAGCAATTTCATTCTGGCATTGTTGGACCAATTTGGAGGATGACGTACTAGAATTAATGGCTATAAGAGCCGCCTGACTGTCTGTGATAATAGCCGTATTCCGATACTGGTTTGGAACTTGTTTGAGTACCCTGCATGCTTCCCTGATAGTGATTCAGCTTAAAAAACACTAGCAAAGTCGGGTAGCCTAAACGACCTAGATATATCCAAAGTCACAGAGAAGATTCCTGAACCAACACCACACTCCAACTTTGAGCCGTCAGTAAAGATAGTTGTGTCGAAGTCTCTCGTAACGACGTTATTATCCCAGTCCTTTCTTGATGTGATCATAATCTTAAAATCTTTACTGATGACCATTTTAGGAATACAATAGTCAGAAGGAGTCGAAAAGATCTCTTAATACACTGCAAGATACTAGTTAATATGTAAATTAAGTGATAAAGGTACAGAAAAACCCTTAAGGCATCAGTTGGGCGAGTTCTTAGAGTCCCTGTGGGGCCAACAGAAGCACCCCTATTATGGTTTTCAATTATCAATTGATAATTGATAAAAAATGAAATTCGATATTTTATAACCCAATTAAAAAAAGTTTTGGTCATTCATAATGATGCTTACCGTTGTGAACAGAAAGAAAATTGACTAATATTGTCAGATAGTTGAAAATTTCTTAAATAAAATTGAGTTTAAGAGTACAAAATTTCAATATTTATCAAATATCAATTGATAACTGACAACCATAATAGGGGTGTAGGAGTTCTTTGCACCTTCTTTATCGATTTTATATGCTTGGTAAGTGCGGGCCACCATACAAATCTAACCATACGCGAGGATCGGTCGCATAAAAGACAAAAGTGATTGCAATTTCTCTACTTCTGAAAAAAAAAATACTTTCGCTTCACTAATTTGACAGATATTGAGCACTTTATAAGAAAAGATTCGAAACATTCCTCATAAGTCATAACACTCAACCTAAGATAATTACCAGTTTATTAGATACAAAATTTTAGTACTTTCGTCGTTTTCCATTGATAAAATAAACCAATTTTGTTTCCATTTAGATCTATCAAAATGATGATTTTGTCAATTTTTGCATTCCATTGTACAAACAAATTAATTTATTTTTCCACCTAAAATCAATTTTACAAATCTTAATTTTTTTTGGGAAACTTACACCTCCCTGTACTAATACCAAAACTATTTTATTCTCAAGTTGCAAATGTGGTTTAAGGTTTGTTAAAATTATTTGTCCAATACTTTAACGAAATTTTATGTAATACAAAATAGAACCAGTTTAAAATGATTTGGTAAATTCTTCAAGCTCATAGTTATCTACTCAAAGTATACAAATGATGATGAGTTTTTTTTTTTAATATTGACACAAGCGGAAATTACACGAAAACAATGGCAAAAAAAAATCGCATTCCATAGGTCACGAAAAAAAAACATTTTTCGAAATGAAATCTGAATTTACCAATGGAAAACCCTATTGTAGAGAAAATATGATTTGGATTCCTTTTTAAGTAAATATTTTCGTTAAATGTTATCAATTTTGTATTAGTATCTATGCAAATGTTTGTACAGTACCATTTTATGTGGTATTTTTGCTCAGCAATGTTTTACACAACGAAAGTACGATTATTATTGACTATGCTTCATAGCATTTTTACCACTGGCAAACTTTTTTTATTGGTTTCTTTGGGCTCAAAAAACAATGGATGAATAAAAAATGAAAACAAAGAAAACAGATAGGTTTATCAAAATCTTATTTTTTGCACACCACCCCACCCCCTTCGGGATTTTGGGTTTTCTGGATTTTAGGTTCTCTTGAAACATGATAAGTTCATAAGATAATTTGCGTTTTTACGTCTCTACATGAAGCTAGCCCTAGCAGATTGACTGATTTTCTTTAAATTTGAAATATTCATAAAAATATTCTTTGAAAAATTATGTTCCAAATTTTAAGGAAATCGGCTTACCCGTTTATCTTCTAGCTCGATGTAAAGTGAACGTAAGGATGTTAATTATTTTATGGAGCTATCATGCGTTTCTCCCAAACACCACATATTATGTATTATATATTTTTTTATGAGATCAATTTAAGGGAAAATAATGAAGCAAAGTTCTACATTATGTCAGTAATGATATTTCAACAAATAACTAATTTCTTTTGTCAAACTGCCTTTCAATGAATGCATTTCCATTAAATGTCTTTCATTGTAACCGATGGGAACTGTCCGATTTCTACGAAATGTACGAATTTTATATCGTTGAAATTTTGAAATGTACATATGCGATACATTGCAATGGACTGTTTAAGATTTCTACGCAAGCAAATTAAAAGTGAAAAAAGCAAAATAGATGTTCAAAAAATAAAAGAAGAGTAAGTAAAGGTAAACATAAATGTTTTACGAATCTGTTACCATGAACAAAATAAATTCTCCGATTGGAACTTTTCTCCGATCATAAGATTTCCCAAACAGATACCTACGATATATTAGACTTATTGTTTATTTCTCCTGAAAGTAGACATTTTTGTATAATCTGTGAGGCATGTTGCGCTATTTTGATGAAAACAAACATCTTTCCAGTTGCCAAAAAGAAAATAGCAAAAAAATCACCCATTATTATCAATTTCAAAAAAGTCTAGTCAATATCGTTCGGTAACGTATTTTTTCATTGAAATGGTCCCAAATATCTTATCGATATGTCATTATTTGTTCTTAGTTATTCTCAACTGTGCGAAAAACAACGAATGCACGACATGATTTTAACATAATTATTCGCTCCCAGCTTAGAAGTTGACTCTGACGAAACTCCTTAAATCTCATTTTAAAATGAGAAGTACACTTCCATTATTAGTTCAAAATATTCAAAGATACCAATCTTCATTATAACGAAAAATCTTCTGCAGACGAATTCTACAAAATGTTATGTTCTCTCTTATGTTTATTTTGATTGCTGAGTTGCTTATCCCGATTATCGATTTTGTTATTGTGTTAATTTTTAAATTTTCTTGAGCTGGCTTAACACTTTTCGATAAATTTATACATACATATTACAGTGCTACTTTTGGAACGTGAAATTGAAAAGGCAAGGGAGGATTTGCGAAAAAGTAAAGAAGAAAACGAAATTTGTTCCTCTGATGTAGACCAATCGGACCCCGATACGTTAAGGTATAGGTAGTAACGTTTTTTTTACATATGTATATTCCCAAGACTTAAAAAGAAGTTCAATATTCCAGAGCTATTCCCAATCAAATCGGTCTTGTGACAAGAAAGGTATATCAACTTCATTTTTTTTATTTGTACTTTTTTCTTATTTAATACATTAAACTACTTTAAATTGATTATTTTAAAATTAATGTTACAGACTTCTTCAAGACCAAAACCTTCCAGTTTCTCTTATAAAATAAAAGAAGAAGAGTGTCAAATCCCAACCAAAGACAGATGTACATAGTGAAAGAGTGTTGTAAAATTAAAAAAAAAAACTGAAATTTTTTGAAAAATAAAACATACGTACCTAAAAAAATTTAAATATAAATAATAATTGAATCAATGGTCGTCTTCGAAAATGTCAAATCAATGTAAATGTTATCGTCGAATGATTGTCATTCCTGTCTCTATAAAATCTGCATTTTCTTACAAGCGCATTTTACGTTTTCGGGTTTTCGAACAATTGGCTATTGCACTTTGCGTTTTGCAAGATGTTGACGCAACTAACGTTTTCGAAACTGGCCAACTATACACTAGTCGTAATGTGAACAGGGTTTTTCTTATATCGAGTCTACTGGCAATTTTGTCAACCACATAAGATCTTGTGG
Organism: Philhelius festivus; assembly: GCA_963931855.1. Classification (NCBI taxonomy): domain Eukaryota; kingdom Metazoa; phylum Arthropoda; class Insecta; order Diptera; family Syrphidae; genus Philhelius; species Philhelius festivus. The sequence continues at coordinate 171,481,318 of OZ007555.1, read as the reverse complement.
GCCGATAGTGGAAAACTCCTACTCAAAGAAATATTTATGACTGAAATCTGAAGCAAGGGAAATTTTGTTGAAATTAATCATACGGCCAGGTTCGCACATTCAATTTTTAGTTTCGCAACTGTTTTAATGGGCTTGTGTGGGACTCCGCAAATGGCCTTAAAATTCGAAAAACATGAAAATGCATTGTTTAAAAACAGTGGGGCAAAATTTTAAAGAACCTATTGTAAAGAGCTTAGCATATTTCTAGTTAGCAATTTGCTAAACATTTACTAGCAGCCGTATGCATAAGTTTTTCTTAAACTGTATCTTAGAGGTTATTTAGTTAAGCATAGGTCCTTAAATATTTAATTTGTCTTTAAATGATTAAACTTCATTTCGTATCTATAATGGACTTTGTATTGGTTCTTAACTAAACGATAGTTGTGTCACTTAACGTAAAAGAATCTACAAATCTAATACAAGACAAAAAACAAATGCTACTTCATTTTAAACAAAACAGCTGTTTCATGACAGCTTGAATTAATAAATAAGATTTGGAAGAAACATAACTATTTAATTCTGTGAAATTTAGAAAACAGCTATAGAACACACACTCACCCCCGTCGCCACAAACAAAAAAAAAGATCTGAAATTTGGGTTGGGATGCTTTCAATAAGGTAACGTTTTTATTTCAAAATATGCCATATTAAATTTAAAAATAGAATCATTTCCATGCAAAGATTCTCCTCCTACAACTAACTGAAGAGAAAATTTCAATATTTGAAAAAAAGTGTCGAACAAACACTTCAAAGGCTAAACCGGAAGCAAATTCTCTGGTACATATATGTACATAATATATTTTAATCAATAAAAAATGTCTATATTTTGATTCTTTGCATTTTATAATTCGGAAATATCACAACAAACAACACGAACTCACAATTTGAAACTTCAAAATTTAAAAGATGATAATTGATATGTCAAAAAACGCGGTGGATGGCATTTAAGTTAAAAAGCCTCTAATGTCGTTTTTATTTGGCAATCCGGAATCTCTCTCCTTCTGGAGATTCTGAAGTTTGTTGAAATTGTATAAATGTGGATCATCAAATGTGGACAATAATGTTATCCATTTGAAAATTAAGAATAATATTTGTTGAAAGAAAACCACTTTGTACAATTAGGATACAAAAAATCAGAACTTTCAATTTTGACGTTTGAGTATATGAATGTGTGAGTGCTTCTGGTTTCGATTCTGATTTCAAATCCAGAAGCAAATTTCTCTTCTTTACAGAATCAGAACAGCCATTTTTTCCCAAGTGAACACTTTCAGAAGGCTCCCGGATTGCCAAATAAAAACGACATAAGTAATAAAATATTTATCTGTAAGTAAAGTTACTTAAATGTGAAAATTGATAATAGATACCGGTTTTATACTTAAGAGCTTTTTAGATATTTTAACGTTAAGCACCTTTTAAAATTTCTTTGTACATTCGGCTGTAGCTTTTTGCAAATTTAAAATTTTAAATCCTTATTTTCGTTTTATTAACTAATAAAATACGAATTCCTTTTTATTAAATGGGAATTCTGCATATTACCTAACAAAACACCCTGATATACATTAACACTTTTTTCGAGCTTATTCTTGAGACGACAAATTGTTCTAGATGTTAGAATCGTGAAGAGAAATGTTTTTTTTTTTTTTTTTTTTTTTTCAGTAGTATATAGAATTTGTATTATAAAAACCTTCATATAGAATCAATGCCAGGCCACAGGCAAAATCTTCCAACGTTAATGATTACAACTTTAATCTTGGTTGGGTATAGTTCACATTAGATTTTTGTCAAAAAATCGATGTAAGATGAACTGAATTTAACAAAAATTACGTATTGACAAGGTTCTCACAGTCAACTGATGAGTCCATGTGAGATCACCCGGACGAAACGCCAATTTTTGTGGACTAAAGGCCAAAAAAGCTATTTTGAAAAGTTAAAGTAGCCATTTCTTGATTTTAACTTCAGTAAAATGTAAAGAGATATAGTAATATTCCAAAATCGTTTTTAATTAGTAACCTACTAAAATGGCTTTAGCGCTTTACTAAGGCTTGTATTCACCGAGCGCTCCTAAACGGCTCTTAACTGAGGCTCTTAACTTGAAATTTCTGTGGGGTATTCACCAACCACTCGCAAGTGTTTTTCGAAGTTCGAAAATGAGAGCCACTCTCTCTTGTTCAGGCATACCGAAACTGTGAAATGTTGTGGAATGTTGGTCTTGACAGCAAATGGATACTCTTCTACTTGGCATTGCTCACATGGATTCGAGTCAAATGCGTGCGTGGCACACGCACAAGCGAACAAACTTTCGAAGAGAGCGCTCGTAGATCTTCACTAATATTGCTTGGTGAATAGGTTTATGAGCTTCTTAAGTTATGAGCGCTCGGTGAATACCGGCCTAAATCGTTTAAAATTTTATATAGGTAATGGCCGATTTCATAAACAAACACTAAAAGCACTTTTATCAAAAATCCTCTTAAATTTTATCAGGCTCTTAAAAATTTTTAATTTCACCAATCTATAAAAGGGACATTTTGGGGAAATTTTTGTTAAAATTGAGTTCTCTTCACATCCCTGGGAAAAATAAATTCATTTTTTCTTTCTAACAAGCGAAATGTATGAGAAGAAATGAGAAAGCGTTATGTGTTCAAACAAATGCCAAAAAATGAAAAAAAAAAAAAAGAAATGCACACAAAATATTTGGAAAGATTCTGATCCTGACATTCTGTGGCATAAAATCGCTAAGTAATAACCACTTAATTTATTTTTGTTGCATTGTTGGGTTTGTTTTGGTTCCAAATAAAGACCAAACATATTCAATAAACTCATCCACAGATGCGTTGGAAAGTCGGAACCACATTTTGAAGTCATATAATGTATTTTTGTGAACCGGGAATATTCTTGCTCAGCGAATAACTTTGTGTTGCACTTTATTATTGGATGAAGTCGATCAATATTTTTTTCAAAATAAAGAAACAAATCATTTAAATATTTAGTATTAATTTATTTATTTTATATTTTCAAAAATTGAACACTAACAGCCGTATCTATAAGATTTTCTTAAACTGCATCTTAGAGGTTATTTAGTTAAGCATACTTAAATATTTAATTTGCCTTTAAATGACGAAACTTCAATTCGTATCTATAATCGATTTTTCATTGGTACTTAACTAAACAATGGTTATGTCACGTAACGTAAAAGAATGTGAAAATCTAGTACAAAAAAAAACAAATTCTGCTTCATTTTATACAACACAGCTGTTTTCTGCCACCTTCAATCAGTAAATATTTGGAACACATTTTTTTATTTGTGAAATAAAAAATAAAAGGATGGCCATGGAACACAAACCCACACCCGCCGCCACAAACAAAAGAAAAAGATTTGAAAATTGGAATGCTTTCGACAAGAAAACTTTTTTATTTTAGAATTTGCAATAATACACTACAAAACAGAATTATTTTATGCACAGATTGGGCGTTTTCGTAAATGCAGTGTTGCAGCGAATCATGAATTTTGATGCTTTTTTTTATTCACTTGCTTCAATAAATTAACGTTATTAAATACGAATTCTAAATTTTAGAGTTTTTTTTTATTGAATTGTAAAAGTAAATTTCAGAGTGAAGAAAAACGTTGCAAGGGCATCAAAATCCACGATGCGCTGCAACACTGCATTTAGAAAACCGCCTATTCTCTTCCAACAACGAGGAAGAAAGTGTCGATACAAACACTTCAAAGGCTAAGAGGGAAGCGTGGACGAAATTTCCTTGCGCGTACACATACTTTAATCAATACAAATTTTATGTTTCGTAAATCGTTGCACTTTATAGTTCAAATATAATATCACAACAAACAATACCTACAAACTCACAATTTGAAACTTCAAAATTTCAAAGATGACAATCGATATGTCAAAATACATTTTAAAATGCCTTTAAGTGACCCTTAAACGCGGTTGATGGCGTTTAAGTTAAGAGGCCTTTAAGTAACGTTACTTAAATGTGAAAATTGATTATAGATACCGATTTCATACTTAAGAGCTGCTTAGAGGTATTTTAAAGTTAAGTAACCTTTAAGATTTGTTTATAGATTCGCCTAATCCTTACAGAACGATAATTTCAGCTGCTATACCTATAACCAATTGTTGTTATCTACATCTGATGACATTTCAATGACACTTTTAAAATTTAATGAGCCAAAAATGGGCATTTACAGGCGAATCTATAAACAAATCTTAAAGGTTACTTAACTTTAAAATACCTCTAAGCAGCTCTTAAGTATGAAATCGGTATCTATAATCAATTTTCACATTTAAGTAACGTTACTTAAAGGCCTCTTAACTTAAACGCCATCAACCGCGTTTAAGGGTCACTTAAAGGCATTTTAAAATGTATTTTGACATATCGATTGTCATCTTTGAAATTTTGAAGTTTCAAATTGTGAGTTTGTAGGTATTGTTTGTTGTGATATTATATTAGAACTATAAAGTGCAACGATTTAAGAAACATAAAATTTGTATTGATTAAAGTATGTGTACGCGCAAAGAAATTTCGTCCACGCTTCCCTCTTAGCCTTTGAAGTGTTTGTATCGACACTTTCTTCCTCGTTGTTGGACGAGAATAGGCGTTTTCCTAAATGCAGTGTTGCAGCGCATCGTGGATTTTGATGCCCTTGCAACGTTTTTCTTCACTCTGAAATTTACTTTTACAATTCATTAAAAAAAACTCTAAAATTTAGAATTCGTATTTAATAACGTTATTTTATTGAAGCAAGTGAATAAAAAAAAAACATCAAAATTCATGATGCGCTGCAACACTGCATTTAGGAAAACGCCCAATCTGTGCATAAAATAATTCTGTTTTGTAGTGTATTATTGCAAATTTTAAAATAAAAAAGTTTCCTTGTAGGAGGCATCCCAATTTTCAGATCTTTTTCTTTTATTTGTGGCGGCGAGTGTGGGTGTGCGTTCGATAGCCATTTTTTTTTTTTTTTGATTTCACAAATAAAAAAATGTGTCTTCCACTTATTTACTGAAAGAAGGTGTCACAAAACAGCTGTGTTGTATAAAATGAAGCAGCATTTGTTTTTTTTCTGTACTAGATTTTCACATTCTTTTACGTTACGTGACACAACCATTGTTTAGTTAAGTACCAATGAAAAATCGATTATAGATACGAATTGAAGTTTCGTCATTTAAAGCCAAATTAAATATTTAAGTATGCTTAACTAAATAACCTCTAAGATGCAGTTTAAGAAAATCTTATAGATACGGCTGTAAATGTTTAAAAGTCCTTCGTGAAATCGGGCATAAGTCATTTAAAGAATAACGAACAAATATTAGTAAATTCAAAAAAGTACTAGATCGATATTATCATCATTAAATATTGCGTTACTTAACGTTATGTTAAATTTATAAGCACATGTTATCGAACTGTCAACTGTCAAGTCAACCTCGGCATCCAACAAACAAAAATTGTAGAATATTAGGAAGAAACACAAGTTTAAATCAATTTTCTTATTGCCACAATAGATCTAGAGAATTAAATAAATGGACGGAATTCTAAGCATTTTTCAAGGCATTGCCAGTACTGAAGGTGAAAGCCTCGATATTTACCTCAACGCCCTTAATGAACACCAAAGTTTTCGCTTAAAAGTATGTTTTTATTTCAATTTTTCAATCTCCTTGCTTAGACTAGGATTCTTTTGATAGGGCACCAGTGGAAGCGATCCTGTCGTGCAGCACATTACATCAGTTCTAAGTAAGCCAGCGACTCGCAATGAAGGTTTAGTCCTCTTGAAATGTTATCTTGAACAGTGTCCTGTTGAAGCATTGGAGCAAAAAGGAATCCTATGGATGAATTTGGCTCTTAAAGCATGCAATTCCAAGGAAGCGGATAATGTTGGAGAATTAGTCTATGTTGTACTCAGTAAGTTGATTCTAAGAAAATATAAATACCTATTGAAACTGTTTTTTTATTTATCTCAAAGAAAATCTTGCTACCAAAAGTGTAGACATTCCCGATTTATCCAAAGCGTTTATAAGTAACTTTCTAAACAAAATTTACGATTCGCTGAGCACAGTTGCTCCCTGTGCCTACCAGTCGGCCCTCGAATGCATAGAAACCTGTTTGCGTATACATCCAGGGCCGAGTGGTCCATCACGTGGATCGATAGAGAAATTTCTTATCAAATTCATTGATGCTTCAGATGAAAGTTTGTCATTCTGGAGCGGTAAATGTCTTCACTTGTTGCAACAGGTGCGTGGGGGTGGTGTTCAGGGAATCAGTCACAAAGCTGCTTGGCAAAGTTATCAAATGAAGCTTCTTGGAAGTCTTCACAGTTTAATGGACTCAGCATTTGCCAATTGTAATGAATTATATGATGATTATGTCGAGAAGGATCAACTTAATATTCCTGATCTCGAATTGTGTGATGAACCCGTTAAGAGAGCAATGCAAATTTACATAAGGTTTAGAAATTTGACAAAGTATCTAATTGCAGCTTTGCGGTAAGTTGATTTTTCTTAAATTAAAATCAATCTCGTTTTAATGAACTGATTTCTTGCAGTCAACCCTATCCAGTTCCAAAGTCAATTGCTCCGAAGAAAATTCTCAACCTTATTGCCCGGGGATTGGGCGTTACATGTCCGATGTTGCAGAAAAATCAAATTTCCGATAATTTGGCTATTGGAGCTTTGCTGCCAAAGATGCAAATGCATTTATGGGATCTGTTGGAGGCTACAATATTAACGTAAGTTTACAATATTTAAACAAAAATTAAATATTTTTTCAAGTTTGTGTTAAAAAATCCCAAAAAGAAAAACTATTTGGGGATTCCTATGTGTGTATTCAATGTCACACCATACAACTGCATCATTTTCTCCAGAAATCAGAGTTCGACCATCGAGCCAAATAGTGCTCATTGCGGTGAATGGGCACTGTGCTTTGGTGACTATATTACCTTCGTCTGCACCTCAGTTTTAAAATTGAAGCCAGTTGCTTGGCTTTTTAGTGTCCTTTCGATCTCGAGCTTCTTGGCCTCGCAGTATCTTTTTCGACTATCTTTTTCTGGTACAATACTCCAAATTTATAAAACCTAGGGGCATTCGAATAAAGATTGAAAAGAACATTGAAACTTAACTAATTTCATAAAGACTGAAAACTAAAAAAAATATAATTAGATCACTTTCAAATAATTATCACAACTTCCGCTTGATCGAATCACGTTAGACGGCGTGTAGTCACACAATTTCTATTAACACAATTGTTGTACAAACGTTCGTTATAATATAAAATCTATTTCAGCTTAAAATCACATTTGGCCATGTACCATACATCAATATTAGGAATCATCCTCGACACTCTTAAATGGACATCTTCGAAAAAATCAACTGGTCATCAGAAACCTTACACGTAAGTAGCAAATTAATAGTCGTCATTGCTGAAGTAATACATTCAAACCGTTTTTATAGATCCCTGAGATCCTGTGCTTATAAAGCTCTAAGCCTATGGTGTAGTACAATGAAACATGGAAGCAGATGTGAAATAATAGCTGATAACATTATCGAAGAAATAATCTTTGATATTACTCCCTTCGAAAATGCTTTCACGCTCAAAGTGAGATCGATGTGAATTGTTTATGTTCAGAATTAGAAATAAATTTTTCTTTTTTTTTTCTTTAGGTTCTTAGTGGTGCTAAGAAACACATGTCGAAAAAAGCTCGCCGTCAATTGCACAAGGCTCAAAACGACCAATCAAATTTGGTTCAAACTCACTCTAATCCCAGTGACTCACTGTCCAAAAAACAAATTCTAAGTGATGAAGGCAACCAAAAACTGTGCATAGCAGCTCTTGAATGTCTTCGAAATGTCTTCCTGTCAACTGGATGTTTCTTGAAGCCAACTGTTGTGAAGGTAGTAGTTTCAAAATAGAAATTAATTTTGGAACGTTATTTGTTTTTCCCCCCTTTTTTTAGGCGATTCATCTTAAGATCATTGGCATTTGTCTCGCACTTTCGAATTCGGTATTTAAAAGGGAGCATTTGTACAACAACTATCTATGCCGGTTAAAAGTCTACAATGTCTTATATACCCTCATACTTTCTCCACATCATCTTTGTCCACCACCAACTCAAATGACTCTGAGTCTTCTTCAAAGTGCTCAAATCGAAGATTCAAATGTAAATGTTCGCGAAACTTGCTCTTTGCTTTTAAAAAATATCGAGAAAATCATTCATCCCCAAAAGGAGAGTTTGATATTTCCTCCAGATATTCGTGAAATAAAAAATGCATTCCACAAATTCGGAAAAGAAAAATTGCTCACAGAAGATCCAATGGTAGGTGAAAACGAAGAGGAAGTCGATGAGTCCTCGGATGATGATGAAAATGAACCCAAATCAATAGATGACGAAGAAATGCTAGTCCTGGAAAATATAAGCGCACCGATTCCACCCGCAACTTCAGAAAAATCAGAAATTACAGTTGCAAGTATTAAACCTTCAAATCTTTTTTCTGTTGATCTAACATTAGATGAAAGCTTCGTCAAGAATCCATCAATTCACTTAGATTCATCAAACGACTCCGTGGAATATATTCCAGAAAAACGTGCCCAATTGAATGGTCAATCGATTTTGGAAGACAATATTGAAATACCAAAGTCACCTGAGATGAATTTACGAGTTGAAGAAGATGAGGATGATGATATCGAGGAAGTACCGGTTACTGAAAAGATTCCAGAAAATGACAATAAAGTTGATGACAATAAAGTGAATGAAGATGAGCCTTCATCACCTAAAAGGGCAAGATTAGAAATAGAAAGTGTTCCTGCATCAGAAACTAATGAAGAAGGAGAAAAACAAAAAGATGAAAACGAGGTGAGCTTTGAGGATATCGCTGCTACATTTGTTGATGAGTTAAATTAAGTGTTCTTTTTTTTTGTATTACCGACGAAGAGTTATATTTCTGTTGCTTTGAAAATATATTCCAAAAAATTAAAGTTAAAAGTTTTTATTTTTATTACGTAAACAAAAGCGAAGGTGCCGTTGGTATATTGGAATGAGTAGGGATTTCAGTTAAAGAATTCTCCACTGCATACATATTTCCACTTCTTTTTGTTATCAGCTTATTACGATGTATATCGTGAGGAAAATTCAAATAAACTTAACCAAAAACCATTATTGTTTACAACTACGGCGTATTGAGTTCCAGTAGCTTTATCGAACTAAAATTTAGGTCTAACTATCTTCGCTTCGACCATCGAGATCTGGTGGCTGGAATAGTTGGTTTGCGTCACATATTCGCCTAACAAAGCAATTCGATTCATTGCACCATAAATGATTTTGCCTTGCTCTCAACACCGACCTCTATTCTACTAAGACGTTCCCTTGATCCTCCTTGTCATTAATAACCGTGTAAACCGAACTAGATATCTGCTGTGACACCCCTATATTTGCCGATCGCGCGCTTCACTTGATCATTTTTACCATCTGACAAATCGGCGTTCCTCTCTAATTTTCCGCCTCAAAAGTTTCAGATATCCGGTTCTTGTGCTTCTTGTTGAGCTACAAGTTCTTCATTTACATTTAAAGTGGTGTTTCATTGTGGTATTTCTTTACATACACCATGTCAGAAGTGGCATCTCTGATGCTATCTTCTTCTTAACGACTCGATTGGAAAAGCACCTGGCGATCTCTTGTGATTATAGTCGTCCGATGTCGAAGTTCCTCACAATCGGCCCTAGCGAGGTATCCGTTCGGAGCGGAAAATTCTTTGATTTCATACGATTCGGATGATTTTAGCTTCGAGGTATTCTTCCGAACAGCTGTTCGGAATTTTTCCGGCGAACTGCGTTGAAGTGCGATCAAGTGCTTTATTTGTGAAATTTCTGACAGCTTAATGCAATTGCTTTTCCGATTTCGTCCGACACAAATTCTTCGCAGAACAAATTACGCCAACGCATTTGTGTATTTTTATACTTTCCGATAGAATACCTCGAAAGCAATTTGAACCTCCGACAAGGTATGCGTTGCGGACAATTTTCCGTCCCGAACGGATACCTCGCTAGGGCCGATTATTCTTTCCGATAGGATACCTCGAAAGCAATTTGAGTCTCCGACAAAGTATGAGTTGAGGACAATTTTCCGTTCTTAACGGATACCTCGCTAGGGCCGAATATTTCTTTGTAAATATTAGATTCGACATCTGCAGCAGCCTAGGATCTTCGATAATTATTCAGCTGCACTTGGTCTATTAATAGACCTATCATTTAAAGTAAAGATGCGAAGTTCATTATACTCTATGTAACTCTAAGGACGGATGCTGGACTTTGTTTCGAAATTAAATAATTATTATCTAAAATGACTGCAAGATACAGAGTCAAGTTGGTGAGAAAAACTTAAGTGCATCCTTTTATGCCTTCAAAAGTTCTGCAGCGAGAAAAAGAATCGCAAGTCAGTGCCAGAACTACTCGTCGTATTCTAAATTATGCTGATCTACACGCTAGACCTCCAAGGTACATACATAGGTGCCATTGCGAAAAAAAAATACATACCCAGAATTCGTTTTGCCAAAATCTACCATATAAAAGACGATCCCTCCTAAGGCCAAGAAGCAGTAGAGGAATATACTTCGGAGCCACGAAATGAAAATAAGTTTATTCGGAATGGATGCCTACAATCCGAGGTACACAAAACCAACCATGCTTTACATGGAGGTGATAGGTTGTTTTTTTTTTTTATGGGAGTGTTTCCAATATTTCTTATACATAGATGATATAATGACAAAAAACATACATATGCTACCGTGGGCCGATGAAAATATGCCGCCTAGATGGCTGTTGTTACCTAACAGGATAACAACCTCAAGCAAAGTCAACAAAGCTGGTTTCAAAGAAATAAAATGGACGTTATGGAGTGGCCTACTCAAACACCGGAGAATCCTATTGAGAATCTCTGGAATGAGCTAAAGATTTATGTTAACAAGAAGAAACCATCAAACCGATCGCATTTTTGAAGAATTGTCCAAGAATATTAGTGCCTTTAGGTGTTGGTATATTTATGTCCAGCTTGTGGGGAAGCTTACTGCAAACGGACTTGGAAATTTTGTAAATAACCTTAGGTTTTCAAAACATCAGATTAACAAAGTACTTACCACCAATATATAACATAAACATTTTTGATTATTTGCCTAATATTAGTATTGTGTATATAAAATATTACTAAAAATTAGAGAACGTGGCTATTATTTAGGCCATTTCCATGTTCAAAATTATTCTCATTCCAGATTTTGTCCATTCGATTCGTTCTTTTGTCATTCTCGACAACGCCGTAACCGATTTCGATTACGTTGTATTAAGCCTCCCATTTTCAAGAAACAAACACACATTTTCTTTTAAGTTTCATTTAATTGAAAACTATGTATGTAAAAATGCATATTTAACAAGTTCCAGTTTTTTTCTTTAATTGCTAAGTATTTTTGTTTTATTAATAATTATTATATAATAATAAGAGAAGCTTCAAATTGTACGGACAATTTTTTTTAAAGATTCAGCTTTCAAGTTCTTGTTGTGTAATTTTTGTTCTTAAATTGAAAAATAATGAAAACAAAAATGACAATTTATCCTTATTTAGATTTGATGAATCCCTTAATACTTTTCGTTGCTATTACATATTTTTTTTATTTTTTTTTTTCAAGTTATAACAATGAAGAAAAAATGCTCTGCAATAATCGTTAATATTTCTGATAAGATTTATCATAAGACAAGAAGAGGAAGATTTTTTGTTTCAAAGAAAACTAATATGATTATTGCTCTTGGAGTATAAATTTTAAAGCCTATTTTTTGATAATCAAAAGATCACATTCTTAGAATGTCCATGAAACAAGCGATGCAACTGATGGTACGGCGTAGGCCCACCGTGGAAGTTTCGCTAAAAGATTGGCAAATGCTGGTGTATGTTCTTTATGATACTCTGAGTGGAGCGTAACCAAAGATATATCAACGATAGGTCTTTCATGGTTTTCACCTGTTGTCTATGAAGAACAAAGAAATTATATTGGAAGTTTTCGAATGATTACAAAAAAATGCTTACCTTGAAATCTAAAGTAATATTCATGGGACCTGACTCCAGGCCATGACTAATCATTATAAAATGGGATTTTTGCTTATTGTAGATTGTGGCCTCTGGAACATAGTCCATTAGGTTCCACTGATCGAGTGTTACAGAATCTTTTGGACGAATTTGTAATGATAGTTGATAACTTCCGATTAACAAAAAGTTTAAACGATGTATTTTGGGAGAGATCTTCTCCCTGCTGGTAAGTTTTAAGGTGGCAACTTCCCGAATCAGAGGAGTGGAAGCAGGTACCCAATAGCCACTATGCAATAAAAAAAAAACTTGCTATTAGTGAGAGATTGAATTATTATGATTTTTTTAGACTCACCCATGATGCAATTGCCGCGATGTTAAAAATGGCAGCCCACAAAATACTTCATTCTTACAAAGAATATTGAATTCGTGTGGTATAGGAGTTTCGGGCACTGAAAGGCTTTCTACCGTTTTGCGGCAGTTTCGATCCATATCGCTCATCCAGAAACCGGAGTCAGTATATCGTATATTACCGTCTTTGTCGTACAAGGTGCGCACGGTGTGCTGTATTTAAAAAGCATAAACAATGAAACAAACACGAAATAAATTCATAGGTCCATTTACCGTTATATAATGCCTTTGCACAGCTGGCGCTCCTCCCCTATCATCTCGATAAGGGAATCCATAGTGTGTGAAAGAAATAAAATAAAATCTCGTAATAACGTAAACAGCAAACAGTGAGATCAGTAGAGTTTTACATCTTTTTAAAAGTATAACCAGTGGAGTTATATAACTTGTGGCGAAAAATGTTAGAGATCCACAAATCATTGCAATCATAATGTCGGGATTTTTCTGGCCACCCGAACGACCTGCTGTTGGAATAAACATACTAACCACCATATGATAGAAATGTGTTGCCCAAATTATAACGAATATTTGACCACACAAATGAACATAAAGCCAACTGCGAACTGAAAATAGGTAGATTTTCAAATTAAATTCGATTTTATTTCAATAAAAATCTAATTAAAAGTTGAAAGAAAAAGCAACATACTTGAATTTTGATATCCAAGAAATCCAATGGCAATATCTGTTAAAAGAGTTATCACCAGAGGCACAATCAAAACGTAAGCAGTTCGTATCCCAGCTCCTGTGAGTGCGGCAGCTAGCAATCCCCAAAACATGCTTGTTCCTGTGAGTCGAGCCTGCGTTTGGAGAGCTAGACTAAGTGGAGCCTGTAATAGATGATATTAAAACAAAGAACATTTTTGGGTTATTGATAAATCAAACAAAGCTAGTCTTAAATAAATTGCTTTTGTTATACACAAACTTCGTCTATTTTTGTATTCTACAGTCTGAAGCGAGGTAAGATTTGAAGATAAGCAACAACTTTATGAAGGTTTTATAATACAAATTCTATATACTACTGAAAAAAATCAGCCAAGTAGAAGACTTAGCACTTGGCTGATTTATTTCATATTATGAAGGTTTTATAATACAAATTCTATATACTACTGAAATAAATCAGCCAAGTAGAAGACTTAGCACTTGGCTGATTTATTTCAGTAGTATATAAAATTTGTATTATAAAACCACGGCAAAATTTTCCAACGTTAATGATTACAATTTTAATCTTGGTTGGGTACAGTTCACATTGGATTTTTGTCAAAAAATCGATGTAAGATGAACTGAATTTAACAAAAATTGCCTATTGACAAGGTCCTCACAGTCAGCTGATGAGTCCATGTGACATCACCGGGACGAAACGCCGATTTTTGTGGACTAAAGGACAAAAAGCTATTTTGAATCAATAAGCAACAACGCAATATCGAGTGCAGAATCAGAAAAGGATAAACCTTCAAATACGTTGGAACCGATTTAAGTGAGCGACAACCTAAAGTTGCCGTCATGAAAACTGATTTTTATTTGAAAGTTGTATTTTTTGAAAGCCTGTCACTAAAAAACAAATTGATTTTAAGCTGTTTTGTTTTTTGCTTGATAGGAATCCAGAATGTAGACAAGAGTCGAAGAAAATCGACGCGGGTGAGATCATTACTCCATAATCCTGTTGCGCGAATAAAAAACGAATCTTTATTTGACGGTGCGTCCAAAATTAGACTTAAGAGTAAACTGATTAGCATACCTAGCGAAACAGTGGTATCACGGGTGAACTGATTGAGGAGAGGAATACAACTGGCTAATTCGAGTAAGCATTGCTTGTGAAAGAAGCGATAAAATAAGGAAAGATATGAAACATTCCGACGGTGTTAAAGATATGGGAATGATTCCATGATAGCTCTGTTTCCTGTCAGTTTTAACGTTCTGTTCTGGAGAGAAGTTTGGGCTGCATCTTCCCAAATATGTGAGTTATAATCGAGTTTTTGACGTATAAATCTTTCGACAGCGTTTGAATAAAAGGATTACTATTCAAACTCTCAGAACTTGGACTTGCTAATTACTTGGTAAGAATAATCAAAAATTTCCTAACCCATAGACTTTTTTATGTACAGGTAGAAAAACATGTGTCATCAACCAAAGGAATTAACGCTGGAGTTCCTCAAGGATCAAAACTTGGACCACTGCTGTTCAACATTTACACTGCTGATCAACCAGCCAACATATCAGGTACAAAGACGAAGCTTTATGCAGACGACTCAATCACATACGCCACCGCTTTTTCACCAGAAATTGTTGCCAGGAGAGTGCAAGAGCACATTAAAAACCTATGGGAATACTATGTCAAATGAGGACTGAGGATAAACAGCGAAAAGACTGAACTCATCTGCTTCCGAACACCAGTGACTGTCATTTGAAGACGAGCGTTTGCAACACGCTGTGATGCAATCAAAATAAAGCTTCCAGACAACACTGAAGTGACAGTCAAATCATCAACGAAGTACTTAGGAATCAACTTTTCCAACAAATTCAAATTCAAAAGGCATGCAGACTTGATGTTGAAGAGAGCCAACTATTCTCTGCACTTGGTCCATCCGATTCTCAGGAGGCGAAGTGGACTAAGTAAGAAAACCAAGCTGCTTGTGTACAAACAACTTATCCGACCCGTTCTGACCTACGCCTTTCCCATCTGGTTTACTATTTCACCTACAGCAATGAAAAAGATGAAGCTTTTTGAAAGAAAGATGCTCCGCATTTGCACTGGACTGTACCGTAACACACTGACGAAGAAATATATACCAACAAGGAATCTGTATAAAGAAGCAAAGTTAATACCATTGGACAAGTATTTACTGCAGCTCTCAGGAAAAATCATCAGGAACCTGGAAGATCATCCCAACACAGAAGTGCAACAACTTCTTCAGCATGAACTAGAGCCTCGTGACAAGTATCTATACACCCGAACCATCAGTGACGATCAATTTGAAGACATCATCCATAAGGACCACGCACCCTTTTACGAGAAGAACAACAATCAATACTACAGGGGATAAAACGCCCACTCATCAAAAATTATTATTTAGTTAATATTAAAAAATTATGAATTAGATTAAGAAAACATTAATATGATATTGTAAGCAAATAGCATTATGTAAAGCCAAATGAAGAACGTTGGGCCCCTATTGTTGAGACAACATGATTTAATTAAGTAATAAGTTAGTTTTAAGTCAAATTATATATAAAACAAATTGAAAAATAAAATTCTTAATCTAAAAAAAAAAAATAAACGTTGAAATCGAAGCTGAAGTAGTTTTTTACCGTTTCCACAAATGACCCCATAAATTTCTACAATGAAATATTTGGCGTTTCCGTATTTTTCCAAACGGTCCTACTGGGATTTCTCTTTAACTGGATGGATGGGACACGAGAAATTGACTGATGTTACACAATGGTTCGATACAAAATTGAAACGATATACGAAAACTCATATACATTTAAAATTTATATAAAATAAAAAAACAGAATAATTTGAACTTGCAATTTTTTCTTTTATAAAAACAAAAACTTTATTTTTATATTAGTCGAAACACCCGAAACGTCATTTTAGACTTCATCATCATCATAAGATCATAAGTGGAGAGGTGCTTTGGAAGATGATCACTTTCGTACAAGTAGTTGGAGGTACTTCGAGTCTTAGAATTGGCAGCATCGAAAAACATGGTCGTTGCGAGTACCAGGTTCCCCCGTAAAGATATCTACAAAGCCACCTGGGTATCACCTGATGGAGTCACTCGTAACCAAATAGACCACGTGTTGATAGACCGTCGCCACTACTCGAACTTGATGACGGTACGAACGTACCGAGGTGCCAATATCGACTCGGATCACTATCTTGTTGGTATGGTTTTCCGAGGGCGGATTGCCTTGCGAAGACGCATTGCATCCGCCGATCAGGTTCGAATCAACACGGCTGCCCTGCGCAATGAAAACACCAGTAACACCTTTGGTAATGCGTTAGGACTCGCCCTAGAATCACTTGATTTAGGGAGAGTAAGTCCTGGAGCCAGTATGCTGGGCGTAAATGAGAACTGGACACGCCTTAAGAATATTGTCATTAGTACTGCCAACTCCATCTTAGGCAGCAGTCGTAAAAATCGGAACGACTGTTTTGATGATGAATGTAAGCTAGCGACTGAACGTAAGAATGTTGCGTACCGAGCAATGCAACAAACTCATAGAACGCGGGCACGCGAAGAGGAATATAAAGAGCTCAGAAGAATAGAAAAACGGCTTCACAGACAAAAAAAATCAGCCTGGGAGAAGAACCTAATCTGTGAAATAGAAAATAGCCGAGAGCGAGGTCCGCACCAGGCGCTGAAGTTCTACCAATCCGTCCGAAACATGACGCAGTACACACCACGCTGCACATACTGCAAGGACGGAGAGGGAAATCTGATCACCGATCCTGAAAGCATACTGGAGCGATGGGAAGTGTACTTCAATGAATTGCTAAATGGTCAGCTCACTGCAGAAGTGGAGGCTCCACTACTTCAAGAAGAATACCCTATGTTGCCGCCACCAAGCATAGAAGAGGTTGAGAAGGCTATAGGCCGGCTTAATCAGAACAAATCCCCGGGAGCCGATGGCATACCAGCCGAATTATTTCATCACGGCGGGCCAGCCTTACGTCAAGCAATTCATGATATTATAGTGCACGTATGGGAGCAGGAAGAAATGCCAGAAGACTGGCGAAAAGGCATAATATGCCCCATACATAAGAAGGGAGATGTCACAACGTGCAGCAATTATAGAGGTATCACGTTGTTGAGTACCGCCTATAAGATATTCTCCTCTATCCTACAAGACCGGATAACCCCATACGCTAAAACCGTCATCGGACAATATCAGTGTGGTTTCATTCCAGGCAAATCAACAACTGATCAGATCTTTACCCTTAGGCAGGCGATGGAAAAATGTCTAGAATTTAACATCCCAACATACCATCTGTTTATAGACTTTAAGGCCGCCTATGATAGCATAGCCAGGGTAGAACTTTACAAAGCCATGAGAGAGTTCGGCATCCCAAATAAATTGACACGACTTTGTAGGTTGACCATGACCAACGTAACAAGCCAAGTAAAAATAGCCGGATTGCTATCCAGACCAATCAACATCTTTAATGGACTCCGACAAGGGGACGGTTTGGCCTGCCTCCTCTTCAACCTGGCGTTGGAGAAAGCAATCCGTGACTCTGGCACGGCAAATTGAAGTGGTGCAATCCTTTAAATACCTTGGGTCAATAGTAGCAGCCGATAACAATATAGAAGAAGAAATACGCGGGCGGCTTCTCAAATCCAACAGAGCCTACTACAGTCTGTCAAAGCTCTTCAAATCCAGAAATCTCACCATAACTTCAAAACTGCTGCTGTACAGGACCATGGTCCTGCCAGTACTCACATATGGATCCGAGACTTGGGTGCTTAGCAAAAGGCACTCCGACCTCTTAGCTGCGTTCGAGAGAAAAGTCTTAAGGAGAATTGTTGGCCCCATATGTGAGGAAGGACGATTCCGGAGACGGTACAATCATGAACTGTACGCAATCTACCTAGAAGCAGATATCGTGACAAAAATTAAGATCGGTAGACTCCGGTGGGCAGGGCACCTAGCTCGCATGAGCGAAGAGGAACCTGCTCGGAAAGTTCTTTGTGGTACATTCTATGGTAGACGACAGCGTGGTAGACCATGCTTGCGCTGGAGAGATGGCGTTGACCAGGACGCCCGAAGCCTTGGGGTGCGCAACTGGATGGCGTCGGCTAGAGACCGGGATAGGTGGAGAGACTTGTTGAAAGAGGCCAGGACCGGAACCCGGTTGTCGAGCCGATGATGATGAGTTGGAGGTACTGCGAGACAAAATTGTATTTGGGGATTGCGTTGTACACAGAATAACTCAGACTGTATATTTCCTGTATCGAAGTTCAAAGCGGTGTTATCTTTGTATATATATGCTTTCATATGCGTTTAATTTTCTTTCATCTCTAATGGGTCTTTCAATTTTACGTCACTCGTAGACAATGGAAATTGTTGTTCCTTATATATTGCTTGTGCTCACGATATATTTTTCTAACGGAGCGTTTGGTTTGGCCATAGTATTTGCGATTGCAAACTCCCGAAGAGGTTTGATAGATTCCCTCTTTGCGCTATGGATCGGTTTTATCTTTTGGTGTAATAAGATAGTTTTTCAATTTGAAAGGGTAAGTGTATACAATTTTCATGATGTATTTGTGAAATAATGTTTTTTTAATACATTTTTCGAGCGAAGGTAATAGAAACGCATTTCCAATTATTGTCCTTTTTATAAATGTTTATGTTTTGTTCGAATATTGTTGACTGATTTATCTGTTTTTGTTTGTGTGTATGTTTCCGAATGATGTTATTGATAGTTTTTTCGCTGTAGTCATTTTTATTTTGGCGACTTATTTTTGTATATATTTGTACTCTTTTATACATATAGTTTTGCAACGGTAGAGGTAAGCTTACCAAGCGGAATCAAGTACCAGAATCTTTTTTGTAAAAAAAACGGTCTCTGCTGCTTCTGTGTAGACATTGAGTTCGTTTTCTATCGTTATCGTTTATTGCGAATTGGTTAATTATATGAGCAAATTGAATTGAATTTTTAATTGAGCAACTCTCGAAGGGTGGATACTTCTTGACTTCTTAACCATCGTGCGATTTTTGTGCATGGTGCGAACAAGAGGGTTACTATTTATCGCATGGAATCACCTGGTTTATGCACTTTCGGTAGGTATGCACACCACTGAAGAAAAATTACACAATGGTCTGATGTGCCGATTACCTTAATGGTGTAGTTTTCAGTAATAAAAGTAAGAAACAAGTCGAATACTGTCAATAGCGTTCATCAACATCTGGTATTCGAGTGAGCTCGTCTACAAATAGGAAGTGCTGGGCATTTCAGATCAGAAAGATCTCAAAATCACCCATGTTCTGTATTCCGAGTGAAAGTGAATTGAAAACGAATTTCAATTTCACTTAAAATGAAAAGGCATGTTCTACATTCCGAGTGAATTCAATTCACTCCGAATTTATTTGTGAAATGTCAAAATCAGCTGAAAGACAATTTGCATCATTTATTAAAACATTGTTTCTTGTGCATAACGAAAATAGATTCACTATTATTATTAATAAATGGTAGAAGGGACGAAAATCAATGATAGAGAGTTTGTGGAAAAGTTTTACGTAGTAAAGCCATAATTTTAGATCTTCCAGAAGCAGCGTAAGTAAAAAATGGGGAATGAATTAACATGGTCATATTTGAATTTTTTGTAGTTTCAAAAGAATAATAAAATCAATTCATATTTCAATATAATAAAATAAACTAAATAGAAAAATTTATTTTATGTTTGTTTTATTTAAAATTATAAATTTACACAACTTTCAAATGTCATTTGAACCCGATGATGGAATTTATTCCGAAACGCGTCGTAAAAATTTAAATAATAAAGTTGTGTAAATTTATAATTTTAAATAAAAAAACATAAAATAAATTTTTCTATTTAGTTTATTTTATTATATTGAAATTTTATCAAAACCGCGCAACTGGAGACAAAACACTAAAAATGAAATCAATTCAATTCCCTTAACACTAAATTTCTTCCTTCTTATTTCATAAATTGCAACACAACTTTTTCTTGTTGGGAGCTCTTTTGTATTTTCTTGTAAACAACAATTAATCAATCAATCAAAATTTCAAATCTTTATTTACACGTTTATCAATTTCACCAAATAAAACTAAGTGAATTGAATTCACCGTAAAACGCTATGTATTCGAAATGTAGAACACGAATTTTCATCTCCGAAAACTCAATTCACAAACTTCATTTCGGGTGGAATTCAGAACACCAACATTTCACATTCGGAATGAACAAATCACAAAAGTCATTTTATGCGGAATGCAGAACATCAAAATTCACTTTTGTTGCTCGAATTCACAATAAGTGAAATGCAGAACATGGGTGAATCTTCTTTCGCGTGTTGTATGTCCTGAATAGCGGAGCCAACTTGAATAGTGTACATTGAAGTGAGCCACATGAAGTTAAATTTCGTATTAGAACAATGTTCGTATTGCGGAAGGCTGTGGCAAGCAATATCAAATCTAACAGACTAAAAACTCGTGATAGCGAAAGACTAATAGCATCAAGTTATTACCAGGTAAATGAAAGATCAGTATTCCCACCAATGCGATAAGTTATTCGACTGATAGATACATCGGATTATTATTCCAAATGACAAAAACCCACAATTCTATTTTGACCACTTGAAATTAAATTTTTAAATATATTTATAAAGTCATAAATATATTTAAATTAAACACTAAAGTTGCAGTCATTTTTATTCTGACTTTGCAGTTAGCTAAAATTCATAAGTTAACTGTTTAAATCTTAGTCAATTAGTGAGTTGTATAAATTCTTTGAAATTAAAGTATTTATTTTTGAGCAGCATTACATTATTTGAATTATTATCATTATCAATCTGCAACGAAGATTTACCCCGAAACGTATGCCTACACTTAAAACATAAACCTAGTGTAATTTCTTTTACATTTGTTTTTGTCTAAATTCATTCAAATTTGAAACAAAATGTTTGCGGAGATTTGAATTTATTCCATGGATTCAATTATTTTGATATTAAAATATAAACGGATCAAATTGCTTTTTTAACTGGCGAAACAGACACATGAATTAACTCAACAACCCTCCAACATGAACACGCATAAGTTAAGTAACAAGGCTTACCTTACTATTTCTACTCAAGACCAGATGCACTATACATTGAAAGAAAACAGTAGCTAGACAATAAGTTGGCACACAGAGGAAAGTGTTTGAGTACCTATAAAACAAAAATAAATAAATAACAGTTTATCAGGAAAAAATACCTACTTACCATGCCATCGACTTTCCCATTAGATCCAAATCATAAGCAATCGCATAACAAATAGCTAAACCGCCAACAAAACTTATCACATTGATGAGGAATCCCAAAAATATCTCGAATCTAAGATGTTTCTTGTTGATTCCTATTAAAAAACTTCGATGATATATCTGCAATGATAATTATAATGTTGATTACGAATTACCTCTTGTAGCTCTCGATAGAAATAAATATGGAAGTAGTACAGCGAATGTCACCACAACATAATTGAATATATTGGCAAATTCCATTGAGTATGATACAAACGTGAATCCGAGAATATCAAAAAATACTTCAGCTCCTTGAGGAAGTTTCTGAAGAAAAATATATATTTATTTTTACTCAAGTTTAATAAGAAAATCTTCTCTCCTCACATCGGCATTTCCCAATTCTTCCCAATTAACAATAAACTTCGTAAGTTCTAAAATATTATCGCCTGTATGTTGCAGAACACTCCGTGAAATATAATCGATGTGGTCGTACTTCGTGTGATATCTGTAGCCGTTGATAACATGTGCAAAATCCAACCCCGGAATTTTACCAAAATCTCGAAAAATTCGAAAATCAGTGTCCGATGGAATAAGCCCCGAATGGAAAACTTCTTCGGCAGCAGTTTGTGCATTGGGGTATTGAATAGCTCGACCATACATCTTAAAAAATCAAATTGTAAGATATTAGCATACTTCGTTTATAGAAAAGTTTATTTTGTTACCTTGACCAACCACGGTGTATTTGGACCAGTTTGAAAGAGAATTTCCTTGCCTCCAGATCCAGCTGACTCGAGATTAATAAATGCTGAAAAAAACGAAAACCGAAAAATTTGTAAGTTGTAAAAAAAAACTAGTGGCAATAAATCATGAGCCTAAGGTTATCGCAAACATGTTTGCAAACTTCTTCAAAGAAGCTTTCGTAGTTACAAACAGTTCTTACTTTTCTTCTTTTGAAGTGAATTTCCCTCACTTAAATTCAAATAATTTTGAAATCAACGAAGATATCGTTGCAAAGAGTATCATGAAATTGTATGTATGTTTTAATCCAGGTCATGGTGGTGTACCATTCTCTATCTAAAGAAATTGTGTTACTTATTTGTCATGTCCATTATGTGTTATCTTTAATGAATTCTTAAAAAATTCGCTTTTTCCTAATTACTGGAAAAGTGCATTCATTATACCAGTGAACAAAAAAGGTCATAAAAATGAAATAATGAACTATCGACCTATATCTAAATTATCTGTTATACCAAAACTGTTTCGAGTCTATTTATTGTATGTAATGTTCTTTCCTTTCAGTGTACTTCAATTATACATATGTATGTGCTAATCAGCATGGCTTCGTCAAAAAAAAGATCTACTGTCACTAATTTATTCAACTTCACGTTCTTTTGCTTAGATGTTTTTGAAAAACGGGGCCAAGTCGATTGTATGTTTACTGATTTTAGTAAAGCCTTGTACAAGTTGTGTCATAATACACTAATTTTAAAGCTACAATAAAGGTTTTAACAACAATTTCTTAAATTGAATCTCAGCGTATTTAAAAAATAGAATTTATAGTGTTGTATTTCGTAAGAGTATTCGAATCAATTTGCTGTCAATTCTGGTATTCCTCAGGGTATCCATTTAGGTCCAAATTTATTCATTTTATTTATAAATGACTTGGTTTCGATCATAAAAAGTTCGTCCGTTCTTATTTATGATGATGACATTAAGCTTTTCAAAAGTATTAGATATACTTCTGACTGTTTACTTTTGCAAGAAGACCTATTAATATTTAGTGAATGGTGCGGTAAAAATCCTCTTTCTTAAATGCTGATAAATGTAAAACCATTAGTTTTACACGCAAAAAAATTCCATTTATTTTTAATTATACGTTTGATGCATATCTTTTAAGTAAAGTATGAGTGTTTTTTTCGACTTAGGAGTTATTTTTGATCCTAAGTTAACTTTTAATGATTATTTAGACTATATACACAGGTGTTCAAAATAATAGGGAATTACTTTGACAAGGCAAAAGAGTTTTTTTTTTACTATTTGTTCTACTGTGCCAAGTCAAATTAGTACCGTTATAAGCACTGCTACATATATTGTCTTTCACTAATGATAGACTAGTTAATCATTCGTTTATTTGATGCTGTGCTGCAACGTATACAAACAAAGTGCATTATTACCTGCTGGAATTTTGTATTATTATTCTCACTTATTTCTTCAAAAAGCTGTCAATATGTATTTGAATTTGAGTTTATTCATAAAATATATTTTAAAGATTTGATATTTTGTACAACGCCTTAAGGCGTTTGCGAAAAGTGGGCGTAAAAGGCATTGCACAGAGGAAGATTGAGTGTTTAAAAAGCTAATAAAGGATGGAAAAAGCCTAAAAGATATTGCTGATTCCTTGGAAAGGTTAATAAGCTTTATGTTTAATTCCTTGAAAAGAACCCCAGGTCAAGAAAAAAGGGGTAGGCCAAGGAAAATCACTGCCGCTGATGACACGCACATTGTATTGCTGGCAAAAAAGGACCAGTTCATGTCATCAAGGGCAATTGCTGCAGAACTAAACAGTGCTCTAACTATCAGAAGAAGACTGCTACGAAATAAATTGCCCGGAAGAATTGCCAGAAAAATTCCACTTCTCAGCAAAAAAAAATCGGAAAACTCGGCAAGACTTCGTATTAAAATTTAGAAATCACTCCGAAGAAATATTTTGCAACATACTTTGGAGTGATGAAACAAAAATAAACCTATTTGGGTCCTCAAGGAAAGGAGTTTCACTTCCGTTTTACAAAAAAAAACGGTGAAACATGGAGGAGGTAGCATCATGGTGTGGAGTTGCTTTTCTTGGTTTGGTGTTGGAACAATCTTCCAAATTCATGATATCATGACCAAGGAAACATATCGTGATATTTTGCAAGAGGTAATGCTTCCTTTTTTATTAAAAAAAAAAAACATTATTTTAGAGAAATATGCAAAATTGCAAATACAAATCGAAAATTGCACGGTTTAAATAAAAAAATAATAAAAAATCGCTATTCGTTCGTATAGTTTTTAGTTAGTAGTAGTTAGTTAGTATAGTTTTAGTTGTTGCTTTTCCTATTATTTTGAACATCTGTGTAACTACAAAAGCTAACAGGGTCCTAGGATTCATAAAGAGATTCGGTCGCGATTTTCGTGACCCTTATGTTCTTAAGCTTCTCTTCCATTTTTTCATTTTTAAGACCAATACTTGAATAAAGTTGTGTAGTATTTTGGCACCTTACTACTCCAATCATATAACAAGACTTGAAGCAATTGAGAGAAGATTTTTGCGTTTCTACCTTCGTTTTCTTCCATGGTCACAAGAAAAACCACTTCCTCCTTATTCTTAAAGACTCGCTTTAATAAGCCTTCCTTCACTCACTAATCATAGAATGTATTTGCAATTTTGTTTTATTGTTGGAATTATTAATGGGTCAATATCATCCCCATCGGTTCTAAGTCAATTTAATTTCAGATTTAGTCGTACAAGTATAAGACTGCAGCTTCAATTGTGCCATATATTTAGTAGATTAAACTATGGTGCAAATAGAACCCTCAATCAATTGATTTCAATATTTAATAAATTTTGCTTTTGTATGGAATCTTTCAATGATAACCTGAAATACATTTAACTCGAAACTTTGTTCTTTAATAGCTTAGAATAATTTAGTTTATAAGTATTATGATTAACTACTAAAGATACGTTGGCAAAGATCTCTACTAATGGTAGCAATATGTACATATTTGAGAGACAAATAAAAAAAGTAAATTATGATCGTTTACTTACACCGAACATCTTTGGCCCACTTATGTTGTGTTATAAATCCATGTGAAGCCTTCAGCCCGATTTCTTCACCTCCATTAAATAGAAAAATAATCGAATGCTTATTTAGCATGCTCCCTCTCGAAAGAACTCGAAGAATTTCCAGCATAACAACACAACTTCCAGCATCATCACTCGCACCTTAAAAATACAGTTTTTTTGTTTATTAAAATAGATATATATAATCTAGGAAGCATTACTATTAATTTAAGGACAATTACCTGGGCTTCCTGGAACCGAATCAAAATGACAGTTTATTAAAAGCGAATGATTGCCTTGCGAAGAGCTCTCGCCATGGAGTTTAACAACAACATTTTGAACATTCCTGTAAACCGTGGTCATCCCATGAGGCTTAAAATCCACCCAAAAAGCACCACTAACAACCTGCAGTAAAGTTGTGAGAAATAGCCAGGAAGATTTTACTAATAAGCTAATTCTACCTGAACATCCAACTCGATTCTCTGATTGCGATTCGCCATTTGCTTAATATAAGATATCTCTCTTCGTAAGAAATCAACAGCTAAAACTTCATTGCTATAAGCACCAGTCGGACGTGGTCCGAAGCTAGTCAGAATTTTCAAATCCTTCCATGCTCGTTCCGCAATAAAGGAATTCGGCTGCTGCATGAGTTGTGAGTTGCCGAGACCTCTTGGCAGGTTCTCGCAGTAGTTGTATCTACTGACGGCACCCAAAGCTAGGATTCCGACGAGGATAACAATGCCCCATATCTCAGAAATGTGATGAACACTTCGCTTGTTATAAGCTGAAGAATGCAATTATTCATTTTGTTTTTAAATCGATATAGCCGCACCAAACCAACTTACCAGCTTCAAAAATATTTACACCTTTGTCTCGGCGACAGTCCTATGATTTGATAACGTAATCGAGAAATCAGTTAACTTTATTATCTTATATGTGCTTATAACTTTGCCATTACAATACTGTTACCTTATATGCTCCATCAAGAACTCGCATTTTTTAAAGGAAAACAAGAAGAACTTTCTATACTAATCAATACTTTCCAAGAATAAGTTTAGTCGAAAATTGGAATTAAGACGAGTTTTTAATTGGCCTATGGCTTCATTTGTTTTCGAAAAGCCAAGTTCATAATTTTATGGAACTTTCTATAACTAGAAGATAATTTTAGTTTTTTTTCAATATTTTTTATTTTTAATAAAAATTTTGCCGGCACAGTCACAGTGTGCGAAAAGCAAATCGAAAGTGACAAGACAATGCGAAAAAATCGACACCAATTTTGGGATAAAAAAACATGACAGCTAATGAAATTTTGATGGTAAACAAAGCGGACTGAAATGTAAACGCAACCTGCATCCGCAGAATATGTGTGCAGGGCTGTCTACTGATTAGTGAAAGCGGAAACTATTTTTTGTTGTTGTTTTTATGTTAACGTTAAAATTTGAAATCAAATTTTATTTTTCAAAGCACTCGAATTTTTCTAAAATGCCATAACATTATATCTCTGGTACCCATTGGTGTAATGTAACGTACACCACGTAATGGATTGTCCTCCAAAAGTTCTAATTTAAAAGATAATTACCCGCCCCGCTCTATTTCTGCCTGCTAACTTTGTATATAAACACCAACAAAACAGCCACATTGGCGCAAAATTGTAATTAAATTAGTACGATGCTAAAGCTGTTTTAGTATGATACTAGGTTAAAACAACCAATTTGCAAATTTTAATCGAACATAGCATCATACTTTCTCTACCCTTTTATTAAAGTTAAAATCATCGAATACCTACATACTTTATTTTTTTAGTATTGTGCTAGCTTTATATTATGACTCTTTGACATTTGCAAACATCAGAAAAGGTTCGTGTACTTACTTTTTACACGAAATGTCATTGTTTTAGGTGTGTTCAGAAGCAATTTATTAAGAAAATTCTTTTAGCACGAGACTAGTTAGAAAATGTTTAAAATTAAGAATGAGTTAATAAACTACTATAAAGTTAGCAAATTGTTAAGTAGTATCATACTAGTACCTCAATAATAGGCTGTTTAAAATTTTGCGCCATTATTTTCATTTGTATAGAAAATGTATCAAACACAGGAACAGGAACAGGAAAACACAAAACTGTTTTTTTTTTCTCTTTGCTCAATATCTTGTGTTTTCCCTTAACCTTCATTATTAATCCTTATTTCATATTTCTCAAAGAGAAAATTTGAATAATCGAGGACAAACGTGTCGATACAAACAGTTCAATGGCTAAACGGGAAGGGTGGAAGAAAATTCTCTGCTCGTGCATATATTTTAATCAATGAAAAATTGTTTCTTTGCATTTTATAATTCTGAAATATCACAAGAGACAACAAAAACAATTTGAAACTTCAAAATTTCAAAGATGACAATTGATATGTCAAAATAAATTTTAAAATGTCTTTAAGTAACGTTCACACGCGGTGGATGGCGTTTAAATCAAGAGGTCTTTAAGTAACGTTACTTAAATGTGAAAATTGATTATAGATACCCATTTTATACATAAAAGCTGTTTGGAGGAATATATTTTAAAGTTAAGCACCCTTTAAAATTTTTAGATTCGGGGTAAATATTTTATAGAATGCAAGGTTTTATATTCAAAAGACTCTTACAAAAAATGGTTGAGATTATAAGTCCCTAGGCCCCGTATATCACGAGCAGTCGTGAGCATCGACATATTTTTAATTTTTAGGGTATGTGTTTACGTTTAAAGCCGGAACTACACTTGTCCCGTGTGGTGTTTTGTTAAGTGATGTGCCGCTATAAGTCCAATTTATTTCATGCTCAACAATATTTTTGTCTAATGAGATGATGTGTTTTGTTGAGATCCTTTGTTTTTCCACTTTGCAATATTCGTGTCGGTATATCAAAAAGAGAAGATAGCGTTCGCGTAACGATCGTCAACAATGTTCAATGAGCATAATATGAAAATAATGACAGTTTGTAACATAGAAAGCTTGGTTAGTGTGCACAGTCAACAAAACATAATAACACACCACTCCATCTCAGAACAGGTGAGATAAGTTTATGGTGTATGGATTTAATAAATGAAATTCGAATTGGAATTTGTTGTCATCTTAAGTATTATAATTTATCACGCGAAGCAGACAAAAATATATCCAAAAATATATTTCATTTTTTGTTACTAAGACAAAATGGATAGTTATTTTACGTTTTTAAATGATTTACATTCTTTAAACGCTCTAACTGGAAGAAGATCAAAGCAGTACAAATCTCGTTTTAGTCCCAAGATACTGAGGGATACAGATTTCCACTCGAAGTATCGATTTTCGAAAGAAAATAATGAAGAAATTAAAAGCCATATTATGGCTCGCCCTTTCTTTAGTGATGATAAAAGAGGAGGGTATATCCAAATTGATTTGGAAGTGATGGCAGCTATATTGTATTGAATAATAAAGAAATCAGCTGGGGTTTGCTTATGTTTAAAATAGCCGAAAATTTTATAGATTGGTGAGTTTTTTAAAAATATATTTGAGATTATTTTATAAATAATTATTTGTTTGACGAGGCGTACACCTGAAGTAAGTGCTTCGACTCAGTTTAATTATTCCGAGGTTGGCCCGAGTAGGTACTATATAGTGAAATATGTATAATAAATAAAGGCTGTAAGAGTATAAAGTTTATCTCACATATAAGGGAAATATTTTTGTTTTTAATGAGACAGATTTTCTTTTGTTTAATGGATTAAATTATTTTTTATAGGAGATTTCCCTGGAATTATAATCCACGGGGGAGTCGTCAAAACCCTCATCGCGTAAAAAGATCAACCTTAATTAATCTTAATTTGTTATATTCTCTTCACATTTCTTGTTTCAAATAATTTTGATAATATTATCTAAATTATTATGTGGTTAAGTGATATCTGCTGTATATTTCTTACGGTCTTCACCTGATGAACGTTCGAAACGTTGCAAAAAATATAACATCTTTTGTTGACCTACAACCCGCTTTAAATGAGTAGATCCGATTAAAATCATAGAAAAATGTCACGTAAATAAGTAACAGTTGGCATTTCTGTCTTCTTCAATTTCAATATCAAATCAATAGATACAGTGACGTTTATTCGAAGGTACGCAGGTGTTCACCGCACACCCTACCAAAATAATCACATAAGTCACATTCCATATTTCATGTTCTCCATATTCAAGCGCACCACGGCAATTCATTCAAATGCAATGGATGAAGAATACATTTTCAAGCAAAATAACAAAAATAGTACTCTAGGGTGTTCTCCTGATGTAAACGCACCGACCGACCTCTGAAACCAAGGTAAAGCACATCCACATCCACACAAAAAATGCAAAGAAGAGACAAAATGTGTATACATAAATCCAAAATTCTATATTCCTTGGTGTTCACCTTCATCGAGCGCACCACGATCCTTCATCCGACAGAGAATTCATTCTCACGCTACAATGTTCTCTCCATGTCAACGCACCGACGCGTCGCGACGCACGAAAGGCAAGGGCAACGCGACGTAAAGCAAATCAACATACAGAAACAACTCAAACATCAAACTACAGGAAAGAAGATAAATTGGTTTGGTGTATGGTGTTCAACTTCATTGAGCGTACCATCCTCAATTCGGCATCGAGAGAGACAGTGAACTCTGATATGATTCATTTTCATTATAGAGTGCGAATTCATTGTATACCAGTTGTTGTTGTACACAAGGTCACAAGTGTACAACAGAACAACACACAAGCAGGGTTCGGACTTCATTAATCGCAGATCGCAGTAAATTGGCAAAGAAATCGCAGTAAAACCAAAATTTTCGCTGTAGAAATACATATATTTTTTTGATTAGATAACAACAAATTATAAACAAAGGAACCAAAGTTAAATCACATTTAAATCATCGTTGATTGTTAAAACAACATAAGTGATTTACATAGTATTTGTGAACAAATATACTCTTACTCGATAATGAAAATGTATAGTTTTAGCAAAAATATATAAAGCTAGGTAATCAAAATAAATTTACCATCTACAAATTTGTACTTTTTGAAACAAGAACAAATTAAAGAATTGTAGAACTAAAAACGTATATAGCTGACAAGACTTGCACTAAAGAGACAAGAATCTTTTTGAATTTTGACATTTTGTTATGAGCACATTTATTTCTATGACCATTGCTGCTATTCAAACAAAATCTGAAAAATCGCAGTAGATTGTAGCAAAAGCGCAGTGGTGCAGTAGATTTAAAAAATAAGAAAAAAGTGCAGTAGATCTAGTGCTTTCGCAGTAAAGTCAGAACGCTGCACACAAGGCGAAGAGTGAGAGAGTTTTTGTTTACTTTACAGTGTTTCGCTCTCATTTCTCATGTCATAATATCATAATAATCAGGCATGGGAAATGAGTGATGTAGATGTGGTGGTCCGGTCTCCGGTGCGCTATTTATAAGAGTACCTTTTGTTTTGATGAAATTCAAATTTATTTTCTCATTCTCATTCTGGTATTTCCGTAAAAAAATTTGCTGAAAATAAAAAAAATTTCCCAACTGATGGCTTCGAATGGTCCGTTTTTTGATTTTGTGAAGCTTGAGAATGAACTTATTGTGTTTTTTTAAACTTACTCAGTCACAATTCAAAAATATTTCCATTAAGGACATTCCAAAAATGCTCGATAGTATGGAACTTAAAGACTTTTTTTGGAAATTTTTAAACTAAGCTCACTAATCTTGACGATTCCAGTATCAAGTAGCTCTGTCGAGCGATCTTTTTCTGCCCTTAAGCACATAAAATCATTATGCCATAAATAAAATGCTAGAGAACAGATTGTCAGAACTGGCAATTATTTCAATAGAAAAATCATTTCTTAGGGAAATTAAAGCAAAAAATATTTTTTATGATTATGTTCTACAAGTTTTTTTTGAAGAAATCCCGTCGAATCGACCTTTATATACAAGTAAATATCTGTGGGACTGCGTTAACTTTACTAAACTACTAAACAACACAAACAAAAAACACAAAAAAAATAAAAAAATGAATATACAAAAAAATATAAAAAATAAAAACAAAATAACAAAAAAATAAAAAAGAAAAAAAAATGAAATGGGATGGTTGTCTATTACGTCGTCGTCGTGATCCTGGATTAAAACTTAAAATAGATAAATGATTTGAATAAAAAGTTATAGTGAACACCCTACTGAAACCACCACGGCACGTCACTGAATAGATATCAATATCTTGTCGTATCGTGAAAAAAAGGAGGACATTTCCGTTTCTTAAACTTTGCATGGCTTTGTCGTAAGAACTTTTTTGATCAGCAGCCAACCGTCTTGTTTGAGTTTAAATACGGCGTTTGTTTTTTAGTTCAGAGCAGAGCAGAGACAGAGTGGTCAAAAAATAAATTGTGTTTCTTTTTTAGTTCAGAGTGTTCAGAGCTTCGAATATATGTGTTTCTTTTTGTTAGTTTTGGAGCTAAAAAAAATCAATTTCCCCTCTAGGGAATCGCCGAAGACCCTTAAGTTTCGATATTGAAGAAGTGGTTTACGCTGTACGAAGAGGTACAGACATACAAACAGACAGAAGGAATTGCCGGACCCACTTTTTTCATCTTCGGTATCATCGTAATGTCAACTTTAATCAAAATCTCAAATTCCAAATGCAGAATTTGCCCTATAGTACCTACATAATATCGTAAGTAAAAATGGTGACAGCTAATTGTTCAGGTGTGTTTCAAAACAACTCACAGCGCTTAGAGCACACTTGGTTCAGAGGATGTTCAGAACATGCACGGACTCTGTTCAGAGCTCTATTCCAAGCTAAAAAAGAAAAGCGCCTATATATTGTTATTGCTGGTCAAAGTACTTTTCTCGCATCAGGCTTATATCGTGGACACTGTTTCTGTCCCGTTTCGAAGATGGCATTCCAAGTTGAATGAGGACTTTGTTATAAACGGGTATGACCATGTCCACAATATTTTTTTTTATTTTAACCATACAATAAAATAAAAAGACAAGCCTCACTTTTGCCATTCAACCGATCAGACATAGATTTGTATATAATATACCTACATATATGGATAATATGACAAAATTGCCAAACGAATTGTTTGTTGATAGCTACCAAACTCCATAGGATTGACCTCTGAGTAAATCTATAAAGATTTCGTGAAAGTTTCATCAAAATCGATCACGCCGTTTAAGAGTTCATAGGAAACATACACACACCCATTTGTAAATATGTGTCTATACATACATTATGTAGACTGAAATCGAAAAAAAAACAAACAAACCAATGGAAAACTACATAATAATGAACAGTTTTGTGTTAAGTGCTTTGCACATGAGACACGAACTGCGAATTGCGAATGGTTGCGAATTTTGACATTTCGTTCACATGAGTAATTTTTTTGGTCGCCGAACAATGCTAATTGTCAAAAAAAAAGAACTTGCAGTACGTTGCAGGATGAGCTTCTACTTCAATTATTAGTTTCTCATCAAAGGCCCTGATAAATAAAGTGCTCAAACCAATTATATTATTTTCAATTATTTTACCCTTTTTCCTATAGATTTACTCATTTTTTAATTTTCTGTCTAGCAACGAGCAACACAATTGCGATGTTTGGGATTTGAGGTTAGATTCGAACGAATTTTTTAGTCACCGATTTGTGGAATGCGTTCACTAGTTGTGGATTGCGAATTTACATTTGGCAGTTCGCAGAAGATACGTTGTTGGTCGCGTAAAAAATTTTAAAATACAAAATATTTTAATTTATAATTATTTTATGCAGTGTTTGCCTTTTAAATAGTTGATTCGATCATCAATTCACTTCGTCGTAAAGTCAAAACAAAACAAAAATTGATATTAGCTGTGAAAATTGCTTAAAAAGATTATCGCAGTTCGCAGCTCATGTGCAAAGCACTTTATGAAATCACTTTTAAGGAAAAATATAATTTTTGACTTTTTTTTTTATAAAATGCCATTGTATTAATAGAAATTGTTATAATCAAAAGTCGGAAGTTCCTATGATCTTCTTCTTGGAACACCCTTTCCAATATTTTTCAGCATGAACGATAAATAAACCAAAAATAATTAAATGTTGGAAATTCTATTTACACGCGTTCACCATTTTCAGGATACTCGCACTTAATTCTTTATTATGGATTGATTATATTTTTTTAACATATACATAAGTACATAATGTACATCATATAAGAAAAGTATAATAATTCTATCTTAAATCTATAATTGAAGCCTCTGTACAAATATATTTTTATTGAAAATATTTTAATCTACATTCATACTCGTAGATCCCTTGTAGGTATATTTGATTTCTTTAAACAGTCTTATTTCATTTTAATTATTTTTTTTGTTTTGTTTATTTCACTTAAATTTCTAAACTAAACCGCAATGTCCTGAAGAAAATTATAGGAAGCCACTCATCTATTCACTACTCATATATGTACAACATACAAAATTATTAATTTATTCATATTTTAAATGACTAAAATCTCATTTCTGGTGAAATGTATTAAATTAGAATTAGCATTAATTCGTTCATTATAAATGATCCTAAAATCGATCGAAGCATAAATACAAACATATTTTAGAATATTTGAAAAATGGCGAAAACGTTTTTAAATTTAACGAATCCTCGGTGTTAGGCACATGGAAAACGTATCCGGCGGAACTGCTACACATGCGGGATATGTTTTAATCGAATTTATGTCTTTGCATGAAATATCATATTTTTGCAAGATGTTAGCAAGCATCACAAAACCAAAGCCTTTTACTAGATTTTGTCCAATGCAAGTCCTTTTTCCGATGCTGAAGGGTAGAAAATGTGGGATGTTCTTGCGAAGTTGGTATTTTGGCAATTGATTTTTCATTTGGTTTAACTTGGATTGTGATTGTGGGGCTGGTTCTATGAATCTTTCAGGAAGAAATTTGTCTGGTTGATTCCAATAACGCTCGCTTGTATTCAATTCGTAGTTATTGACAAAGACTATTGTTCCTTTTGTCACGCCATAACCAGCAATGGCAACATCTTCAGTAGCAACGTGAGGTACAATGGGCGACGAACAATATCGAAGAACTTCATAAATCGTAGCAACTGTATATGGCATATTTTCCATGTCCATCATTGTGACTTTTCTGTTTTCA
Organism: Philhelius festivus; assembly: GCA_963931855.1. Taxonomy (NCBI): domain Eukaryota; kingdom Metazoa; phylum Arthropoda; class Insecta; order Diptera; family Syrphidae; genus Philhelius; species Philhelius festivus. The sequence continues at coordinate 171,446,867 of OZ007555.1, read as the reverse complement.
GTTCCGGCTATTAAATCGGCTTCATTTTGAATTTTTTGAGCAACTTGAGGATTACGGAGAATATAAGCCAGAGCCAGTGTTACCAAGTTTCCAACAGCCGAATGACCACCAACAAAATCTTCCAACATAAATATAATGGTTTCTCTCTCAACATCGCCATCTTCTGCCAGAACCTTGAGCAAGGCATCGGTAAAATCAACTTCCGGTTTTTCAATATCGATATGACGTTCACGTTCGTTAATAATTCGCTCTAAAATGAATTTTCGAATCATCGTCGACCAATTGACTATTTTCTTCATATGTCCCGAATAGAATGGTACAAGCCATGGCAGAAAATCAACAGCATAACCTTGGTTGATCTCCCAAAAGATCTCATCAAATGATCGTACTATTCCTTGGAATTTAACATCGTCATAGTCAAATCGAATCGAGCACATGTACTTTATAAATAAATTGGCACAAGTCTGCTGAATTAGGGGCTTAAACTTGTATTCTTGGCCGGGAACGATAATTTTTTCAAGACGACCCATGAATTCTTCCATTTCAAAGCAACCAACTTCACTCATTTTTGAATAATAAGCGGAAGCGTCACGTGGTGAACAATGTTTGCGAGCCAAGTTGCGACGTTTCTGTTGCAGTTGAGACCAGTCACACAAGGCGAGAGCTGTAAGTAAAAAAAAAAAAATAAGTATTAGTCAATTTAAAAACATAGGCGCAAAATTTTAGTTGAGTTAGTACGATGTTAAAGCTGTTTTAGTATGAAACTATGTTAAAACAACGATTTTGGAAATTTCAATCAAATATAGCGATATACTTTCTCTACCTTTTTACTAAAGTTAAAATCATCGAATAGGTACCTATTTTATTTTTTTAGTATCGTGCTAGCTATTTACAAACGCCACAAAAGGCCTGTTTACTTAGTTGTTTGCACGAACTGTCATTGCATTAGGTGTGTTCAGAAGCAATTTTTTTAAGAAAATTGCTTTAGTACGATACTAGTTAGAAAATATTTAAAATTAAGAGTGAGTTAGTAAACTACTTTAAAGTTAGCAACTTGTTAAGTAGTATCATACTAATAAAAAAAAAATAAAATTTTGCGCCATAATATCTTAGATAATAATAGAATTTCATAGATATCGCATGCAGAGGAACCAAAAATAATCACTCTTTAATCGAGGGAAGACGCAATAATACGTATACCACATTACAACTTTATTGCTTCTTTTTATAAAATTTAAAAAGTGCAAAATGAGCGGTATGCAAAAAATTTAATTTAGGGTTAAATTTCAAAACTTTAATATGTATGCAACATTATTCAAATTTTGAAGGAGCTTTGAAATCTGTATCTAAATCAGAGAAAATCGAAAAACCGATACAAATGTTTCACATATAAACCATTTTTTATCAAATCCAAAACTTTCTTTATAGAACTATATGTATGTATGTACACATATCACCAGTAAAAATTATTTTTATGGATGTAACCTCCATTGCAAATTATATGCTCCTTAACATAAAACACACCTTAAAAATTCTTCGAATCAAATTTAATTTTGTCTGTAAATTAAAAAAAAATCTTGATTAATCTGATCCATTCAATCGTTCGTTCACTATGAGCTATGTATTTTAATGACTTTTTAGTAGGTATTTAAAACTTTTATATAATATAAAGACTACATATGCATTGCGCTATCTTTTAAAACATATTACTACATTGGTATAAAATGATTTTTAATGACTTTTAACTGGTCGAAATTCCAATATGCCTTCTTACCAAATACCAATAATATCCCTCGGAAGTTTGTTTATAGAAGTCAGAATCTTACAAATAACAAGATGATTGTAACTTGAAATACACTTTTAAAATTCAAATTGAGCTCAAACTTAAAAACAAAATAAACCCTTTTGCATTTTTGTATCAAAAAATCAAGTACATTTCCTCATCTAAAATTTTACCTATGCCATTGTAAAAATTCGAATGACAAGTGATGTTTGACAAATGTGAACGCTCATGTTTGCATCCATCAAATATTCATCATTCCGTGTTTTTCAGACAAATTCGAGAATGTGAACGCCCCTGTTTATAAAATTGATTTTAAATATATCAATTTTGTTGGTATATGGAATTAAAAAAAATGCTATTTTGTCAGATCAAAATCGAAAATAAATTGATTTATTTTACCAATGGAATGCAACATTAGTATCATTCAAGCAATATTGTGTCATATTTAACAATCGTACAGAACTTGTAAGACAACGGATAAGAGTTCATGGAAAGTTGCAGAAACTACGAACAGTGTTCCTTAGAACGAAATTGTTCGTTTATGATTCGGTTTTTTTAATTTTTTTTCTTCACATTATCAGTAAGCTGCTTTAGTTAGAAAAATTCCTTGTTTTGGCAAAATCGTCATTAAACGTAACAATGTTAAGCAGTGGGTTCCAATAATTAAACTTTACTATAAGTGCAAGGCTTGGATATCGACTATAAAATTCTAGCAGGGTTTTGCGATTTCTCATATTTTTGTATCAGCGGTACGGTTCGTTGTATTTTTTTCCTTATTAAAAACAGGCTATGATAGTTTGATATTTTCCCAAAGCCTAAACACCTTTCTTGATGATACTATTAAAAGAACTCAAGATAGCTATAAGCTATTTTTCAGAACCATATCGTTTTTTTTTTATTTTTATAATTAGCGTGCACTCAAGGGGTTATAAATACCGTTATAATGTTATAACTAACACAGCACGAACAGTTTTTTTTTGAGCTTATATTAAAAGCAAAAATCAACAAAAAAAGTTTACAAAAAAGCTAAAAACATGCGGTCTACACTAGCGATGAATCAATAGCATGCTTTAAAGCTGAACTACATGTGCTCTGAGTTATTATTGAAACATACCTCAATACTTAGCTGTCACATTTTTTTTTAACTTCAGTCAAATATGCTTGGGTTAAACATTTAACTCTGTCTCCTCAGTTATTTTACTCTGAGCTCGTTGATCGCAATATGATCATGCTCAGAACGAAAAAAAGAAGCACAAAATCGATGCTTTGAACACTCTGAACTAAAAAAGAAACAATTTATTTTTTTACAAATCAGGCTTTGCTCTAAACTAAAAAAAGAAAAACGCAAAACGCCTATTATCGCAAGTATAGACCGCCATTGCAGCTTTACTTTATCAACATGCGATAGAAATACATTATGCTCTCATCGCATAACATTTATGGTTTGCTTTATAGCAATAAGAACTGTCATTTTGTTTTGGCATTTCATTTCATTTGATTGAGTTTTGCAAAAAACGTTTTTTTTCACTGACGTTTATTTGATTGTCTGATTTGAAATTGTCACTCGTTAATAATTATTCCCAATTCGAAAGCCTGTGAAATTTGACCCATTGACATTCTTCACTGTACTAAAAAAATGTGCGATGAAGAAAATCGGACAGTTCTTCCGTTCTTCTGTTCTCTGCCTTTCGCTTTTGACGTTGCGATTGTGATGAATTTACATATAGCGAGTTGTGACACAGCGTGTACGGTTCGTGTAAATAGCTTATATATTGAGTTCTATTAATCAGATTGTCAAGATTAAGGTGTTTGGACTTAGGGGGAAATGAAAGGGCATCATTTCCTATTTTTCATGAAGGAATTGAAATTTATATTCACCCTTATTCTGAAACTCGTATTTATGACTCGTATTCGACTGCAGTCGTATGTTGTTATTCCAGGAGGCGAACATCCCACTTCACTTGTACTAATATTGGGAAACGAAAAGCATCGCATACGACTGTTCCTACGACTGTAGTCGAATACGAGTCATAAATACGAATTTCAGAATATGGGTAATTATGTTTAGTTTTACTAAAATTAAAAAAAACATGAATCAACGCCATAATGACAAGACTCAAACAAAAAACAAATAAAACTTGACTGGAATACTAAAAAGAATTGATTTTATACGAAATTTTTAAAACTCTCACAATTTTATTCCACCGATTCGCTAACTTTAAATTTAGGAAGAAATGAAATTGCTTTAAGTAAGTTACTACATACATAAATGAAGATACCTCAATTTTATTTTGAAAAAAAAAAAAAAACAATTGCTTGATTTGATTTGAATTTATTCAAAAGTTTTCACCTATTTTGCGTAAGAATAAGGTAAATTAAAACCTCAATATCACATTTCTTATTCTCTACGCATCTGAAATTATATGAACAATAGGTACGAAACCGGAGATATCTTACATATGTTTATATTCCAGACATAAAGAAAGAAAGTGTAACAAAAATTACTTGAGTCGTCGTCGTCGATATCGTTGTTTTGTGACTAGGGATGAGCTTGCAGAAAACCATTCACAATATTAAAAACAAAAATAAGAACATTTAACATTGAAATTCGTAACAAGATCTACCAATTTATTCGACCTAACTTTTGCGTCGTTTATTTGCGAACTCGTATGAAACATACATATGTATGAGTATAGGTGCGAAACGAATTATTTAATTCATTTATACAAATCACTTACGTCGATTCCAGACAGTGTCCCATTTTGAATTCCATTGAATGAAGAGATGATAAGCTTGTATCGTATATCCCATTGAATTAACCAAAACCAAAGAAGATGAAACAAGTATCTTGGTTGTTAGGTACATAAAAATAAACAAAACAAACCACTCGTTCACTGACAGATCACACATAATAATGTAAATGTCAAATCAAACCAAATTTATGTGCCGCACTTCTTATTGATACATCCGTTTCAAGTGCAAAAGGGCTCCACTCATCAAGTATGGACGCAAGTAGTGCTAGACAATTCAAGGACGAAGTCTACACAATCTGCATTATAAATTATGCCCCTTCTGCCCAAAGAACGCAGCCCCAGACTGGTGCTACTTCAGATATCAAAGATGCACACTAATTTTGTATATCAAGCGAAGATAGCGACGAAACGGGCGGATCCACAGTGCATTAAGTATTCAAAAGCAAACACTACCAGTGCGCAAATGTAAAGTGTAAGTCTTCTTTTCTGCATTCAAGTTCCTCTGCTCCAACTTAATTCCTCCACTTCCATAATTGGATTAAATGCGGTTTTGATCGATAAACAAAAATGACCTTGAATAGTTGTTATTGCTGCAGGCAAAATGTAAACTCGGTTAAGTGGAACGATAAAGTCTTTCTCTGCAAACAAGTCGCTTCTTCAAGGGATTCCACGCACATTCATTCATTCGTATTCTTTGAATGTACATACCACCGTTACAAGTTATACGAATCCATGCTACTCATTCGCACGCACAATGCAGGGGTAATTGCATTGCACGCATTCATAATAAACCTGCCTGTACATATACACTTCTCGTTATGCGATTATCTATTTCCTTTCTTTATGGTGACCCTGAACTTCAAAATTTGTTGTTGTCTTACATGTTGGAGTCGGAGGTTTCATATAAAGATGGTTCATATCAACTTCCCGTTGGTAAGGTTGAAAAGTTGTTATTGGGTTCGTTATTAACAAAACAACTGGATTACTAAGAGTAGATTAGTGCGCAATGCGGAAATACTCAGTTTTATGCGTTGTCCCTTGGTTTGAAGACGATACGCCAGTATGATTTATTGTCATATCTTGTTCTATCTAGACTAGATTAACCAGCAACAAAAATGTAGGTCATATTTAACTAGACTAAGTTAAATCGAGCCTTGTTTCTGTAAAGTTCAAGTTTATTTTTAACTCACTCTTGGGAAAGACAAATAAAAGACAATTTTTACATGCAGACATCTTTTCTTCAGAGAAAAAAAATTAATTGTGATCCCAATAAAGAGCAGGATCTTACTGTGTTGTCGTTTTTTCATAATTTGTAGGAATCATGTATGATATCTGATTTAAAACCACTTTTAATCTAGTTAAATCTGCATTTTTTTTTAAATCGAACTGAACCAAACGATATTAACGCGTTGAACGTACATATGTATATCGATTAGAAAATCGATTTTTGGTTTGTTTTGACGCAAGTGAAACTTTTTATCTCTCTCCAACTTCATAAGAAAAAATAAAACACTATATTTGCATTTTGAAAGGTACACTTTAATGTCCTTCTGTTTTAAAAAATGTTGTAAACATATAGGTACTACGTTTATATGCAGTATCGAAAGATCGAGTTGGATTAGGGTCGGATTTTCTACCCAGGTTTTTCGTCATTTGAGTTGAGAGCTTGATTTGGAGTTGAGTTTGTTAAGCCAACTCCTCGACCCAGGTTTTTCGTCTCATATTTCGACTCGACACTGCTGAGCGAGTGAGATCGAGTCGAACGAAGCTCATTTCAACTCAATACCCGTTTACAAAGGGTCGAAGCGAGCTTCAAGCTCGCTTCAATACCTCATATAAACGTAGTAAAAAATAGTAAAACACTGCTTCCATAGCCACATAGTACATAAATGAGCTTCTGTCGGGGGGCTCATAGTTTAAAAATGCAAAAGTGAACGAAAACAAACACTAGACGAAAAGTATAACAAATCGCCCAATAAGAAACACCTTGTTTTTCCAGAAAGTTTATCCAAGAATTTCGATCAAGTTATTCTATATACATATATTAATTTGAACGATCTGTAAAATAGTTTTTAAATTAAGGCATTATTAACGGTATCCTATTCACACCAAATCCAAAACGCGGTTTTAGAGAAAATGTCGGTTTTGGCAGTAAGACGTGAATAGGATACCGTTAATAATGCCTTAATTTAAAAACAGTCTTACAGATCGTTCAAATTTTGTTCCCATTTTTTGTAAAGAAGATGTTCCCGTTAACCACAAGTTTCATATAAAACGTATCGAAAACTATGTGAAATTCAGAGATGAGCAAAGCAAACACACTTTTTCAAATATTCAGCGTCTATCAAACGTCAAAAAAGACCCTAGTGGGCTGCTTTCAAAAAAACTAAAAACAGCTGACGACGGGAATTCCAAAAAACGTACTAGACCTTGGTAGACTGGTAATAAGTGATATTGTTTATATATGCAGATACTCATAAAATAAATAAAACGTTATCGTTTTTGTTTTCAGAATGTGGCAGAAATGAAAAGGGGAGAAAATTAAGTTGTGGGCCACTAAGTGTGAAGAACTTCTCCTCGAAGTTTGGGCCCAAAAGAGCCGCATTTGCGTGGGACTCGCAAAGATTGCCATATCTTATTAGTTTTAACATAATCTTCAATTTTGGTCCGTCTTATGTCTATGTATAAAAATAAATTTTAAGAATTTATTATATTTTCAAAAATAAGATGAGCACGACTAAATTTTTAACTTTGAATTATAGCATCAATAACAAATTTTACAGTTGGCTTCAAAAAACATATTGGAATGTCAAACGAAAACGTATAAATGTTCGGTGTGAATGCTGTACGAGTTTTCAAAAACGTTTTGAGTTTGGTATGAAAAGGCTGATAAGTATAAAAAACATTGTATATTGAAATTTTCAAAAAAAGATATTTTTTTGATTTTGAAAAAAAAAAACATTTATTTTTTTTTTTGAAAATTTGATATCCTAAGCAGATCCTCAGCCGAGTTCTGTCATGCGGTGACTCGTAAACTGACAGCTGACTTTTGCATTAGGTTCGTTCGTTGAACTTTACCCAGGGTTGACCCAGGTTTTCTTGACAACCCTCAGAGTTGTCAACAAAAACAAAAGAAATACATATGAAATCTCATATGACTTTTGACAGTTTAATCGTTACCTGAACTCGCCCCAGCAAAATACCTAGATCTACTTCATGGCGAGTTCAGGGCGACCTCAGGTCTCAAAAAACACAGAATTTGCTCACCAGGGTGAGTTCAGGTTTTTCAAAAAACGATTTAGGGCGACCCCAGGGTGACTTGAGGGCTCAACGAACAAACCTTTTTTTAAGCTGCAACACCTTCGGTGTTGTGCTCTATGTACGTTGTTGGTTGTACGCAAAACAACGAGAATGTAAATGATAAAACGAACAACGGATTAAGAACGAATGAAGAATGTTCAAATTCAAAGGAGTTGTTACCCGAACAACGTCAGCCTTATTTACTAACTCGTTTTAGACACGGAGTAAAGTTACTTCGACTTTACAACGGCTCTAATCATGAAAACCTTATTTATAATGGAAATGCACGAGGAATAGCGGTGGAATAAGCTTAAACTGGTTCATAGGAGGTTTAAGGCCATTTTAGTATCTAAATGTCATTTTGAGATGACATCTTGTGAAATTTACAAAAAGGAGTGTAAGCAATTTTTTTTCGTTTCTTACTAAGACAAAAAGGAAAGATATTTTGCATCAATTAATTATTTATATTTTCCAAACGCTCTAACAGTTGTACGGTATTGGGATCGCAATGTGGTTGGTACATTCATTTATTGGATTTGAACTTTATATAATCCAATTTCCAATATGTATAGGAATCAACGTAATTTTTTTTTATTAAAGTAAAATAAACTTTAGTTTTGCAAAAAACTTAACAATGGATTTATATTCTACCATAAAAAACTACTTGACCTACAAGAAATACCAATTTTCATAAAAAATAACAAAAAAGTAAAATATATTAAGTGTGCCATCTCTCCCTACGTGTGTGGGAGAGATGCCGCATGGTAAATTCATTTAACTTAAAGAATTAATTTGACTTTGAAACATGTTTCTTTCATTCTTAATCTTGTGCACAGTCTTTGTAAAGGGTGGATTGTAGTTTTTTGATCCCTGTAGAATTTTCATGTCGCCATTTTCGACATTTTGTACATTGGATCGAATGTTCTAGTTTTTTTTGTTTGAAAATAAGTTTTTCCACCTTCTAGATTCGGGCTTCTTCCAGCGCCTCTTTCGTCTTACGAATATTTTAACGGGGCATAACGAAGCTTAGTATTCATTTAAAAACAAATAGATAAACAAATTTTACGTGCGGCGTATTCTCAAAAAAAAAAAACTGCGGCATCTCTCCCCGAAATGTGGGGAAGATGCCGCACCACATTTAAAAACTTAAGCAAAAAAAAAAAGAACATAAAAAAAATACACAAACGTATTCCTGTACAGTTATTAACCACACAAAATACTTACACCGGAAAAAAACACCCGATAACTTGTTTCCAGGTGGACTATTTGCAACAAACCAAAAAATTTCCATAGTGAAAAAGCAAGCGTAAAACAAAACGAATAGAAAAAAATCCCATTACATATCCGATATTAACAATTTTTTTTCTGCCTTTTTTGTTGAACACCTAATGAACAAAAAAAAAATAATATTTTTCGCCCGGGGGACTAGATGTATGCATTTGGTTGAGTGCGGCATCTCTCCCGCAATTACCCTACAATTACTACGTTTATATGCAGTATCGAAAGATCGAGTTGGATTAGGGTCGGATTTTCGACCCAGGTTTTTCGTCATTTGAGTTGAGAGCTCGATTTGGAGTTGAGTTGAAATGGTGTTGAGCGATTCTGAAACATTTTGTTAAGCCAACTCCTCGACCCAGGTTTTTCGTCTCATATTTCGACTCGACACCGCTGAGCGAGTGAGATCGAGTCGAACGAAGCTCATTTCAACTCAATACCCGTTTACAAAGGATCGAAGCGAGCTTCAAGCTCGCTTCAATACCTCATATAAACGTAGTAAATGATAATAAAATAAATGGTCGCGTTCGGGTACGTATCCAAAGGTATCCGGATTTGTTGGTTTTGTTGTAATCCCATAGGAAAAAAACAACTGATTAACGAAACAGCTGATGTCAAGCAGAAATCTAAAGCTATCCAAAAATTTTTGGTATACTTAACTATCCAAGGGGAATTTTGAAGAACAGCTGACATTTCAGCTGATCTATTTTCTTTTGTGCCGAGTACAGGGTTGGCCGAACTGTAACTTTTTAACATTTGTTACGTCTAGTACTAATTTACTAATTTAGAAAAGTAAATTTTGTTGCATTAAAGATCTCATTCGGATCCTACTGCAAAGCTTTTATTCTTTGAACTTCAGATTGTTTCTTGATATAGGAGGTATTAAACTCAAATTCTTTTAGGGTTTTCATAGAAATATGAAATGATCTTAACTCTTAAACATGACTTGTTATGGGATTATATGGACATATTAAGAGCTGAGTTTTCAGAAAAGGATTCGTTTTAGACTATAAGCTTATATTTTTAAGTAGTTTTAAGCTGCAAAAGTGTTTACCTCTTAAAATAAAAATGTTATGAAACCCAGTTCAGTTTCATTACAAGATATGGTAATTTTATACTTTCGCGGTCCCCTCGTTTTTTGGCTCTATAAAATCGAAAAATCATCCGATTTCGATGGATTTTTTTTTAAATCTTCCTTTTTACGGCGAATTTCTGAAAAAAATTATGAGAAATATTTTTGGTAATTTTATACTTTCGCGGTCCCCTCGTTTTTTGGCTCTATAAAATCGAAAAATCATCCGATTTCGATGGATTTTTTTTTTAAATCTTCTTTTTTACGGCGGATTTCTGAAAAAAATTATGAGAAATATAGGTATGCAACCCCCCTGCTTGGGCACACTATAGGATTTGGGGTAGGTGCGAGGTTGGGTGTATGCAAGGTTTCTTTTGCATTATGAACGATTGTATGTGAAGAAGTGCGTTTATAATCACATTTAAAGTCATAAAACTATATGAAATCTTCAGGTAAAATATTTATCATAATTTTTTTCAGAAATCCGCTTTAAAAACGAAGATTTAAATCCATCGAAATCGGATGATTTTTCGATTTTATAGAGCCAAAAAACGAGGGGACCGCGAAAGTATAAAATTACCCAAGATATTAATACTTAGGTATAACAATGGGATATAAGAGAGTTGTATGGGAGTTTTTTTTGTCAGATTTCAAGAGTTCAGCTCGGGAGAGTATGTTAGTTGGACTTAGTCATTTTTAATAAGCGAAGTGAAAATGGCTGGTCAAAAAGCTACATAATTATTGGGCTGAAGGTGGATTTACTCCAATTAAAATGGAAAATGATCATACTGGAGCTCTCTTCGACAAGTGTGCTGCGCTCCTTAAAAATGAACAGTTTCAATATAATTACCAGTTCTTGGTTTTTATTATTTGTAAAGTTTTTTTGGTAATATTTATATGTACGTACCTTGAAACGACAGCGTCTGCTCACCAAATGCGAACAAGCACTAAAAGAAATCTAAGCTTAACTCTGTCGGCTTAAAGCTCACCGCTGATTAAAATCACAAAAAAAAGAAACCTCTTTGGCGTGAGATAATTTGTGGTTAAAAAATCTGCCCTTTTCAATTTACCTTTCCTCATTGCAGGATTAAATTATCAAAAATTTGAACTAAAAACTTAATAGGGACATTGTCAGTTGTATATATTTAAAAGGGCTATACCATATTATATTCTTAATTATTTAATGAATTATTATAATAAAAAAAAATTCATATGATTTGTAATCCAGTATACATACATACATAGGGTAGCCAGATATGTTTAGATGAAACTAGTACTGGAGTTTCAAAAATCCGGACTTTCCCGGACAAATGAGGAATGAAAAAAGAGTACAAAACAAGGACAGAATAAACACATTTATATTGTAAGAAGAAACAAAAAATTGTATTAACATTTAAATAAAAACAAATATTTAGTTTAAAAATCACATTTTTAAGTTACAAAACATCTTTGATGTATAAAAAAAGGAACTTCATTTGTGGTTGTTGTATTTTTTATTACATCTAATACTGTTAAGTATATCACTGTTGCTTTTTTGTTAAATTAATTCCTTTGTTAAAATAATTCCTTTGACGGTCTCAGGTAACAGTTTGTTTCTATCTTTTGTCCCGTGAATTTAATAACGTTTTCTTTACAGCTGGAATCATCAAGCTTCTTCAAAATAGATTTAATTTTAAGTGGAACAAAATCGTTATCGATTCGCTCGTAAATATTATTGACAATATTTTGTAAAATTTCCACGGTTTCAATAATAGGAATGTCTTGTTTTTCAAGTTTTTGAATATTGACGTTGAATGTTGACATGAGAGAATGAACCAAAAATAAATACGCCTCGCTTAAGTCGTCTTTAAAAAATGTTTGCAATATTGTAGGCGGATTCTCGTACATAAGCAAAAGACGTTCAACAGCAAGATAGAGAGAAAGCCATCAGGTTTTCGAATGGTATAAGAAAGTCTTATGTTCATTTTCAAGAAATTCAGAAAAATCTCGAAGTCTTTCCGTTCTGACTGTGTAGATAGAGAAATAGTTGTATATGTTTACAATTATGATATCGGTTTCAACTGGTAAAGTATCACATCCATGGTAGATCGCATTGACTAATGTGGTGGACATCCTACACCTATCATGTTTTGGTTGACTAAAGATTTTAACTTTGAATAGACATTGTTCGAATCTTTCCTTTGTCTTCCACCAAAATTGGTATTGCAATAATTGTCAGCGCAAAATCCACTTACTTTTGATAATAAGTTATTTTGTGTAAGAGCTTTAACAATAAGTTGGGCAATTGTTCTATTATTTCTTTTCTCGTATATTGGATCTGTTCGTTCACTTAATTTTAATGGGCCTCGGTTTATTTTTGAATAACCATTTAATTATAAGTAGCATAAAAGTAAATAGATACACAATGGGTAAAAGGAGTACAATCCCGGACAATTAACAAAAACTATCCCGGACCTCCCCCACACAGTGAAAAAAGAGTACATGTCCGGGAAAATACGGACGGATGGCAACCCTATACATACATACATATTTTAGAATTAGCAAATGGTCTCTTGCTGCAACTAACTCGTCGCAACATACCTTGTACAATAAATTTAGTATTAAAAAATATCTTTAAATCATGTGTTCATAATCCAAAACCTTTAATTATGCCAAAGAAAATTGTTTGTCTCCAAAAATAAACTTCCCATTTATCATGTATAATTCCTACAATTTCTCATCCTTATGGTAAATGAAACATTTTCAGTTTTTGTACAAACCTTCATAAGATTAAGATCATAAATGTGCAAAATTGTTTGGTTTCCATTATTCTATTTTTTTTATGAATTAACTACGTATGTAGCAGACGTAACAAATTGTAGTAAATTAGGCATGTAGTTGATTCGGCCAACCCTGGTCGATTCACGTCGTTTTTTTTACTTTGACAGTAAATGTTACTTATCCGGTTTTGGTCGTTCGCCATTCGCCAACGTATCAGATACTAAATTATCTTAGATACCCTATCGGACTACGAGGTGAACGCGACCAATAATAATGGAAATCAGCTGGGGTTTGTTTTACGTGTATAATAACCAGAGTTTTAGATTGGTGACTTTTTTTCCCAGTATATTTGACATAAGGAAGGTGTAGCTAATACGGCTAAGAAAATATATTAGGCTCGTATTCACCGAGCGCTCCTAAACGGCTCTTAACTTTACGAGGCTCTTAACTTGAAATTTCTGTGGGGTATTCACCAACCACTCGCAAGTGTTTTTCGAAGTTCGAAAATGAGAGCCACTCTCTCTTGTGTCTTGTTCAGGCATACCCAAACTGTGAAATGTTGTGGAATGTTGGTCTTGACAGCAAATGGATACTCTTCTACTTGGCATTCCTCACATGGATTCGAGTCAAATGCGTGCGTGGCACACGCACAAGCGAACAAACTTTCGAAGAGAGCGCTCGTAAGTTGTCGGGACCACTCCTAACTTTTAAGAGCGCTCGTAGATCTTCACTAATATTGCTTGGTGAATAGGTTTATGAGCTTCTTAAGTTATGAGCGCTCGGTGAATACCGGCCTCGTAAACCAGATAATTTTATCTCCGCAGAAACGAGCTGTCAAAATTTGTATGGGAAAAAGTTTCTGCAAATCTCATAAAATTATCTCACAAATTTGCTGCGGAAAGTGCAGAAATAAACCTCGTAAACTAAAGAAGTATGGATTCTGACTTTTAATTCGACATTTCACAAAATATTTCCCACATTTACGCAAGTATTTCTTAGGGGGTGTTCATGAAAACATGCTGCGGAAAGTTATATCTTTCTACAAAGCGGAAAATTATCTCGTTACATGAATACCCTTATTATAAATAAGGATTTGTTTGACGTGGCGTTAACCCGAAGTACGAAGCACTTACTCGGTTTAACTATTCCGAGGTTGAACCCAGTATTAGTGAAAAATAATAAATAAGGCTGCGTATGTTTAAATGCGAAAACTGTTTAAACGAACATTGTTTTGCAGTGCCGTGCAACTCGTAGGAATATTTTTGAAGTTTTTTTTATTAGTGAATGGAACATGAAGAGGCTTTATTACACATAAATATAATAAAATATGCTTTTTATCTTTTTTGTACGAATAATAATACTAACTAAAGTCTAGGTGGGGTCTTAGAGTAACTTATGTATTTCCTCTACTTATTCGAAAAAGTCACAATTTTGTATATATGCGTCAGTTCCCCTTCCCATTACTCAAGGGTAGCTTAGCTAATTTCCAAGAATATTCTATTCAGAAAATGGTATTTTCGGGAAATTAATAAATTATTGTATTCAAAACAGAGTGTATATACCTACTACTTTAACGGTTTATTTATGTTATTGTGCTTAGTTCTAAAATGCTAAGTTTACGTTTAATGTTTGGTAAAAAAATCAATAAATAAATAATATACCACCAATTATTGTTAAACGCTTACGTTGTTTATAAAAGATTTTCTTATTCAGCATTTCTGAACTTTGACAGGTGATTTCGGCCATCGTTCAAATTGGCTGTCATTTATTAAGTCTGTCTTGCTCATTCAAGATTATTGAGAGTTCAACAAAATGAATGAACGAAAATTAGAAAATTACTTACATTACTTAAGTGATTGAATTTTATTCAATTTACAGTTTTAAGTGACCTCAATTCCTAAATACGTTTCACCCAGGAACGACAGTGCACATTAGTAAGATGCTGTCTTACCCTTCTAAGACACAAATATTGGTCGATGTTTATAGTCTCTTATAAAATTTATACACTGTGAATTTTATTTTTCTAGGGGAATTTGATTTAATTCAGACACCTAGAAAAGTTCGTGGTCAGACTTTTTAATCAACGAAGATGAACATGTGCAAATGATTAAATGGTGTGCCTTCTATTCGAGAACCATGGTCGAAAATCGTATTAAGCGACAAGGCCCATTTCTGCATAAATGGATACGTCAAAAACCGAAATTGTAGAATTTAGGAGAACCACTTTTTGATATGGATTTTGGGAATGGCGGCATCAATGGTCCATACTTCCTTAAGAACGAGGTCACTGTCAACGGCGAGCGGTAAATTTCAATGATAACCAATTTCATTTGGCCCGAATTGAAGGATATGAACACCGACAAAACGTGGCTTCAACAGGATGGCGCTACGTGCGACACATATCCCATGCCATAACGGACATTTTGCACAATGCGATTTCTGAACATGTTGGATATCTCACGCGTAGGCGATGTAAATTGGCCACAGAGATGGTGTAATTTGGACCCGTTTGACTTCTTCTTGGGATGTTTTATTAAGTCACAGATCTTATTTATGTTACCAATAAACCATAAATCACCACTTCCCTGAAAGCTAACATAATCAATACCATTGGTGAAATTTATGCGCCAGAGTTATAGAAAATATAACATTTTTGACCCACTCCATCCAGCAAAGCCGGGGTAAACATTTTAAGGATTTTATATTTTATACATAATGACATACATACATATGTATCTACATATGTACATGAGGCTTCTAAATAAAGAAAAATATGATAAATAATGATAACTCACGCACAGTTTGGTCTATTCAAATTGAAAGGTAGAAAACGCTTAATGGAAAACAACAGAATAACCGTGATAATGTAGTTTTTCTAAAGTTTTAGTTTAAGCAATGGAAAAAACCAAACACGATTTGAAAATAACTGGCAATTTCTCCCAAAACAAATTCAGTAGGTATTTAGCCTTGGTAAAATGAAAAGCTTTTCCATAGCTGATGAATAATTCAAAATTCGTTCTCATTCTTAATTCTGCTGCATTTTCTGGATATTTTTCGAATTCATTAATTATTTCAAATAAACTAAATTAACACGGTAAGTGCTCAAACTGAAAATAATTTTTTTCCAGACTATTGAAGCTTTTTGGAAAATTCTAAAACGCAAAGTGCAAAGCTTATTTTATTGATAGAACGAAAATAAAAAAAAATTCCTTGAAAACTGACTAAACCTTCGACTTTCTAAAAATATGGTCGCAAAATTTTAGTTGAATTAGTACGATGTTAAAGCTGTTTTAGTATGAAACTAGGTTAAAATGACGGTTTTGTAAATTTTAGTGGAATAATAGCATCATACTTTCTCTTTTTACTATAGTTTAAATCATCGAATACCTAAGTATTTTATTTTTTTAGTATCGTGCTTACTTCTTACTCTTGACTCTTGGACATTTACAAAAAAAAAAAAGAACAGGTCTGTTTACTTAGTTTTTTGCATGAACTGTCATTACTTTACGTGTGTTCATTACAAAGATAACCTTAGCAAAATACTAGTTAGACAATGTTTAAAATTAAGAAAGAGTTAGTATAATCTACTAAAAAGTTAGCAAATTGTTAAGTAGTATAATACTAATTCTTTAATACTAAGGGCGCAAAATTTTAGTTAAATTAGTACGATGTTAAAGTTGTTTTAGTATAAAACTACGTTAAAACAACGATTTTGCAAATTTTAATCGAATATAGCATCATACTTTCTCTAACCTTTTACAAAAGTTAAAGTCATCGAATGCCTACTTTATTTTTTTTAGTATCGTTCTGTTTACTTAGTTTTTTGCACGAACTGTCATTGTTTTAGGAGTGCTCAGAAGCAATTTATTAAGAAAATAGCTTTAGTACGATACTAGTTAGAAAATGGTTAAAATTAAGAATGAGTTAGTAAACTTAGTAATTTAAAGTTAGAAAATTGTTAAGTGCGCCAAGGAGATTAAAATTTTTCACCATACGAGTACTTGTTTAATTTAAAAGTTTGTATTTGGTGAAACGAATTTCCAACGAATAATTTCCTGTTTACAAAAATTTAGTTTGGTGTAATATTTGGATTGATTACTATAAAAGCTGCAAAGTGAAAAGTGTTTGGTGAAATAGGGACCTATCGATCGAAACCTTCATTCATTCAAGTGTCTTAAGAAAATGTGAAAAGTTTCCTACTCCCTAGAAGTAAACTGTTGCTGATTCCATGAACGACATGATCATATTTTCGGCGTAATTTTAGACAGTCCAATCGTTCTGAGATCAAATCAACTTCAATTGTTTTTTTTTTTTTTTATTTTCAATTGCAAAGAGCTGACAAGATGTAGTCCGTTTTATATATGAGTAAACAAATCACTCGTTTTATAAATAGATTCACTTTTTGCGGAAGTTTATTTTTTAAAATAAAAAAAATAAAACCCTACCTACGATCTGAACGGAAAACAAGCCCTAATGTGATAGCCCTGATCTATAAATTTAAGTTATACCTATTATTTTCCTTGAATGTTCTAATCCTATCCAGTTTTTTTTTAAATAATTGATTTTTTTTTTTAAATATAAGGTCATCGTATAAAAATTCCTCTAGAAACTTATGTTTAGCTTAAAAGATGTTTTTTTTTTCTAATTTTTTGTCCCTCAAAGTACTAACTATTAATTTACATTAACAATTTTGTTAAATCGTTTTATAAGATAATTTTTGTTGCACAATATTTTTGATAATTTTAAAAGCATTTCCGCATTCTTGAACTTGAAAAATTATCAATTACCTATTATAAATTTTTACATAATTCTTCGACCTTACACTGAGCTTCACCAAATCTGAGACTTATCAGTTTTCACCAAGTTAACTATAGAAAAGTATCATTAAGCTCCGCGATTACATCGAAGGACAATTTGTTATTCGGAAACAAATGTCAAGAACTACCGATTTTAACTTCACAACATGCTGTTAAATAATTTAATTGTTTATTATTTTATTTCACTTACAATTATTTCGATTGCCTCCGAAAAGTTTATGGAATCGTAAAAAGTCCGGTCGTCCGCCAAAATATTTTCCATTCTGATTAAGCACCTCGCGAATCAATTCCAAATTATTAACGACCAAGCAGCGTGTTGTGCCCAGTGTTAGTGTATAAACATCACCAAATTGTTTAGCTAATTCGGTGAATCCTTGAAATGGCACTTCGTATTGTCCTAACAATGCTAAATTGCCCAAAACTGGCCATGGCATTGGCCCTGGGGCTTGTTTTAGTATCATCGTTGTGGTGCTGGGCGAATTATTTAGGTCACTTGTTTTATTAGTTACTGTGGGTGATTTTTTATTAGGTTGTTGGATTCTAGTTATATGAACCTTTCGAATACACTCGTACACAAGTCGAAGATAAAAATAAAGAAACATGATTAAAATTGTTCCTGTAAGGACAACAGTTATTAGAAGTCCCATTTTTTCTAAGTCACTTTTTAGTTTGATCACTTTTTTTGTTGCACAATAGAAAAGTTTTCTTTTTTTTTTTAATTTTACGCAGGATTAAGAAAACGTTAAAGTAAAAAACGCAAAAAAATTGTTTGTCGAAATCCCGGGAAAATGTTCTCTGTCTGGAGCAGAGTTTGAATCGTGAAGATATCGCAACATGAACTGACCAATTTTCTATACCGTCGTTTGCTTTTATATTCAACACATCCGAACGCCGCAAATACAACCGACTTCGGTGCGTGTCTTGTCGCTTATGTTTGGTCATTATTTGTTTTTGTTTTTAGCCGTACTTTGATGCCGAAGCCGATCATGGATTGAAATTTCAATCCAACTGAAAGAGCACTAAGCAACATCTGAGGAAGATACAGAACAGATACAGAGAGATTATAGAATCTTAATTCTAGTTATTTTTAAACCAAGTAAAAAGAAGGGAGGATGGAAAGTGAAGTGATTGGGAAAATCATGTTTCTGCTTCTCTAGATACATGTTGCTTAGTTGCGGTATGCAAGAAAACTTCGGATACACCTCTTGGCGATGGGTGACTTAAGCTGTTTTTTTTTGTGATATTGATGCACCGATCCAAAAGAGAACCCTATCTCAAACTGAATTTACAATTATTATTGTAATTATTAGAAAATGCAAGTTTTTAAGAGAACATGAGAGTTTTCCACCAAACTATGTATTTTCAGCTCTTATTACTGGCCATATAGTAGTCTAGCTGGTGGAAAATAGTGTAAATTATTACAAAGTTGTAGTTTATTTTATAGGATACTCGTATGTAGTTTTTGTATGAATGTGAAATGCTAATAATTAATATTCTATTGTGTAGATAAAGATTGTAATTTTTGTATTAAATTCAAAATTGTATTATTGCATAGTTCTTGCGCCATTTAGTCGAAGGTGTAAGCGACGTAAATATAAATTATTTGAAACACAATTAATCGAAGTGAGCAATATGGAAAATTAAATTAAATTAGTGCGGCTTTGAGAACAGAAAAAATTCTGTATTCTTAACCTTCCATTAAAAAATTTTAAGAGATTGTATATTCGAATTACGAAACATTCCGAATAAGGTCAAATTATTGAAGTTTTTTATAAAGGAACTATTTCGATTTCCATATAACACACCGAATTACATGATAGAGGACTCGAAACTGGTCTTCCGGATTTGTTTTTGTACACCCTTCATCTTAAATACATTCTAACAGTACTTGACATGGATCATAGGGTGCCAAAAATACCAACGCGAGTTGCTAAGTTTTAACCTGCACTCAAGAACTGCTCTGAAAAAAGCCAGCTGGGCCTTCAGCCGTTTGCACCCATTGCTGAAAAGAAGATAAAGAAGATCAGGTCTTAGCCAACCGACAAAGATATTAATCTACAACAAATATACTGTTAATAACTTAAAAACTATAAACGAGTTAGGAAGAATCGAAAAAAATATGTCTTCTGAGGGCGGCCCCCCTTGTAGTTAATTACCAAAATCGAAAATACTCAAATATAAACTATAAACAAATAAATAATGAACACATACCTAGTGCACCTACCAACAATATCTTGCCAATTAAACCTTTTTTAAAAAACTACTTCCACAATTTTTTTGTTCGAAAAAGCATAAAAACACAACAAACGAAATCTCGACGCAAACTTTTATTTTCTACAAGAAAACCAGCAGCTGCAATTGAATGAGATTATTTTGCATCCAGGAAGAAAAACCGTTAGCCTATTAGAAAATATTTTTTGCCTGGAAGTTGAACGAAGGCCTTTACTATTACGCTGTACTTTGTGACGAAGTGGCCGACTACTAGAGATGGCCGACCTTAGGTGCCATCACCCTATCTAAAACAAAATCTGGATTTCCCTCAAATAACATTTAATAATATAACTGCTAAATATGTATGTGAATTCTGCTTGAAACAACCTTGGATAACATGGCAATTTCACCGAAAAACATGGGATAAGCTAAGCACATTGACGGCGTAGTTGGTAAGGCATAGGGAACGTAAACGTTGCGCATGCGCTAGGTCTCCTAGTGATACCCGCCGAAGAAGACGCGTGCAATGCTTTTGCAAATTTTGATTCTTGCTATTTAAGTCTATGGTTGCGAAATTTTCTCGAGTTATAAATAATCAACGAAAAAAGGTCAATGTCAACATCATTAGATACATTTTTGTACTAATTAAAAAATTAAATTAAATTACCCTTGCTCTCGGATATCCTGTTCAAAACCCAACCACTCTTTCTTTCTGAGAGAATTAAGAGGGCCACTTCAGCCATGTCTGACCCACAGATTCAATCCCGCTACGCCTGTGGAATTCTTTGCTTCGCCATATGAAGAAAATCAACAACAATATCTACACGTTTTAAGACCCAATCGAGACAATTTTGTCAGTGCTTAAAAACTTTCTCTATACTCTATCATTTCAGTATTTTCTTTTTTCTTTCTATCCTTTTCCTTTCTTATCCCTTCTTTTATTTACGTTTCTCTTTTATTCAATCAGCATTTCGATTTAATTTTATTGTATAATTTTTGCTAAAAAATGATATTTAATGTTTCCTTTTTCATTGCTCTCATAGCTAAGTTTTATAGGTTAATACTAGTTTATAAGATATGAATGTAAATAGCCTTTCGAAATAAAAATAAATAAAATAAAAAAAAAAAATTACCACCCGAGTAGGGTGTTATTGGAGATGCCGGGGTTTGAACCCGGGACTTCTCACATGCGAAGCGAGCGCTCTACCACTGAGCTACATCCCCATGCCTCTTTGGTGTTCAAGTTACTATTTAAACTAAGGCTTATTTTCTGTGGGTGGATAACTAGCTTCATTTGTATAAAATTTGGATGAAAAATGTTCGATAAAATTTATAGAGGAGAGGAGAGTCAATAAATCGGCAATTGGGTTGAAATAGAACCTGTAAATGTTCAGAAGCAATTTTGATACTTTAATTATTTGAAATCTTTGCTCATGATAACTCTCTGTTCCCTATCAGTTTAAAAGTCCTGTTCTGGATTCTATCCAATTAATGAAGAGAAGTTTCGATACACCTGGCCAGGGATGTGAGTTACACTCGAGATTTGAACGTAAAAACGCCTTAAAAATTGTAGCCAGATCAGAGGGGGTACAAAATTTCTTATACCGATAGCGAAATCCTAAGCATTTACCAGTCATTCCAACGATAATCGTCGTTTACACAAATTTCGAGTACTGACAGCTTTTCAGTTTCTTCGGTGAAATTGCCATTCAGGAAAATGGCAAAAGGATCAAAGGGCATGGTAGTGGCCAGCCAAGTTCTAGCACTACACTCTTTTTACAGGAACAAACTCAGGCGATTTTTGACACCTCCCTATCTTCAGAACCAATGAAGTCAGAAACTTAAAATTCCGAGTATTTGCTAAGTTAGGGGGCAGTTATAGCTCATCAGAAAAGTCCATCAGAAAAAATTTTGTCTTCCAAATTTGACCATATTACGACTCGATTTTGAGTAAAATTTTAATGCAATTAGACGAATACTTGCTTGGACTAATTTTTACAAAAAGAATTACAACATTTTGTCGCTAAATTTACTCAGAAAATGGATTTAAATATTTTTTCTGATGGAATTTAATTTTTCTGAACAGCTGATTGCCAAAACTCAAAATATATTCCATTTCGTTTTTCTTTTGTGTTCCGATTTTTTTCTGATGATATGACAAGAAAAAATTGTTTGTTTTCTGACGTAAAATTATTGGTAGCTATAACCGGCCATCAGAAAAATGCTTCAGATTTCGATTGTTCTAATTTTTCTGATGGACTTTTCTGATGAGCTATAACTGGGCCCTTAGTCAGGCACATGCGCCTCACCAAATTTCAATTTCCTAGCACAAGCGGTTCCTGAGATATAAGGCCTCAAAAATCACAAAAAGATTGTGGTGTACTGACGTACGCGCGGTTGAAGTAAAACTTCTTTTTCCTCAAGCAAAGCTTCTGTAAGATTATAACCTACGAACAAACATTTTGTATTCTAAAAACATGTCGCTGTCGTTGACGGATAACGTGACGTTTTGACATGTCACTGACAGCTGCATAGAAATTTTTCTACCCCCAACGCCGGAAAAGAAGTTTTACTTCAAAAAATTGAATGTGCGCGCCTAGCCTTAAATGAAATCGAGAAGAAAAGTACAAAACTCCCATGCCACTTGACAAGCAAGTTGCCTCGCTTTGTATGTATTATGTATGCGAGGGTTAGGTGTTGGTAAAATTTATTTGGATTGCAATATGCTTGTCAATAATTATTCGGTTGCATAGCCATTGCGCGTCTGAACCTATAGTTTTATGTTTATCTTTGAATGCAGCCATTTGAAATATGTAAATTCTAAATCGTATCCAACTTCATGTTTTACTTTGCACATGCTAAAAACATGTCGCTGTCTTTGACGGATGGCGTGACGGTTTGACATGTCACTGACAGCCGCATAGAAATTTTTTCACCCCCAACGCCGGAAAAGAAGTTTTACTTCAAAAACCGTAACTGACGTTAGTCAGTCAGTTACGGTTTTTGTGATTTTTGATCATCAAAATAATGGAACACTTCCCGACATCGTAGAATCTTGTAATTTTGCAGAACGGTAGGTCTTGTGATGCAAGCAGAGAAATAAATCCCCTATTCAGGGGGCGTGATATCTGCCCACTTTATCCGATTTTTTGTTGGTTGAATGGAGCACTTCCGACTGCTGTAAAACGATGAAATTTGGTAAAGCTGTAGGGCTTTAATTGCATACAAAGAAAAAAATATAAAATTTGAGGTTTTCCATTCAGGGGCGTGGTATCCGCCCACTTCCTCAAAACAGATCTAAATTATATGGCACACTTCCGTGCCATCAGTATCAGTGGGTTTGTTTATATCAAGAGGGCTCTTTTAACTGTTCGAAAATATACCTGTCCCATTGAATCATTTGGATTATTTACGGGAGAAATTTACAACGAATCTAAATACTGAATTCACCCTTCGACGCACAGTTTAATTTCTGTCCAAAATAAATAACAATTTTTAAATGAGATCTCATTGCATAAAAATTAATTTTTGGATCATGTCAAAGACCTGCCATCAGGCTACCGGCACTTACCCATAAAAACTTGTTGATCAATGCATATGGAGCTAATAAAACTTGTTTTATTAATTCACCGGTATATACACACTACTTTTTAAATGCGTCATAATCACGTGTACCTGCCTATATTTATAATGATTATTTAATTGTTTATTTAACACACCAGACACATTTTTTATGACCGATTCAGTAGGCATAAAGTGGTAATATCATTAATTGTTTCCCATTTTGTTTTGGCGTAATGTTTCGCAACTTTTTCAACGAATATTGGATTTTGTATTGCAAATAATAAAAAAAAACTGATTTTGTTTTATTATTAATGCGGAATACTTAATTTCATACTTTTAAACGAATTCAATCATTTTATGTTTGTTTACTACGTTTATATGCAGTATCGGAAGATCGAGTTGGATTAGGGTCGGATTTTTGACCCAGATTTTTCGTCACTTGAGTCAAGAGCTCGATTTGGAGTTGAGTTGAAATGGAGTTGAGCGATTCTGAAACAATTCGTTAAGCCAGCTCCTCGATCCAGGTTTTTCGTCTCACATTTCGACTCGACACCGCTGAGCGAGTGGGATCGAGTCGAACGAAGCTCATTTCAACTCAATACAGGTATACAAAGAGTCGAAGCGAGCTTCAAGCTATATGGAATACAAAATTGAAAGTCCCACCAATGCCATTAGGCGTTTTTCTTTTTTAGTTCAGAACAGAACCTGAGTTGTCAAAAAATAAATTGTGTTTCTTTTTTAGTTCAGAGTGTTCAGAGTTTCGAAAATGTGTTTCTTTTTTCGTTCTGAGCATGTTCTGAGCGTGTTCAGAGTGCGCTCTATGAGCTCAGAATAAAATAACTGAGCAGACAGAGTAAAATGCTTAACACAAGCATTTGACAGATGGAAATTAAATAAAATGCACGACTGGATCGCACGAACTTGCTCTTATGTAAAAGTACTTTGGAATTTAAGATACATTTTATAAATATAAAACATGGATTTAATGAGATAATAATGTTCAAATGCATAAAATTGCCGTCTGGTTTCCGGAAAAGTATGAATTTATGCAAATAAATTTTAAAAAATCGTTTTATTATTAAATAAAATTTTTATATAAGAAATTTCTCTAAAATTTTTCAAGAAAAAAATGTGGGATGCGAATTTTAAGTATTTAATAATATTGGTTTTAGGAAATAATTTCAAAAAATAATCGTTCATAGGTTTTGAAGATATTGATTTAAATTTTTTTTTTTTGTTTTTTTTTAAACCCAACAAATATTTTTTCGAATATTTTTATATACAATATTATTTTAAACTTAAGGGGACTCCTGCTAAAAATTTTAGGTTAAAATCCTTAGAGCCGTTAATGAGAAAGTCGAAAATCAAAAAAACGGGTCTATGGCAGGTACCCCTAATAACATTTTGCCCCAAAATTTTTTTTGACCAAAATGTAGTCCATGTCCATAATATCACACTTAATTTTTTTTATCAAAATCGTTAGAGCCGTTTTCGAGATAAATAAGATTTTGCATTACGGGTGTATGGGGGGTACCCATAGTTTTGGAGCTAAAAAAAAAATTTCAATTTCTCCTCTAGGGAATCACCGAATACCCTTAACTACCGAGTTTGAAGAAAATACCTCCGGTAGTTTAGGCTGTAGTGAGAGGTACAGACATACAGACACACTGAAACATGTTTTTTGTGTACTAAATTTTCCTTAAAATTTTTATAAAAAAAATTGATATGCAAATTGTTAGTATTTAATAAAATACATTTTAAAACGTAATTTAAAAATTTAATCGTGTATCGGTTTTCAAGATATTGAATTTTCAAAAAAAAATATGTATTATTTTTTTAAAAATCCAAAAACTATTTTTTCGAAAAAATTTTTAGTTTGTATTTTTGCAAATGCAAAGCAGCACCTGTATAAAAATTTTGGTTACAATCGTTATAGCCGTTGGTGAGAAATTCGAAAATCAAAAAAACCGTTCTATGACAGGTACCCCTAATAACATTTCCCCCCAAATTTTTTTTTCACCAGAATATAGTCCATAATATCACACTCAATTTTTTTTATCAAAATCGTTAGAGCCGTTTTCGAGATAAATAAGATTTTGCATTACGGGTGTATGGGGGGTACCCTTAGTTTTGGGGCTAAAAAAAAAATTTCAATTTCTCCTCTAGGGAATCACCGAAGACCCTTAACTACCGAGTTTGAAGAAAATACCTCCGGTAGTTTGGGCTGTAGTTCGAGGTACAGACATACAGACATACAGACATACAGACATACAGACATACAGACAGACAGACGGAATTGTCGGACCCACTTTTTTCGTCTTCGCTATCATCGTAATGTCAACTTTGATCAAAATCTCGAGTTCGATTTTTTTTCCAAATGCAGAACTTGCCCTATAGTACCTATATCGCAAGTAAAAAAATGGCGACAGCTACATAAGTGTTCAGGTCTGTTTCAAAATATACTCAGAGCGCTCAGAGCACGCTTGGTTCAGAGAATGTTCGGAACATGCTCGACATGCTCGGACTCTGTTCAGAGCTCTATACTGAACTAAAAAAGAAAAACGCCTATTATGTATATGAACTATGACATCGTTCAAATAACCGCCTAGGCTTATCACGGTGACTGGTCCAATTTTCAATGACTCTTTCACATAAATCCATCTGGTTTTTAGCGGTCGATTGTGGTTTATTCGCACAGACTTGCGACTTGAGGAAACCCCACAAGAAATTGTCTAGCGGGGTCAAATCGCATACTCTTGGTCACGTCACCTTTGTGAGAGATAACCTTGCCCTCAAATCTTTCATGCAGAATTTCAATCGTGGTTTCCACTGTGTGGCACATATCACCGTCCTGCTGGATCCACGTGTGGTTTAGGTCCATATGGTTCAATATGGGCCATAAGAAATTCGTGAGCACAGTTCTGTAGCTTTCGCCATTGAAGATGACTGTGTAACGGTTTAGTTGACCCTTTCCTACGACATACACGAATATAATTCTGACTTAATCAAAAAAAAAGAAACAGAACTCCTAAGTTTAAGAGGACGTAGGTTAGAAATCAAACCAAAAATTATATGTATCCATATAAAAGATCGTTTTAGATGTTCTAATTGCTTAACCCACCCTGAGTCGAGTGGTGAAGCTCGCTTCGACCCTTTGTAAACGAGTATTGAGTTGAAATGAGCTTCGTTCGCCTCGATCTCACTCGCTCAGCAGTGTCGAGTCGAAATATGAGACGAAAAACCTGGGTCGAGGAGTTGGCTTAACAAAATGTTTCAGAATCGCTCAACACAATTTCAACTCAACTCTAAATCGAGCTCTCAACTCAAATGACGAAAAACCTGGGTCGAAAATCCAACCCTAATCCAACTCGATCTTTCGATACTGCATATAAACGTCGTAACAGCCTTCACCCAAAAATGCGCCTCGTCGTTCGGCGAAAATTCGTGTTATTTTCCAAATGGGCGCAACGCGCGCAAAGTTTTCACTAACGAACACTCATTTTAATAATAAAGTTTCATCTATTGGAGGTGCTATTCAATCGTGTAACTTGTCATGGTGATTTGTCATCAGTAACTCATTTATAATGAAAAGATTTGACATATGTCACCCGAATAAAATGGCCGCCAAATTTTTAAAACCTTTTTAAATCAAAATTATCCCCACTTTAAATAGTGATATGACTATTTCTAATACAAAAATAGATTGTTTTAACATATTAATAGTCATGTATAAACAATAAGACTATTCTTATTGAATATATTGATGATGATTTTCGTTCATCATCCTCTCTTTTCTATCAAAACTCACCTTCTGTCAAATACAATACACCAATACAATAAAAAAAAGGGTGAGTGCCGGGACTCACGGTTAAGATGTGTAAACATCAACGTTCGTCCGAGTTTCGATTTTTTGTTATCGAACGTCAAACATACAATGCAATCGTATTAGTTTGTGACTTTAGATATATTCAAATCAATCCAATATTTTTCACACAATTTATCCTTTCACTTATACTTAAATCCAAAAACATCTCTATATGACTGTACATAATGCTTTCCCCCAAAACACTTATTTATGTTTTTTTTTTGACCATGCCCTGTAACTATCGCATCGATAGAAATATGGGCGACTAACTAATGCGAAAGTTATACACATGCATACGTAGCCATCATTTAAACTTATTGGGGCGTATTCATAGAGAATTACTAAAGTTGTGATTGCTAGATCCTTAGTTTAAGGCTTGTAGGTTAAATAAACACAGCTACTATTCATAGTCAGTTTCCCAGCTATTTTTAGTAGAACACCAGGTTAAGGCTGTGTTCTACTACAATTATCCTTCAAATAATGACGGGTCAAAGAAAATGGAAATTTTGTGTCGTATAATACGCCTTGGCATAATGGTTAGTGCGTTGGACTGTCTGGCAATGGTTCGATTTTCAGCTGCTACAAAAAAAGTTTTTTTCAGTGGTGTACTGCCTCTTGCGAGGAATTGACAAATCCTCCAAGAGTATCTCTTATCATGAGAAGTGCTGCTTCTTAGCCGTTCGGAATCGGCAGAAAATTGTAGGTTGAACAAAATTTAATGGTTGAGAGTTAAAAAACACTAGGTTAAGCATCTCTATTACCCGTTTGTGTGGTATTTTTTGATATTGCACGTCGAAAAAAATTAAGTAAAACAAAATTATAAAATAAAAAAACCAAACAAGAAGCTCACACAAATATTCTTTAATAATTTTTAAATGAACAAAAAAAGCAATGCTGTAATGCAAGGGCTCAAAGAGTCTGGAACTTTTTTGTATCAATTAAATTTGACATTTGACTTGGATAATAATGACTACTTAAACACAGCATTTCCTATGTTTAAAGTTAGACCATAGGTCTAGCCCTAAACTAAGGATTAAATTTATTTATGAATAGCCTAAACTATGGAATTGCTTAATAACAACATAGCAAGAGTTTAGAAAACATCTATGAATATGCCCCATTATTGACTTTTTAATATTTAATTTCAAGACACTGTTCACATTAGAATTGAACTTACTCATCAGACTTATTTTGACGTGGTAGAATTTCAAAGTAAAGGAACAAACCTATCTATGTATTTCATAATTTAAATATTAGGGGTTATCATGTAAGCGCGGAAAACCCTCGTAAACCAGATAATTTTATCTCCGCAGAAACGAGCTGTCAAAATTTGTATGGGAAAAAGTTTCTGCAAATCGCATAAAATTATCTCACAAATTTGCTGCAAGTATTTCTTAGGGGGTGTTCATGAAAACATGCTGCGGAAAGTTATAGGGGTATTCATGTAAGCGCGGAAAACCCTCGTAAACCTCGTAAACCAGATAATTTTATCTCCGCAGAAACGAGCTGTCAAAATTTGTATGGGAAAAAGTTTCTGCAAATCGCATAAAATTATCTCACAAATTTGCTGCGGAAAGTGCAGAAATAAACCTCGTAAATTAAAGATGTATGGTTTCTAGCTTTTAATTTGACATTTCACAAAATATTTCCCACATTTACGCAAGTATTTCTTAGGGGGTGTTCATGAAAACATGCTGCGGAAAGTTATATCTTCCTACAACGCGGAAAATTATCTCGTTACATGAATACCCTTTAAGGGTATTCATGTAACGAGATAATTTTCCGCTTTGTAGAAAGATATAACTTTCCGCAGCATGTTTTCATGAACACCCCCTAAGAAATACTTGCGTAAATGTGGGAAATATTTTGTGAAATGTCAAATTAAAAGTCAGAATCCATACTACTTTAGTTTACGAGGTTTATTTCTGCACTTTCCGCAGCAAATTTGTGAGATAATTTTATGCGATTTGCAGAAACTTTTTCCTATACAAATTTTGACAGCTCGTTTCTGCGGAGATAAAATTATCTGGTTTACGAGGTTTACGAGGGTTTTCCGCGCTTACATGAATACCCCTTTTATATCTTTCTACAAAGCGGAAAATTATCTTGTTACATGAATACCCTTATTGTAATAAAAAGAATGCACCATTGGACTCCGCTACGTAACGTAAAGTTTGTTTGACTTATGTTTAAACAGGGATGTTTTTGAGACAGCATTGCATTTTTACACTTACATTCAAACAGAGATTTTATCTGATAGAAAACAGACTGTTTTTACACGAATCCGATTTCAATCTGTTTCTCTTTTAGCTTCCTTTCAAATGCATGAGTGCTTTTAAACACATTGATTTTTAATATAAGTTAACTTTTTTCATGCGAAAAGGAGTCATCTCTTCGCACTCCTTACTCTACTCAGTTAAGCGAATTTCACTGAGCGAACCCCAAATATATATAAAGAAAACCACAAAGAAGAATGAACGATAACTACGCAACCTCAGCAATTGCGTGTAAAGCCAAATATACATTGTTCAAATGCATGACAAGCACGTGTAAGTAGATTTGGATGTAGGCTTAAAAAAATCAAAATCTTTTGATTTTCCTTCAATCTAGCGTACAGCATAAAAATTTTGTATATGCAAGATTGATGATTGATCATGCATTTATTGGTTCATTTGCGTATAGTACGTTGAAGATATGAGAAGATGAGAACATAGCATAGCATAAGCACTGATTAAAATATTAAAACAGCAAACAAAGATTGTATCGATGGTCCCATGTAAGACTATACTAAGTCAACTTAGAATACTTTTGAGTTATTTATGTCATTAAAACCATCGCATCGACTTCTATTTTTCATTTTTTTTTCATGCAAATCCAACAAAAGACCTTCAAGTTATAACTCAAATAGCACTTAGTATACAACCCGTTTTTAACACTTTTTCCAAGCATAATCACTTTAACTGCTCTTGGTATATTTAATATAAAAATTTTTATTTGTCAGTTGTATACTATGTTGACATAGTATTGTTTTACCTGGAATTTTTAAAAGTGAAACGCACTCAAGTGCCAGGTGGTATTCTTTTGTATGTGCAAAGGAGATCGACTATGACACCAAAGTAGGTGTTAGTATGTTTCATACTGTTTCTTTTTGTCTCATGTCATATTCTAAGTACCGTTACAATTTTTATGTCTGGAGGAACTTTGTACATTCTTGTTCGTGACCTAAGTAAGTGATAAAGTTTTTCCAAAAAACTAATAAATTATGGCATCTAGGGCGAGAAAAATGCTTAATCTTGCAAGAAAATCCAATGAAATGAGTAAGTACAAGCCTTAAATATTTGAAAATAATGTTAAAAATATAATTCAACTCAGATGAAGTTATGATCTGTCCTCAGAACGAAACCGGTGATTTCAAGTTAATTGACGCGATGGATACAAGTAAATTTTCTTTTAAAAGGCAATGTTATTTAAAAAAAAAAGTAAACAAATTATTTGCATAGGTGTCCCTTCTTGTTCTGCAGCTCCAAAAACCCTTGAATTTTTGAACAGTTAGATTTTTTGGGTAACTTGGTAGAAAATACTTTCTCTTCTAAGTTAATTGCTTCTTTTTATAGAGCTCTTTCAAGATAGTGGAAGCGAATATGTCTCGGACGATCAATATTCGTCATGCTCCAGCATTTCCACGCCAGCACATAGTTTTTTGACACCACCTCAAAAGAATATTGTTGATCATAATCATCAGTACGACACACCCGAAAATCTGAAAACCAAATCTGGAACAAAGCGCCCTCCTAATCAAAACCTTTGGAAGCGGAATCAAGCCAAACTTCTAAAAAATTCAGGAAAACCTTTTACTTCATCAAAAGGCGTTTCAAGAGAAGAAAAACATATGCTAAAAGGATGTGGAGATACCTGTAGGATGAATTGTGAAAGCAAAATTTCAGAGTCGGCCAGGTATGATCTTTTTAAAAGCTTTTATAAACTTGGATGCAGAACAAGGCAGTGGGACTTCTTGTCAAGACTTGTAGAAAATAATGATACAAAATGAACTCTTGTTGGTGTAACTTCAAAAAGGACATGCACTAGAAACTACAATTTAGCTTTCATTCAAGATAATAGTGAACACAAAGTGCAAGTTTGCCAAAAAATGTTCTTAAATACGTTTCCAATCTCCGCACAAACGATCTGAACAGTTTTCGAAAAGATTGCAATGAGTAATGGAATAACCCTCAGTTTTTGGACCTCATTTGGCTTTGTGAACAAAATCTTATTCCTTTAACTTATCAAGAATTCTACAGGGCATTAAAAACCGCATCTTTTGTTCCAGCTCCATCAGATACCGAAAATGATGACTAAATTAATATATAAGTAATTACACATAATAATTATATTATGTAAAAACTGTGAACTTGTTTTTCTTCCGTTTTTTTTTTTGTTATAAATAAAAAAAGTTGACCTTTAATCGTTCTCTTTATAATTTATCTATATATTTATGATAAATTGAAATGCAAACGATTCAAGGTAAACAATTCTAAGTAACACTTAGGGCCTTGTGTTCTTAATATGTTGCAACCACTTTCATACTAAGTCAACTTAAAATAGATTTAAAGTATATTCTTTCCATGCAGTTATATACTAACATCACATAGAATCGTTTAAAGTAAGAGCTAAACACCAATAAGTATACCAACTCCAATTCAATCTACAAGACGCAATAACACATATTCGGTGTTTTATTAAAAAAAAAAGGAGAAAAATAATAAAATAATTGATGTCTTCACTTCAGAAATCTATTAAGAAAGAAAAAAGTTATGCTCAAAAAACTTTGAACCTCTCTCCTGAAAAATAGCTTATTCGCACTTAGTATAGTTTTGCATGGGGCCATCGGTATGATGAAATGAACAGACAAAATAAAACAAATTACTCGTATAAAATTACAAAAATATCAAAGAAATTCGATAAAACACAATTTTGCAGAAAAAAAACTCACAGAGAGCAACCTCTTGCCACTCCTCCGATGTAAAAATAAAATATTGAAGACTCAAGCTTGATGTGTGTATATGCAACTTTAACCAGAATTTAGACTTGCACGGGCTTGTCATGCATTTAAACAATGTATATCTGGCTTAGCGCCGTCACCACATGTGTACATACAGCCGTATTTATTAGAATTCCCTAAACGCGTGAATAGTTATGCAATGCATAAGGACTTATTCATCCACTATGCAAATTCATATTTATAAAACATTTGCCTACCCTGCATAGTTATAATGAGCTTGTGTCAAATAAAGTACCAAAAAGTAAGAATCTATTACATTTAGCCTTCATAATACTCAGCTGTTTATCAAAAAACAAAAAAAAAACATCTTGTCTGTCTATCGAATTTAATAAACAAAAACGAAACTACCAAAAGCGTAAAGAATTCCAACAATTAACTTTGATTTATCAGATAAAGTATGTTATTATCTCTAGCACAATACTGGAAATCAAATTGTTATTTGTTTCATTATAGCTGGAATACTCCTCAAACAAGTTCTTGAGGATACAATTCAAATGCAAGATAATAATTACAACACTAAAACACCGGATGAAGAAGGATGCGTGGAGAGAAATCACCAACAAATATATTTATCTATTTAATTTTAAACAATTTTCAATTCAATTTGTTTTTACTATATTAGTATAACATTTTTGTTTCAATAAATGAAAATAACACAAAGTTTTAGTTTCAATATCAAGTCAAAGGCATTTTTTTTTGTTGATAATCTTTATAATTCAATGTGATGTCAAAGTGAATGTGACAGTTCAATACTAAAATGTCCTTATGTAGGCACTATTCAACCTCCAAACGCGTTTAGCTTATAATGCCTCTATTCAACGTCACATAAGTTTTATAAATAACGATTTTGCGTTTAGAGGCATTATAAGGGTTGCATAGCCTTATGTACTCACTATAATGAGTTTATAAATATGGCTGATAATGTCTCTCGCAAACATGCTTACAAATTGCAGAGTGATATCGCATTGTTTGAAAGCAGTCATACTACAACTATTTGCTCGGAGCATTAATAGCTGCGTTCACATTCTCAAATTTGTTTGACAAGCACGGCATGATGAATATTTGATGGATACAAAAATTAGCGTTCAAGAACATGCTGTCAAAAATCACTTCCCATTAAACTTTTGACCATGGCGGACCAACATGCTTAACGAACATGCGGTCACATTTTCAAATATGCTTGTCATGCAGCGAAAATGTCAAAAAAAATTTGTTTGTCAAACCGCTAGATAGAGCGTTCACCTTATAAAAATCAAGCCAATCCCTTAACTTTTTCTTTAGGTTTCTGTACTTAATCTTACTTCCTCTGTCAGAGATTTATTAAGCGATTGACATCATATTCCCACCTTGTTATGTAATGGAAATTGTTAAAGTAAATATAATAGCCACTAAATTTTTTAATCCATTGAAGTCGTAGTCATCATCCAGTTCATGGCTTGACAGATGAAGAACGATCTATATTTTGATATAGCGAAAGCTAAAAGTATATTTTGATATAATATAGAATATTTAATTCGACAATTAAAATAATTATATGGTATGACAGATAAGGGACGAATTAAATTTTGACGTATCGAGAATATTTCATTGCAGATGTCAACTGATTGCCCTGAACAAAATTTTTCGGTTTTTCAAATGCAAAAGAAATGTTGGGGGGGTTGAATTAAGTCTAGCCAGCAATGGAAAGTAATAAAATCGAGATTTCAGTACTCAAAGTTTCCAATGTAAGCACGATATCGTAAGTATGCAATATTTCCAATGTAAACAGGGTGTTAAATGCAATCGTCGGTAAGGTAGATTGCTACACGGAACGTGTAACCGTAACGTGTAACAGTAACGGGTTACACGGAACGTATAAGTTTAACCCACGTTTTCGATTCACTCTATCGCCGGGAAAGATGTTTACACATCAAGAACGCCTAAAGGACTATTCACATGAGAACAACCAACGACCGACGAATAAACGAACATTCCTCTATTTTGACATTTCGTTCACATGATTTTTTTTTTATTCGTCGCGATTGGCGTTTACTTAGGCAACTATCTTAGTTCCTTTTTGATTTTGAGGTTAGGCGCGCGCGAACAATTCGTTCGTTGCATTGTGGATGGTATGTGGAACGCGAATAGTGTTTGACAGTTCGTAGCAATCATATTGCAATTCGCGACGACCAATTTATTTTCTCAAATTTCTCTCGTTTTAGCAATTACAACGCAAATTTTAATATACATATGTATTAACATTAAATTAAACTGGATTTCTACCATTTTGTAAAGTTTTGCGAAGAATTTAGGCTTATATATGTTTTAAATCCCATTTGTTGTTTTATTCATTGGTCGTTAGTCGCTCTCATGTGTATAGTCCTTAAGACACTAAAGTGAATACGATTCGACTCCAGGAGTTCGATAGTTCTGATTCTTAGCGCTTTTGTGAAATTGTACTACGAGTATATTAAAATTCGAATCAATATAACATGAACAATTCTCAATGTTGATTC
Source organism: Philhelius festivus (assembly GCA_963931855.1). Lineage (NCBI taxonomy): Eukaryota > Metazoa > Arthropoda > Insecta > Diptera > Syrphidae > Philhelius > Philhelius festivus. Next base: position 171,411,913 of record OZ007555.1, on the reverse strand, counting down.
AATTTGAAGTAGAGAAAACATACTAAATACTCTTACTTATACCTTAGGTGGTATTATCAATACATTTTCTCCATGTACATAATGGTAAGAGCAAACATTCCCATTAATTATGGAACACAACGCCGTTCAAGTGGCTGCCTCGGTTGGCTTCGCAGTAGGGCATTCTGTCACTCGAAGCGATCTTTGTGTGGAGTTCTCCTCAGGCTAGTGCGTGAAATGTTGAGCTGCTGATATCGATGGCGAGTTGATGTTCGTGAATTGAGTCTCACAAACTCGGCTATACAGCACCCACATTCTCGTCTATGTGCACCGCACGATGATAGGGACCATCAGTGTTGTCCACTAGGATACTAGTCTCACGAACTTGCGTACAGCAACAGCAGGCGTGGTAGGTCAGTTCGGCCAAAACTTCTTTTCAAAAAACGCACAGTTTGGGCTACACAGCATGCACTTTGGAAATAAGTTTTCAATATTTCCTAACGTTGTTCAAGCGTAAAGTGACTCATTTCGTCCCGCGGAGGCATGATACTGACTTTCTGTTAGAAATTTCGAGTGGGAAATAGCTGTCAGTGTCAAAATAACCTAAAATTAAAAAAAGAAACCAATAGATGGCCCACACTGTATAGGTTGAAGTTTTGACTTTGTAGCTCACAGCTTATCGGTTGTAAAAACAATCGAACTCGAGATTTAAATCAAATCTCACATCACGATAATGAAAACACAAAAAAAGTGGGTCCCGCAGTTCGGTTTGTTTACCTTTATATCTATGTATAAATAATCTATGTACAACCCCGGAAGCGATTTCCCTAAAGGGGAAATTATTTTTCCCACCTCTAAAAACGATGAAACCTGCCATGTTACCATTAAGAAAAAGTTTTTTTTATTTCGAATATAACTGCTGTGTTGATGGTGTGATAAAAATTTTGGTTTAAGCTTAGTATACAGTTCTTCTAAAAAAAACCAATGCATTTCTTATGGGAGAGTTTTTTCCCGAAAAAAAAAAAAACGTTTTTCATTTCACCACAGTCATCCGAACTGTAAACCAAAATCAAAAAAAAAATTTATACTTTTAATTTGACATTTCACAAAATATTACCCACATTTCCGCCATTATTTTTAGAGGGTGTTCATGAAAACATGTTGCGGAAAGTTATATCTTTCTACAAAGCGGAAAATTATCTCGTTTCATGAATACCCTTACTATTTTGTTCCTTTTATCTTACCAGTATTCTGAATTTACACGACACGCCACATTAACCGGCATTTTGCTTACTTTTGTTAGGTCTTTTCTGTACTAAATCATTTTAGTGAAAATAAATAGCTTGCATTTATACAAACTTATTAAAAGTAACAAAATACAAATATTAGGCCATTGGTTTTTGAACAATTTATGCACGAATAAAAAAAATTCAAAAAATTTTAGCTCTGTATTCGGTAATCAATCAGCCAAAATTCGCCATCACAGTCCGTGAAAGTTTACAGCAGAACCAGAGGCACGCACAAGAACTCGGCCGTTTTTCAGACTTCAACATGGTGAATTTTGCTTCGGGACTTGGGCCTTCACCCGCACAAGATCTAACTGAACCAGGAGTTCAATTTCATCACCCTAGGCAAGGCCGTTTGTTCTGACTGGGCTTCGGAGCGTATGGTTCCAGAAGGACGGGCGCTAGCTACGTGTCACATAGCGCATGCTACGAATCTATGAAAATGGATTAGCTTACATGTAGAACATATAAATCCAGCATGAAATTGGCGGCCCTTCTAATTATAATTCTGATTCTAAACACAATTTCACCCCTGAACTACTTCAATAAGGTTTGTAAATGAAGTTCCATTCATAGATTTGAAATTGAATGGTCAATGTAATGATAAGCTTGCTGTGTTCTCATTCCTCTTGAGTGATTCATCCACCAAAATTATTTGATAGCTAAATTGACTCATTGACAGTTTACCTGTTTTGGCCTGAATAAACAAGTTTGTTGATCAAAACATATTTCAAATCGACTGACCGGCACAACACCTTTTTCCAAGAATCGAAACTAGGGCACATGAGGGATAACCACCTTACTACCTGGTGCTGGTTAATGTAACTAAGTAAACAAAACATGATCGAACTAATAATTTTCGTATCTGACGTTTTGATAAAAAAAACGAGTGCACCTAAATATGCACTTTTTGTATTATTAGGTCACAACTTGATGTTTTCGACTGATTAAATAAACACTTAGATATTACGAGTACCTATATTTAGGTAAACACAAGGCCGACAAAATTAAACCGTTAACAGATCTTTTTTGTGGATAGTAATGCATTTCCGGTTCAATTTAAGAAATCATGCATTGAATGCCTAAGCCATGTTTACATTTTGATTAAACTATCTCCCAACTGACGCGACTTTGGAATGCTTTATCTTTTCATATTTAAGCTATGTAATAGGTAAGATGAAAATCTAGAATTTGTCAATTTGAAACCAATTGGCATATTTGATATGAAATAATTTTTGGATGTCCTAACTTTTGAAATGAAAAATAACATCCACTTGAATTCATATTTTATGGTCAAAGTCGATCAGCAGCCAAACTTAGTCTAACTTAACATTTTATGTATTTTAAATTAGAGTTAACCATCAAGTGATTATAGTCTAAGGAGGAGTTTTTGAGAATCCAGAGAGTAGTCCAATTAGAGGCATATAATTTAAATATTTAAAGATTTGTGCCGAAAGATGAAACAATTTACTTAGTGTTGACCCAGGTTTTCTTGACAACCCTAGGAGTTGCCAAACAAAACAGGGGTTTTCAGTTTTCAAAACACATTCAAGGGCTGTCAATTGTTTTGTTGACAACTAAAAGCAAGAAACATATAATTCTGTGCTCCAATAAAGTTCTTTATTTCTGCCCTACATCATATGGATCCACTCATTTGATTCAAGAATTCATGATAGGATGCGAAACCTTTTCAGAACAATCATATGCCCATCACTATCTGTCATTTTATTTAACTCCCCTGCCTTAATTTGTGAGAGAAAAGATGCCATAGTTATGTACAAAAACGAGAATCGGTCGTACAAAGTACAGTCCTTACTTCTGATTTAATTGAAAAACGCTGCACTGCAATTAAAAACTGTTTTTTTAAGAAGCTAGAAGATGTTTGTTATACAAATCTGAAATTTGTCCTCATAAATATCTACACTCTATAAAATTTACACATCGGTACTCCTAAAAAGGCTTGCCAGATGGATTGTTGAAAATAATATTTTTAATGAATATCAAGCTGCATACATAAATAATTACTCGATTGTCGAACATATATACAGCATTACGTGTCTCATACAATTAGATGCAACTAAATCAAAAGAAGAAACTTTACACCCTTTTCGTTGACCTAAGATCTGCTTTTGACAACGTCAACAAAAACGTTTTTTTTTATAAAATAGCTACTCGCACTCGTGCAGTTGCTAGACTACTTAAAGATCTTGACATTCGCAAATCCGCTGGCCTGGATAGTATCCCTCTTATAAAGCAGAAACGTATAACAGCTAGCAGTACGAAATGACATTTGGTTAGCTGTCAAACAAAACAAAAAATTTTACACGATAGTACTCGTATTTTTTTTAGCAATGGGGTAAGGATAAAAGACTAGTTACACCGAATCGTGAATTCCCCTTATATCTTCAAACAGAAGAATGTATGAGCACACATTTTAAAATGGCCTGATTTAGTCTGGCTTTAAGGGGACGTTCTCCTTTTTCAGTGTCAAAAATGACACTTTTTCATGAATTTTTTTTCCCACTTACTTACTTTACTTTAGATGGCGCTCACAGTCCATGGTTGACTACGGCCTCAACCAACAAGCCCCTCCAGCTTGCTCGGTCCCTAGCTAGCTGCCTCCAGTTATGCACTTCAAGTTGGTTGAGGTCGCTCTGCACTTGTGCACGCCACCTGATATGGGGTCTTCCTCTGCTGCGCAGACCATCAGGGGTGGATTCGAAGATTCGACGGGCTGGTGCGTCGGTGTCCATACGGCATACGCTCCACGTGTTCCAGCCATCTCAGCCGTTGTATTACTAGGTCAACGTCGCTGTAAAGCCCGTTACAGCTCGTTGTTGAACCTTCTCCTCCATACTCCATCGATACAGACTGGACCGAAGATCAAACGAAGAACTTTTCTTTCAAAACACCCAAGCAGATTTTCACCCGTTTTAGACAGTGTCCATGCTTCTGCCCCATACAGCAGGACCGGGATGATGACGGTCTTATACAAGGTCTCCCTGGTTCTTTGAGATAGGGCTTTATTACTCAAATGCCTTCTTAGCCCGAAGAAACAACGGTTGGCAAGAGTAATTCTTGGCTTGATCTCTGCACTGATGTCGTTTTGAATTTTTTGTCATGGAATGATATAATCAATTCAAATTATTTTTTACTTGTTTATTATCATATTAAGTACAAAAAATGATCGAAAATTAAAAAATCAAAGTTTTTTTTTTATAAAATAGAAGAGTGTAGTTGGAGTCTGGACCAAAATAATTGCCCAAAGTCAAAAATTTAAAAAAAAAATGGCGGACGCTTGAATTTTAGTGTTCGTTTTTTCCACTTTTTTCGCTCTTCTGAGCGCTGTACAAAAAAAACTTTTTGATATATCAACCTGATTTTGGTCCAATATATTTAATAAGCTTTAAAAAAAAAAAAAAAATTATGACGATCCGTCAAGTACTTTTAAAGTAATCGAGGCTAACAGTTGGAAAAACGTGGTTTCGAGAAAATCGCGTTTAAAGTGTTTTTTTCGAGTCATGGCTTATGTGTCGACACCTGGTGGTTCATTTCTCATGTTTCCAAGTGTCGACATGTGTCGACACCTGGTGGCCCATATGGTACCTCTGCTTACCATGGTATGGATATTTAGGTGCCAAATTCAAAAATATTTATGTAAAACATGCTACGCTCAAAATACCGCTAATTGGCAATTTTCGAGACAAAAAGGAAGGTCTCGTTTTTGTTCTATAAATTTAAAAAAAAGTATTCGGACAAACGGTTTTAGCTACATATTCTACACATATTTTACTAGAAAAAAATGAAAAAAAAAATGCATTTTTGATCGCTGAAAAAACAGAACCTCCCCTTAAATTTATTTGCATTTGGCAAATGAAGCACTTCTATAAAATTACTATTTTTTTTCTTAGTTTTACCAATCATTTAAACCAGTTCGGTGTTAAGTACCGTCTAATTCGGACATAAATTAACAAAACAAACCATATAAAAATATTTATCTTCCTCTAGGGCCTATAAATAGGCTTCACACTCACCATCAAATCTACAGACAAAAGGCGGAAAAAAATTTAAAAACAATCACGTTACTGGGTCAAGTTTAATACGAAAATAACTGGCAGTTAGCATGCCAATTGAATAAATAAAGCGAAAAAATAAAAAAAAAAAAAACAGAAATATGAAGATCCTTTAATTTTGGCGCAAAGTTCGTCTTCGGTGTCTTTGCAATTGTTTTGTTGTTATAATTTCATGCGGCAACTGTAAGTATTCCATTAAGCAGAAGCAGTAACTGTTTAAGAATGTTAAGCATCACAAATGCGAAACCGGAAAGGACAGACAAATAAATTACACCCATTGTGATCGCGTCGTGTAGTTGCAAAGTGTTTTTTTTTTGTTTAAACGCACATGACGCGACTCGATAACTAACGTATTAATTTGCACAAGAATTTAAAAAGTTATCAAGGATCATCGTTCATACGTAGATACATACATACATATATAATTTTGAAGCTTAAAAACAGTCTGACCTTTAAATGAAATTATTGTTTTATACTTCTAGTGTAGTTGTAGCTAGTTAGAAACTTATGTAAGCAGGTACACCCAGAGAAAAAAGCACGTAAAATCAAAAAAAACAACTTTGAATCAAAGTAAAACCAATAGATTTGGCTCTAATGCCGAAAATATTTAAATCAAAGTTGTTAATCAATGAAAAGTGATTCCCTACTTCATTTCAAATCAAATTTGAAATCAATATGATTTAAAGTTGTAGCATTATAGTTTTAAATACGATCCGCATTTGATTCAAAAAAATATCAATTAATTTTAAACACGCTTTGCGTTTAAAGTAAATAGATATCGTGAATAAATCAATTACAAACAATTTAATAATATTTACTAGCATTCATTGATTTAAAGTCATTCTCACTATATTCAAATCGATTAAAAACAATTATTTTTGCAAAAGTATTTTCTTTTTATTGTAAATAAAATAATAAAAAAATTCTTATAAACTAACTTAATAACAAAACAACAAACAGACTGGATCAATGATTTCCCTTTCGATGATGAGTTAAAAAGTTTTAAAATATCCTATAAAATATATATTACATTATAATTTTTATATTGAGAAAAAGAAAAATGTATGTATGTATACTTACAATTTTAAGAAATGATTTTAAACTTGAGGTTGGTGTTGACGGGAATCAGAATTGTTGCAATTTTGCCACTGCCAATTTGCCACTTTGGAGATCTCTGAGAGGGTTTCGTCATCAATTCTGAACTTGAATAAAATTTATATAATAAGAAAAAAAAGAGATAGTTTAATGTTACCTTTAAATTTCTGAATAAGTATAGTTCCAGATCTTCATGCAGCTTTGCGGAATCGTCGCGGTTGTTCTCGTTACCAGGATTAGAATAAATTAAAATTCGAAGCTGTCCGCTTTCGTCCACTACTTGAATTATTTTAATTTATTTTATTACTTTTAGGTTATAACGTTCGGTAACACTTCACAATAGGTACAGATCACAAGCTCTAAAGAGAATGGCAGATACATTTTCCTCGACCCGCAACAACGACAGCCGCGAACACACATACATATGATTTCTTTCTTATACAAAATGTTAACTGTTATCGTTCACAAGTCAAAAGGATTACAACTTTGATTTGTTGTACTTTAACTTTGGTTCAAAGTGAATTATGTATACGATTCAAAAAGGAAAGAAAATCAAATAAGTTACCACTTTGATGTATTAAGTTTCAAGTTTGATTCAAATAAATTAAATATCAAACGTCTTTAAATGAACAACGAAAATGCCTCGATTATATTTCAAAATAGAAAAACATTAATTCAATGGTGTTTAACTATACTGTGATTAATTAAACATTTTTCTTATTTGAAACAAAGTTGATCGTATTTAAATTAAAGCGTATAAATCAAAAGTTATAGCAACGTAATTTTAAATACTTTTCTACTTAATTTTATGATGTTGTTTTTCTCTGGGTGTAATATTGTGTTTTTGTTCACATCAAGAAACGAACAACAACAACTGTAGGCGCCCGAGGCGATATGTCATTAGCGAGATTGCAAGTATTGCAAAATTCAAAATTCGTGTTTATTGAATCTTAGATATTTGTTTCCTTCAAATACATTTTTAAATAATAGAATTTCGGAGTCCAAAACAATGAACGAAGTCTTAAGTACGGATATTTTGAAACAAAAAATGAGCGCAAATGTATAGTTTAAAGACGATTTGATAAGTCAAATGATTCTTTATATTTTTGTTGCTATTTTTTGGGCTCGATTGGACACAGCTATAAGGTTGAAATTTATTAAATAATGAACTAATGAACTTAATGCAATTTTAAAAGAATGAACAAAATAAGAGAAAATGTCCAAAAGCACGAAACTCATTTTTTTAATAGCAAACAAATCCTTAAGTATCTTGAGCTTAAAAATATAATATAGTATGTGTTTCTTAGGCAAATATGAATATGAAAGGGGTTTTTCTATTAGCGAGAGTAGATTTTGACGCCCTGTGGCGGCCATGTTGTTTTTGGGACATCTATCAAATCCGTCGTTTAATATTCAGCTAAAAATAGGAGGTCATAACTACTCGTAGAGAGCCTAAACCTAGTGACTTACAACTCAACCATTCCTGTGTGCTTTTTACCAGCAATGGAAAGGACTTACAATTTTTTGCCGATTCCGAAGGGCTAATGAGCAGCACTTTTCATGATAAGAGATACTCTTAGAGGATTTGCCAATTCCTGGCAAGAGGCTTAAAAAACTTTTTTGCAGAGGTTGAGAATCAAAACCCAAGAAATTCTGCATGACAGTCCAACGCACTAACCGTTATGCCAATGGGGGGTACTACCTTTGTATATATATAACCTTTGTATACATATACCTATAACCTATAGTATTATCATGTAGCGTGATTTTGTGGTACCAACGCAATCCTGGTAGTAGCGCTGAAATTAGCGCACGATTTTACAGTGGAGAGTTGGATTAGATACAAAACAAGTAGTATAAAAAAGAGAATATTTTATTATTAAATTTAGCAGAGACAAATCTTACAAGTACTATCGCTATGCTTAAGATGTCGCCCCAATAGTTCGTCTTCATGAGAGAACTATAAGTTTTATATACAAAGGTACTACTCAGGTACTGATCCCAAGTTCCACGATTGAACAGCACGTCCAAAAGATAAAACTTTATTATCAAAATGAGTGTTCGTGTGTGCAAACATTGCGTTCGTTGCACCATTTTACGGTAGACGTAGTGACCCTTCACAATTGACTCTTCGACGTTTGGTGGCCGAATTTGAAACGACCCGTTCGGTAATCAATCAGCCAATATCCGTACACGTACGTAAAACGAACGCAAGATTGGCCGCAAAATAGGTGCGTTTTATTATTCACAAATCTATCTGGATCCGGATCTGGATTAAGTTTTAACATGTATTACAAAAACAATTTGGGATCCTGTTTTCTATCGGGATCTATTTCAAAGATCCAAAAATCATTTATTACACTGGCGAGTAGATGGTAGGTAGTGTAATCTATAGTGTAAAGAAAAGAGACAAGAAATAATTGAAAATTAACAAACCCAAGGTTAAAAAGAGACAGACTTATTATAGGATCGCACTCATCTATATATATAGTATACATATATATATTGTTTTTATTGTATAATGAAACACAGTTGATTATTTCAATTTCAATTTATAAATATATTTCACAGTTGATTTCAACAATTTATATTGGTCGCAGAAGACGAGATGTAGCCGCTGAAGGTGGCAATACCGGAATGGCTTTTTGTAGGTTTTTTCGATCTACCGATCCATCATGACCTTTTTTCACTCATTCGTCAAGTGAACAAGTTCAGTCGGTTTTGTTTTCGGCTGAGTTCAGCCAGTGTCTGTGTCGCTACATTATAACACTGCTGTCACTAAGATCCGTATCGTTTTATTTTCAAAGGAAGATCCAGATCCGGATCCAGATAGATTTGTGAATAATAAAACGCACCTAATGAAAGTGTACAGCAGAACCCGAAGCAACCTATGCACAAGAACTCGGCCACCGGTGACGTGAATTGAACATAACACTGCCATCGGTCAAATTTAGCTGGATCTTTGCAGAAGTAATTGACAACAGGAGCACTCGGATCGGTGCCAACGTAAGAAGCCGGGACAGGTATTTGAACGATGTCATATTGCATACATAAAAAATAATGGCGCAAAATTTTAAACAGCCTATTATTAAGGTATTAGTATGATACTACTTAACAATTTGCTAACTTTATAGTAGTTTACTAACTCATTCTTAATTTTAAACATTTTCTAACTAGTATCGTACTAAAAGAATTTTCTTACTAAATTGCTTCTGAACACAACTAAAACAATGACATTTCGTGTAAAAAAAAGTAAGTACACGAACCTTTTTTGATGTTTGCAAATGTCAAAAAGTCATATGAAGCTAGCACGATACTAAAAAAATAAAGTAGGTTGTCGATGATTTTAACTTTAATAAAAGGGTAGAGAAAGTATGATGTATATTCGAGTATATTCGATTAAAATTTGCAAATTCGTTGTCTTAACCTAGTACTCTTATCATACTAAAACAGCTTTAGCATCGTACTAATTCAATTAAAATTTTGCGCCAATATAATTTACTAGTTTTTTGTTTATATACATATTGATATATTTTACGCGCAGTAAAGAGCTTCTGACTACCCTTAAAATGTTTGAGCACAGTGCGAGCGTTTAGGAAATTTGGAGAGGATTTAAAAGGAGACTCCGATGAACAATGATTTTGAAGGTCTGAAGTCTGAATATCGTCGAGGGATGGAAATATTGAGCGTTCCATATTCATGTAGTGCGGGGGGTAGTGGGGATTCAAATTAAACTGACGGGCATTCGCTGAAGCGTGAGTATTACAGTTGAATTGTTTAAGAGAAGGAATACAATTGTGTATTTCAATAGAATACTGTTTATAAAATAACGGTAATATAATGAAAGATAAGAAATATTGCAGCGGTGCTCGAGATATTCAAATTTGTCTATTATTATTCTATATCACCTATCATTTTATAGCTCATTTTTAGATTATATCCAAGAGACTTAAGTGGCTTTTTTCAGCACCTATCCAAATATGGAAATTGTACTCGAGCATTGAACAAATATAGGCTTTATAGATTAAGGCCAGATCAGAAGGGGTGAAAAATTTCTTGCATCGTCGAAGTGAACCTTAGTACTTAGCAGCGTTTTATGTCTCAAAAACAATCCAACGATCAGTTCCACTCTTCGATCAGACATTCCTTCAGGTCATCAGTGAAACGATTCTTCTGATTAATCAGCGATTCCATGAACTTGGAAAGAAGGGACGTAAGTTGAATTGGGTAGAAAGGGTCGATGGAAAAGCTTACACCAATGGTTTTTTGAAAATAACCACTTCAGAAATAAATGAGATATATGTACAATCTGGACAAAGCAGATCTATGTATCTATTTGAAGACCTTTTAGGACTCTGGCGGCTGCGAAAGAACTATTGCGAAAGAAGATTTGTCCCATAGAACCATTTATGCTCTCAAGTACAGGAGAAGTCATACCACTACGGGGTACACCGGCGGCGGTGCGGGGTGCAGCAAAATGCGTTGCAAGCAAGTTAGCTTTTTCTTTCAAGATGAAAAAAGGAGTGTTATTTTGAATGAGTGTTGAAACCGATAAGATAACTTAGAATAGTTTTTAACAAAAGATCAAAAGCTTATACTATCTTTGGGACATTGTAGTATTTTTTGACTTACATTTTGTTCTTGTAAGAATTTTGTTCTTTGAATTTGAGAATTTTGCAGGTTTGCTTTGTAGCATCGGAAGCTTAACTGTCTAAACCTGATAACCTCTTTAGAGTTTTAAAAGTACCAAGAATTCTGTTTGACACTACAGCTTTTATCACATCTGTAAACCTTGCCTTTTCATGCATACAGAGGACTCAATACCTCCGTGATATCATCTCGCTCATCTTAAAAGCTCTTTCTCGGCTTCTAAACCTCAATGGAATGACATTCAGAGAAATATGTAAGTACGCTTTGTAACCTAGATGTCAGAAAATACTTCTCACTTCGGCGGAACCTGGCCAATATTTAAAGGGTATGGACAAAAGTTTCTTGGTACACCAAGCTCAAACTTGACAAAAGTAGACAGAAAGACCGTAAAAATTTTTAAATTTTTCAAATTACCTACCAATAATTGACAAATGGAAAATAATATGCAAAAAGAAATACCTGTTAGACTACATATTTTCCAAATCATCAGCAACACCCTATGCCAAATGCTATGGACATTTATTATTACCATAACAAAAAAAAAATCACGCACCATAAAATTCGAACTCGAACTTCAATCCTATTACATAGTCGAGCCAACGAAAGACCAAATCACGGTCGGGCATGTTGGAGTCACCAAAACCGGCAACACAACATCATCACCATTAAATGCGATTATTGCCGCAGCGAAATCAAACAGGCTCGGGGATGCATGCAGCTTAAACATAAACTTGTTGCTGAGCTTACTCGTAAGCCATCATGAGTTTCTACTTCTCCAGCCACCACTAGATATGTATCAGAGTTTGCCTTAACCACACCGGTTACATCGCTTCCGCATTGCAATGTCAGTGAAGCAAGGCATAGGCATAGCATAGAAAAGAAAATTTTCCCTAGAGACTACTCTGGCTATGTTACCCACTGAATGGGAAATTTGGTCCCATGAAGCAGCCTGTACCACTAAACTAGTCCTAGCTCCTAGACTCTTCTTTAAGTGGTCCCCTTCACTCTGGTGAACGCATTTTTCTTGATAAATCTCCGATGAGGGTCCGAGTTGTCATACAGGTTTTTCTCTGCAGCTTAGATCAAATTTGCACCTTCGTGATCCATTAACCGTACCGTTCGCAGGAAAGCGCAATTACATCGTGAGTGAAGTAGGCAACCAATACGGTCTCTAAGCGTTGTTGTGGCTGCTGATGATGAATCCGTTTCGATTTTATGTAGCAGGCGATACCGACATTGTTACCAAATGAGTTATTATAAGAATGTTTGACATATTGAAAAGGTGAAAACCGACCGGACTGGGTAGCGTTGCATTACCAACCACGATCGGTCGTATAACTGGATTTATTAAATAAATTGAAGCTCGTATTATTTGTAATGTTGACGAATGTAAAATAAGTGGTTTTGACGATCAAATTCAGGACTTACAGTCGCGACAAAATAAATAGCACACTTCTGTTAAAAATTCTTTCTTGGCCTTAAAACGTAAGTGCATTTTGAAATCCGGTACTGTAAGACCATTTTTGTTTTAGATTTTGAATGTTGAGTATTTGGATTTTGAATATAAAATAACGGGATAAGACTTCTCCAAAAATTATTTTATAAAAAAGTCAAAAGTGTAAGTCAAATGGTACACAATTTGCACTGAGGTGAGGACAATTTAAATAGCACATATTGTTTCCGTTGCAAATTTAATACATTTTTAACAAATATTCTTAACTTTTAAAAGCTTAGTGAAAAAGTTATGAGTTTTGATAAGGTTCTTAATTAAGTTGATTCAATTTTAATTGCTGAAATGTAGTATGAGAGGTGGAAAACAATCAGCACAGACGTTTAGGCTATAGGGGTTTTTGATTTTATGAAAAAAGGTCACACGAAATCTGAACTAGAGCGGAAATAAAAATTTTCAAGGAAGAATAAGAATGTTATAAATGCTCTTCATCATTGCGAAGAAGAAGGAAGTGCTCAAAACAAAATTTGTATGAGTAAGACAAGAAAAATCACCCCTTGAACTGATTTTGACATCGTCTGCCTGAGCTAAGTCCCAAAATTTGAACATGAAATGAACAAAATCTTGGTGTTAATGTGTCTGTAAGTACGATTAGAAACTGTCTCAGTGGAAAAAAGCTGTTTGGACGATTTTCCAAAAAGAAAGCAGACGTCTTTAAGAGCAATCTCTCACGTCGGATGCAGTTTGCAAGGGAGCATATTTCAAAAGTTCAAAATTGGTGGAGAAATATCTTACGGAGTGATGAGTGTAAATTAAATCCTTTGGGTCAGATGGTAAAAACTACTTTCGACGAGAAATCCACCAGAAATATGACAAGAATATACACAATAGTCTGATAAGCATGGTAGGGGTAGCATTCTTGTTTAGGGATGTTTTTATTGGCATGGTATGCGATCACTTCATCAGATAGAGGGTATTAAGGACCATTTATAATACAAGGAAATCCTACGGGATACAATTCTACCGTATTCTGAGGAGGAAATGCCCTTGACGTGTAAATTTCAACAGGATAACGATCCTAACCATATGGCTAAGTCTGTGAAGCAATGGCTATTTATTCAAAAAGCCGCTGTTAAGTAATAAGCTAGCTTAGTCCCTAGATCGTAATTCAACTGAGTACTTGTGGAATGTTGTGGACGAAGCGATAAATTGAACTGATACCTCAAATTTCGAAAAACTTTGACGGAAAGTCCAGCAAGCCTGGTACTCAGTACCTGTTGAACGATTCCGGAGTCTTCCTTCGTCTATAAAACTCCGGTATTCCGCTGTGATTAAAAATAAGGGTTACTCGACCAAATACTGGATATTTTCTTCAAATAACGTTAAAATTTTGTTATTTAATATATTTTGTATTTGTTATTTACGAAATGTGCTATTTATTTTGTCCTAGTATACTTAAATTGTATAAATCAGTTTGTTGTAGTTTTGTTTATGAGTTTAATATACTTCATTTTATTTTTAAATCAGAGAGATGTATATTTGGTCTTACTTCCACATAAGTCAAACAGCTCTTTAAAATTTAAGAAAGTGGGAAAAACTTGCATCACAGAAATTTAAGACTACATGTGCTATTTATTTTGTCGCCACTGTATCTAAGTTTATTAGAAATTTCTCAGTTGCCAAACTATAGTTAAAAGTAATTTCGATTTCATTATGAACTTGTTCGTATGCAGGCTTTAAATTAATAACTAGTTGTTGAATTGCTGTAAGCCATCAAATTTGTTAACACAAATTCACAACATTTCTCGCACTAGGTATTTGTGAAAACGAAAGTAAAAAATATCTCGATATCTCGCCACTTTCAATTTTACTTGCGGGTGAAGGAAGCTTTATTCCAACAACACCAGTTTTGCCTGCTTGATTTTATGCCTTTGATTGTTTTCACAAGAAGATGCTTCACTGGCACACGGAATACATAGTTGATTGATCAAGGAAAAGTCAAAGGTTCTTTATTAGAATAAAAAAATTAGGCCCGTAATTTCTAACGAGCCCGGTGTAATTTCATGGTTTAAGCATCAAAAAAACGATCATATAAGGTCTTGAAAGCAGGGATTGATGATCCAGCGAAGCCCGTCTAGAGAGTAATATCTCTTTGTTTTCAAATATTTTCTGAAGAAAAATGATAATCGTAGTGTATGGATATTCTTCAAGGTGGATAAATATATACAGTTCGTAACATTTGAATAGCCTCACACATAATTTATTTTCCAATTAGATTTTTTTGGCACTTCTTTGATGTCTATTATATCGAAATGTGTATTTAAGAGATAAAAAAAAAATTCAAGTGATTTTTAAAATCTGCCGGAATTTTGTGAGGTGGTTTTGTTTGTAGTCGCAAAAACGTATATTTTTTTGTCACATTAGAATAGCCTCACCATGTTTATTTTGGTCAAAATGAAAACAAATTAATTTTTTTTTAAGAAAACAGTTTTTATTTATTTTATGTAGTTAATAACATCATTTAAGTACTTTGTACAGCCACCCTTATTTTGAATGACGTCAAAAACGCGATCTTTATTTGCGTACTGCTTACCACCTTCATAAACTTTGCGTGTTAACCACCCCCAAACATTTTCTATTATGTTTAAATCTGGAGAGTAGGGTGGCCAGGATAATTGTTGAATATTTTGGTCTTGCAACCATGTTTTAAATACACCAGCAGTGTGGATAGGTTCGTTGTCCTGCTGGAAAATAATCGGAATCGGTCCAAAAGTATCCTGGAACTCAGGTAGTGCTGTTTCTAATATAGTCTTGTAGTATGCCGCCGTCATTTTACAGTTCACAAAATATAAGTCAATTGTGCCATAAAATGATATTGCACCCCATACCATTACTCCTCCCTCTCGGCTCATCGACATCATCGATCTAAAAATAACTGTTCCTTTCTTAAATCATGGAAGTAATAGTTATATCCGTCCGGCCCATCCAAGTTGAATTTTTTCTCGTCTGAAAATATCACTTTTCGCCAATCGTTTGAATGGCTGCTGCCATCGGCATTCCATGCCATGTGAAGTCTTACAAAATTGAGCCGCTGTAACTTACGCACATTGTTCAGTGGTGGTTTTTTCTTTAGTTTTAGGCGCTTCAAGTGTCCAGCACCTTTAATGACTCTACTTATGGTCATTCGGCTAACTTCTAATCCAATTCCGTGCCTTATCGTATTCAGAGAGTAGGTAGAATTGGAAGCTAATCTTGTAATATTCCGCTTGTCTCGGCTCGAAAGTAATTTAGAAGTACGTCCTTTGTATTTTTTTCCATAAAATAACGGATCTTTAAAATAATTGTTAATCACTTTTGGGCTTCGATTAAGTTTATTAGCTATGGATCGATTAGAAACCCCTTGCTCACTATAGGCCTCTATTTTGGCTTTTTCCGTTGAAGATAATGAATTTTTTCTGCCCATTTAAACGATTTAAAGAAAAAAAAATTAAATAGAAACAGAAGAAATAAACTATTTATAAATTCCCGATGGCTTTCCGATACTCACTCTGGCAAATTTTCGCTTAAACTGTGTAATAAGTCAAATGAGGCTATTCTAATGTTACAAAAAAAAAATGCACATTTTATTGACTGCAAACAATATCAGCTCAAAAAAAACCGTTAACGTTAAGAGATTGGTTAAAAACTCTCTTAATCTCAAGAAAACTCTCTTATCTTTAGATCTAATATGTATTTCGTTATGTTCTCATCAAAAAGCATCAAAAACAGTTAGCTGCAAAAAAAACAAAAGGTGAGGCTATCCAAATGTTACGGACTGTATGTATACATAATCATATAATCAGGTGAAAAAATTTCGAGTTATGGAACCTTTTTATTTGGAAAAATTTTTAGATTTTGGTAACCACTATTTAGCCTATGCCACTCTGCATAAGCTTTTAAGCTAATTTTACGGTTATTGGTCTTGAAATAAAATCCTTAAAAAAAAACAAGAAACCGGTTAATCGAAGCAAAAAACCGTTTTCGGCTTAAACCGGACTGATTTTCACATCCCTATACTTTGGCCCGTTAAAATCTAGCATTACTTCATGCTGTCCTGCGGCGAAAAACTACGGCCCCAAAATCCATACCAAACGGGTTACTTTTTACTAGCTGGTGAGCCTCGTGTAGGTTGGTGTCTTCCCATATATGGCAATTTCGCTTGTTAACACAGCCATTCATCTAAAAACGCCCCTCGCTCCTAAAAATTATTTTTCGGCCAAAATTGGGGTCCTCTTCCAAACGCTCCGAAGTCAAGTGTGAGCTCCTGGGTTGGAGCATCTTAAGTCATCTTAAATTTGCCCACCAAACGTTGAAGAATCGACCGTAAAATGGGAACTAACGAACACTCAATTTAATAAAAATTGAAAAACCCTTTAGTTTGACCGCCTGATGGAGAGCTTTTTGTAGATCCTGAGCCTAGGAAAACTTGTGCTATACTTATCACCATATAAGAAGCTGCTGAAAAGTCGATACCGGCTGTTTTGTCGAGAAGATTGGTGTTTAACAACTAATACACCGACTTAAGCATTGAAGTCCCTGTAGAAAACTTTTTCATGTCCAAATACTTATGAAAAATCGAGCCGAGCCCCTTCACTCGCCGATCGTCCATTATAAAACCATGGATTTTATTGACCATTTCTGGTATGATGACTTCAATTGGGCGACCAGAACGTTCGGCGTTCCTTGTGTTGGAACGACCACAACGAAATTGAGTAAAACGAAAATGAAATGCTCCTAGGCGTCTACCTATATAATGGGTTAACAGTCACTGCATAACTATTTGACGGATCTATGTGAAAATTTGATTACGTTCTTTTGAAAGATGTTTTTTGACAGACAAAATGAAGGATTTGCGATGGCGGCGCCAGTTTATTGTTTTAATTTTTATGGACTTTTTTACCCCACCCTTTCTTAATAATCAAATATGGTTATATTCGTTCAGTTTCTTATGGTGCACATATTATATGAATTTATTACATATATACGTACATACCTATCGTTTGTTCATCTTCTGCCAATATTTTACAAAAACCTACTGACATTTGACAGTGAACATCCCATAGGTATACCGTAAGCTTCCCAGATAGAAGAAGAAAAATAAATTCCTTAACATAATTTATCGATCGTGTCACATCCATGCATCTATAATATTTCATTGAATATAAATATTTTACAAATTCATTCCATCTTATAACGGCATTAAGCACTTCTCAGAATTTAAATAAGGTATAGGTACCTAGGTATTTAAGTCAAGAAACAAATAAACAAACTCTTCCTTTTACCAAACTCAGTGCTGCGTCCAACTACGAGTATATCCGAAAACAAAAATACCTAAATTCAAAAATCTAACGAAAATCAAATGCGCAATAACCCACTTAAATCTTTGGCTACCATTTTTGAATACGTAATTCAATTACGGTACTTTCGCTCTCTTTGCAATCGTTACTTTTATCATTTCACTCATGATATTGTTTTTATCATTTCAATATCCCCAAATTCATTAAAAAAAAAACACAATAAAATTTATTCTTACTGTTTTTTGTTTATATAATTTCTAACCATGTCGTGTCACCGACATTAGGGGCGGTCACAACAAAGAACTATCAAAATACAGTTAAATCACCATGTTTATTATTCAGGTCCATGTTACCCGAACAGTAGGTATCTATAATTGTTCTGAGCTTCTGCAATCGGTATTTCGATCGGATTATTCCATCTATAAACTTACGAAACAACAAGAATTTTTGACTAATGTCACATTTTTAGATTTTCTGTGGGAACTTTTAACCGTCAACTTGGTTGATTCAGGTTGATCAAATCAAACAAAACAATATATTCCAATTCCAGGCCGGTGGCCGGTGTGTCTCCCGTCAGCGTCATCATAATGAAGAAGTCTAATCACCATGATCGTCATAGTTCGAATCGTAGGTGTGTAGGTAAGTGTCTGTGCGTCAGATTCCAGTTTGACTGCTGCTCTGCATCTGCATTTGGCAACGGCAAATCGCTGTTTTCGTCAAAACATTCGCCATCGGTGCAGATGTACCGGGTTTTGCTTCATAAGGAAGTGACAGCACGTATATATATTTGTATGTATAACATGGTATAACGGTATCTCTATAGGAACATGTGTGGTGTCTTAATCTTCTTTTCTTGGGCTTTGGCGTGTGTTCTTGATTCGTATAACTCTAGAATGTGGTCTCTTGGTTGGTATTTCTACAGTTGTTTTGGATTCTCTTTCGGATTTTTATAAATGGAAGTCTCTAGAATGATTACGTGTGTAACGGTAATCCTAAAAACGCACATACATAACGTATTTACAAAGCATGAAAAGGGGCAAGCGAAAGGAGATTTATGTTAACGGTCGCTGTGGTATCAAAGAGGTTCTTGGCCAAATTTGGGTTGGTACGTGCTTTTGCGAACATCCATGTTCGTGCGTCATAAGCAACGTCAGTCTTTTGGTAGGTATTGTGGAAATATCTGGGGACCTGGGCAATAAGCGAAAACGATTTCATCATCAAATGAAATCAAATGAATTTTCTTTTCATTATGGAAAGTATTTTTATTTTTTTCTTGTGCACCGTTTTCTTATTCATTACCTACTTACTTTGTTTTAAGGTGAACGTGTAGAAGTGCGCATAAAAACTTACGCGCTGAGTCACTGATTTGTTTTTTTTTTTTTCAAATTGAAACCCACGTACGGGTTTTTTTCCAACAAAATAAGAATTTATTATACGGGAAATTGTTGGAGTTAATTTTGGATACAAATTACGCACTGCATTGCATGTGACTCTTCTAACAGAAATTCAAAATCTACGATCAAGAAGGGAGAAGGGACATAACTTCACGTAACTTTAACCTTAGTACCTACTTAAATCCTAATAAAAATATCAGCCCTATTCTGCTATTCATCGTTGGGAATTTTTCTTGAATTTTCACTAATCAGTGATAAGTAATCAATCACTATCCTGCTATTCAGTGAATCTGTATAGAAGTCGGTAATATTGTGCGGTATTCTGTTATTCACGTGAACGGATTCATTTTAAACAAATCGGATCCGCGGATTTTTCATTTAATGGATCGTCTGTCTGGTTGGTGTTCAGTAAAATAAAAACTAATTTATTGCTTAATTTAGAATATTTGTTTGTAAAAAATATATTATTAACATTTTTAGGGTAGAAGGACAAACATATTACTAGGTAATCGATCGCTTATCATTTTGTAATCAGGCTGTGGATGCCTTTTCTGATGTATGTAAAAGAGATGTGGTCTTTGATAGGGGGTCATTATGGGAATGTGGATACCGTCAACGCACATAACAACTCCAGGCAAACAACATTTTGGGTTAAACAAGAATTTTAATTTTAGTTTTTCTTCTTTCGTCATTTGTAGAGTAATCCAACTGGGACATAAGTGGGCTTTAAGTGCCTCCTGTAATGTGGAATGAGCGAAGCCCGCATCCAAATCTTGCCCAACGCCATGATGCAAATGCAAATTATCTACAGCAAAAAACCTCAAACAAGCGATTAGTTTCTCTTTTCTTTATATTGACTCATTTAGCTATGGAGGCTAGGGTTACCCCTGGGATTTTTCAAAAAGTCGCAGATAAAAGTCGCTTTTAGAAAAAAAAGTCGCAAATTCGAATTCTTTGAAAAAGTCGCATTTTTGAACAAAAAGTCGCAATTGAAAGAAAAAGTCGCATACCTAAATATTATTTTTTTTACTATAGGAAAGACAATTTAGATATTTTTTTTAATTTATATATTTAAACACTTAGATAGGTATACATTAAAGAATAACAATAACAAAAGAAAACCTAATTTAAAGACTTCATTTTAAATAAATTAATATGTATGTATAGGTTTAAAGTTAAAATAAATGCCTGAAAAGATATGTAAATCACATTAATATTTCGTTTTTTTAATAAAGTTTCTTTAATTTCAAAAAATTTGCCATAGTTTTTGTCAAACGCTTGAAGCTGTAGTTGTTTGTATTGCTCTACCACTTTTTCTGTCTCATTTGTAGAGCTATTAAAATTTGAGACCAACCGAAAATAGTTAAAATCCTGATTTGACCTAATTATTTTGGGATCTATATGTTTTAAAATAGAAAGCCTCTCATCTTTAACATTAAATCTTGAAAAAATTTCTTCGCAAAGCGTTAAACACTCGTAATATTGATGTACATTTTTTTTATGCAAATAATTTCAAAATTTGTGATTTTTTATCCTTTCGGCTTCCATGCCGATATATATATTTCTTCAATTTTTTTAAAATAATTTTCGTTTCGATAATCAATCTCAGAAATAGATTTTCCAAGAACACATTCTTTCAATAAAAAAATTTGAAAAATAATAAATAGAGGATCCTCTATAATAAGAGCACAAATAAGCAATTTGTGATGTTTCACTCTGAAAAACTTTGTTTAAAATATTTATTTTTGAAAGAATATATTTTAGAAACTTTAAATAAACTAAATTTTCGTTCTTAAAATTTTCGAGAATAATATCAATTTTTGAATTTGTACTTTCTTCAAATTTGGCCCTAATACAGAAATGTTGCAAAACAACCCATTGCTCTACGATGCGGCATGTTATATTACATGTTACAGACAAAGCACAAAGGTAAGGAGATATTCCACGAAATGTCAGTGTCAGTCGTCAGTGCCAAACACGTAAGAGAAAAAAAAAAACAATCTGACAGCGCCCCCGTGGTGGGAATGGGAAAACAAAAATATTTCGAAAACGAGAATGCGAACAGAAAACAAAGCAAAGACAATCATACTCACACATTCTCAGAAAAGTTTGATGGTAAATGTTTAAGCAAAGAAAAAGTCGCAATTTTAAACAATTTTAAAAAGGTCGTCGCATAGTCGCACAGCAAAAAAAAGGTCGCAAAAATGCGACTAAAGTCGCATAAGGGTAACGCTGTGTGGAGGTGGAAGCTTTCTGTTGGAGGATTCTCTTATTAATATGCTTGGAATTAGGACAAAAAAAAATTAATAATAAAGATGAAAACAAATTAGAAAATTAATTCTGTTTAGGTAGAGCGGTTGAACTTGAATTTTTAATGAAATCAAAAACAATTATCCAAGATTCAGAAGATTATCAATTGAACAGCTGTTTACGTGAATTTCAAATTGGTTCGGGATAATGTAGTTCACCCGATGGATAGCACAATGCAAAGGCAGTGTGAAAGGTAATCGAATGGGTGGATCGGATATACGATTCGCGTGAATAGCAGAATAGGGCTGTATGTATGCTAAATGTTTAATTCATTAAACAACTAGGTAGGTATATACTTATTAATTTAGATAAACAAAAAATAACAGGATCTAAGATTTTAATTAATTGTTAAACCCCAGCGAAGTTGAAGTGAGTTGTTTTTGATACACATCTGAACACTTAGGTGTCACAATTAGTTTTTAAATTTCCACCTATCAAATGCTTGTGTTAAGCATTTACCTCTGTCTGGCTCAGTTAATTTTGGCATGTCAGTTATTTGGAGCGGTGTCCTATTTATGGGATGGGGATTTAAGTTTTGAATGTTTCGTTTTCTCGTAAACGGAACCATTTATGTCTTAAGAGAGTTGACATTAAGTTCGCAGTTACCGGCCCAATTTATAAGCTTTTCAAGGGCTGTTCGTAGCAGCTCGGTTCCATCCAGTCTATCAAGAAAACCATGGGCCCTACTCTGTATTTCGTTCCGAAAGTGAAAATTTTCGAGAACGTATATTTTGTACTCTGTATTTTTAAAGCCGAATGAAATTGTCATTCCGAAAGTGGAATTTTCGTACCTGCTAATTCGTTTCCGAATGTCAAAAGCATTCTAATACGGAAAATTTGGGCAAATTCCTAAACGCATATTTTGCGCAAATTCTGCTAAGCATACTGTTCCAAAATGCAAATACAAAAGTCTCTGCTAAGCAGAGTGTCCCAAAATGCGATCGATGCTACTTTCTTGCGCAAATTCAGAGGCATTTGTGCAAATGTCAAACATTTCTTGCGCAATTCTCTTACATTATGCGTATTCTGATTTGCTATATCTGCTTTGCAAAACTTGCGTTTAGGAATTTGGCCTTTTTTTTCTACAACAATTGTGATAACGGAATAAGTATGCTTATTTTTTGAAAATCTTAGTTATAATAACAATTTAGGCATATTAATTTAATTAAAGGGAATCTGCGACCAGAAGGAGACAAGGACATTTAAAAAACCCCGACTCCAAGCAAGTATCAAACTTCTCTCATTTTAAAATGTATGTGTTTTGGACACAACATTTTTTCTGTCGCACTACAGACTTCTGCAATAGAATTTCATTTTTGTGATTTCTTGTGCCTTGCCAACGGAATAGTCGTGTCCTATTTTGTGCTGATAGCCTCTTGTACTACAAACTTTAAATTTACAGCTAATTTCAAGAAAGCTGGAACTACAGTTGATCTTAAAGGAGCAGAGAATTCATTTTGTTTTGCATTTAAAACGTACAAAAAATCGTTCTTCGATAGCCAAAAGTTATGTACAAAACTAAAATAATAAACAATAGTTAAATAGTGAAATGAATCCTTGCCACAAATAAAAATTTTCCTTATAATTTTTCGTTCAATCCGTTCTTCAATAATTTTTTTATCCATGCAAAGAGCAACCGAGTCTTTTTTTGTTTATTTTATTAAATTCTTTATTTGAAAACCACAATTTGTTCTTATCCGCCTTGTTTGTAATTTGTTTGATTTCTTATTTTGACAGATCTCATGAGAAATAATTCTACACTCGAAAAAAGCTTATCCGTAAGAGGGAAAAGTTTTAAGTACAGTAGAACGCCGATTATCCGAATTAATTGGGACCGGGGTCGATTCGGACAAACGAAAATTCGGATAATCGGACATAGACTGTTAATAAAGAAAAACGAACTGTTACACATATAGAATAAATTTTATTAAGTTTCAACCATAACAATTGAAATATATCTGGACTCCTACGAGTTTCAACTTGTTGCAACAAAACAAAACAAAAATTATATTACATATCTACAAATGTACTTACTAACTACATTACAATATGTATCTACATACTTGGTTTTAATTTTTCATATTACGCTTAGGACCGATTCGGATAATTGGCGATTCGGTTAATAGGCGTTCGGATAATCGGCGTTCTACTGTACTATTTTTTTCCGTTTTGAATGTTTTACAGAGTACAAAATTAAAAGCGGAACGAAAAGCACTTTCGAATAGGATTGACTTTCGGAATGAAATACAGAGTAGGGACCCAGGAGGAGTGGGGACCTTTGACATGAATTTCCTGAGCTTTGCAGCGTCATTAGTAGACACTATCTCTGTACAAAATTTTCGCCAGGCTGCTCTTTTTAGACTGTAGTCACACAGACAGAATTGCAAGACCCACTTTTTTTGTCTACCCTATCATCGTAATGTCAAGTCATCCGCCGTTTTATAAAATTTCAATTTAATCTACAAATGATCGTCATTTTTTAACGCGGATATTAGATACTATCGTCAAATAAGCAATCTTATCCTATTTACACAAAATCAGTTTAATCAACGACAGTCAATTTTCCGCAAATGCATTTGACGTTTAAGAACACACTTTCTGGCTTATCAATATTTTTGTCGTCAACTCGATTTTTTTACTGCGGATGCAGAGTTGCGATGCAAGTGATGTTATTTAGCAAACTGCGTTTTGGAAAACAATACTTTTGCATACAAATTGTTGTTTCCAAGCAGTAGACTTTTGCAGTTTGCGTTAAAGAACATCTTGCAATTGCATTTTTGACGTAAATGTGAAAGGAAGTTTTCGAAAATGGCCATCAATATTTTTGTGGGTTATATTCTTGCCTTCTTAGTCAAAACAAATTCATTATTTTACGCTGTGAAAACAATAGCAGTAGTTATATATGTAAGTATACATAAATGAAAAAATGAATGTCCTATTCAGTGTAAGAGGGAATCGTAAATAAGAAGAATCTATAACAAACAATTCATGATCATAGAAAACCAGTTGATCAAGGCACGTATTATGCGAGTACTCTGTAAATCATAGCGTGGAAAAAGTTGTGGAACATATTTGTTTTTCCAATCCAATCTCACCTCTCGTTGCGGATTTCATGCCAGTGAACCAGCAGTCACTTTTATATGAAATTTTCATTTTCACTTGAACTGAGTACTAGGCTTTAAATACAAATTCACTTCGAATGAATAGCAGACTAATGATTAGTGAAAATTCAAGAAAAATTCCACCCGATGAATAGCAGAATAGGGCTTTTTGTATACTAAGTAACTTGTACATACATAGGTCTAAAAAAAATTATCTGAAAAATATATGTACATATGTATGTATGTACTTGTATTTTAAGAACGACCTAACTTTTTCCAATTTTTCAGATGTTTTTGTGAAGGAACCACTGTATTTTAAGATTTCAGCTAGTTTTACTAGCGAATAGCTGTTTCTCCTTCCTTGGGCACTTTTAAGTATTCCTATGTGAAATTTTGGTGAGAATTCATAATTCCGTCTGTTCTTTATTTATTGAAATTTGTTTTGGTTTTCCATGCTATTTCTTAAAACAATCACTGCCGTCTATAACTTTTTTCTGTCGAATGAAAACTTTTGTTTTAAACGTCATTTTCAAGTCTGTGGTCTGCTAAATCTGACGATACAATCTAGGATACCCCTGCTGCGTGAAATTTTTGGCGTAGGTTTTTTTTTTTATTTTTACAAAAATTCACATTTCCCTTGGTCACCTCGTTCACCAGATTTACATAACTCCTCCCCACTTTTTGTATGGGGACATTTAAAAGACAATTGTATGTAAATATCCCATAGACTATTAGACAGCTTAAGAAGAATATTCGACAAGAAATACGGAGCCTGCAACCAGCAACATGACTAAAGCGCGGAACAGATTGAACCAGCAACAGCACCGTCAACAGCAACAGTGGCCGCCATTAATTTAGAGTCAATGTATTTCAATTGTTCAACACACATATGTATGTAAGAACAGCAACAGCAACGCCAACAGCGTTGTTAGGCCAAAGTCCTAAATTTTTTTATTGCTGGTGCAGTGTTGTCAACTTTTCCACTGCAATATTCAGTGGCACCACAATGAAAAACTTTTTTTCGATATGGAAATGTCAAGCAGATGAAATGACGTTGCTGGTGGCAATGTGTTTGAGAAATGTTTGCTCGTCAGCGTGCTGTTTGCTGTTGACGATGCTGGTGCTGTTGCTGGTTTAATCTGTTTCGCGCATAACGCACTAAAAAGAGCCAGTGGCCTGATTAGGGAATACTTAACAAATCGTTTTGGATGGTGAAAATTATTACGTTTATATGGAGAATTGAATCGTAATTGAATCAGGATTAAAATAGGATTTCTCGATCCGATCCCTCTAAACGAGCTGAATTGAATCGAAAATATTCTTGTATAATTGAATCGAAGAATCGAGTGTGTGTACAACAACAGTTTAAACCAGATTGTCATTTCGATTCCATTTCAATTCGATCTCTCGATCCAGTGCCGCCATATACCATACCATATACGTTTTACGATACTGGTTTTTTAAAACGATAATCGTTTTCTTTTACGACTACTTTTGGCACTCGTATTTCATTGTTTTGACACATGTACTATTTTTGACAGAAATATTGAAAAAATGAAGTTGGATGCGCTTAAAAAAATAGGTTTTTTGTATTTTATCAGGCAATATTTTCATGCATCCATTATCGTAAACCATAATCGGTCCATGTGTTGACTATCGTTTTCTAGGGTATCGGTTGTTTGCCTTTCGTTTCGTAATCTGTAATACAGGCCCTGGATCGAATTCTCAATTCGAATTCGATTCGATTCCTCAATCTACTCTTGTAACCGTGGTAAATAAGGTTTGGTATTTTTGCTTTCGCTTTTGCCCCTTTCATTTTACGTTCGCCCTATTTTTGAAATCGAAAGTGAAATGATTTTAATTTTAATTTTTACCGCATGCATTTCCGATAGGTTTTGTTTGTCGGATTGGTGTATCGACGAACGAAAGTGATATTTTGTTGATTGCTTTCTTTCAAATAAATTTTCTTTTATTTCGTTCAATACGAATACAAATGCTTCTTTTGGGTAGGCGAGAACCTAATGTTTTATAAACATAACAAATAATAAACACCTAACACAAAAACACTCACTCAAAGCAAAAAAAATCAAGAGGTGAAGAAGCAGTTCCTAATAGTTTTCTCGAAATTCGAGGATTCTTCTATTTCCACACGTTCGGCATATACAAGCAACATTACAGAGTTTTCTTAAAATTTAAATATTAATTCTATTCCAAAGTTAATGCACCTCACAAAAATGATTTTGTTTAAAAAATAAATATTCTGCAGTCAATTATCTGGAAATCTGAGTATAATTTACGACTTGCTTCAAATTCAATAATTGATCAAATCGAGGCGAGTCGAAAAGGCGATATAAAATTGAAAACTATTCGCTTCACTAATCAGGCCACAGTGTCTTCTGTCATATTTCATACAAAGTGCGCCATATGTTGTTTTTATTTGGCAATCCGGGAGTCTTCTGAAAGTGTTCACTTGGAAAAAATCAGAATCGAAACCAGAAACACTCACACATTCATATACTTAACAGTCAAACTCGACGTTGCCATTTTTTGTATGTTAATTGTGCGAAGTGATTTTCTTTAAACAAATATTAATATTGATTTTATTCTCTGGCAAAATTTTTTTAGAATCCTCTTCCTCGTCTTCGTCATCATCATGTGATGATGATATGCCAAAAAAAATAAAAGTGCAGAACTTCGTGGAGGATAAAGTAGACAGAGAGGAACAAGTAAATATTTATATATTCAAGCTTTTAAAGTTTAAAATATTTTATTAGTTCTGTATTCGAAATATTTAGTTTCGCACAGACAGTGACGAGCAAAAGTGGTCAAATGTTTTCGCTTGCTTGAAAGATTCATTTAAAGTAAGAGTTTTTAATAGAATTAAAATCTTTTTTTATTTTTTTCATTTTGTTTATTTAACTAAATTTTATTATTTATAATAACTTTTTCAAAAAATAATATATTATACAAAACAAAAAATATTCCATTTGTTTTTAGACTTGTCCAATTATGCACGTTTAAAATCAATGTTTTTCTTTAGTATTTAGTCCATAAACCTTTATTTTTAATTACTTGGGAGCAATGCTTTGGCATACTTTCCACCAAATTATGGAGATACGGCCCCATAGCAAAAGCTAATCTGGCTTTAATATTTTTCGCTGAAAGCAGAGGCTTCTTCGGTTTCTCTTTAGCGTTTAACCCAATTCTTTTGAGTGCCCGGCGTGCACAAACTGGCTTGTCTGTTTTGGGCTGCCTGCTTAGGGGTT
The DNA here is from genome assembly GCA_963931855.1 of Philhelius festivus. NCBI lineage: Eukaryota > Metazoa > Arthropoda > Insecta > Diptera > Syrphidae > Philhelius > Philhelius festivus. Next base: position 171,383,973 of record OZ007555.1, on the reverse strand, counting down.
TTGGACCCACAACTTCTCAACTCTCTTTCCATTCTTCTAGCTTCCAAATCAGAAAGTAGTCGTTTTCTTCCTTTTTTCATTGGGGGGACATAGATGTTTTTGTTCTTTTCAATATTAAGCACAAGTTTTTGAAATTTTCAAAATTTTGGACACGATGATTCATCACTTTTTAGTAAAAAATAGCGCGGTCGATGGTGTTTTTACAATTTTTTTTTTCATTTTGACAAAAATCAGCTTTACACGTTTTAAAATGAATGATTTACCCACAACAAACTATCAACAAATAAAATTATCTTAACTGTTACTTGTTATATAACAGTAAAACAAACAAAGCACAATAGGGAGGAACATGCCTCAATGAACAAACGATGTTTAATCTCTTGAAACTAAAACGTGCATAATTGGACAAAACCTGAAAATTATTATTTTTTTTGTGTTTGTATAATAGGCCAAATTCCTAAACGCAAGATTTGCAAAGCAAAACACTTGCAAAGCAGATATAGAAAATCAAAATACGCATACGTAAGAGAATTGCGCAAGAAATGTTTGACATTTGCACAAATGCCTCTGCATTTGCGCAAGAAAGTAGCATCGATTGCATTTTGGGACACTCTGCTTAGCAGAGATTTGTGTATTTGCATTTTGGAACTGTTTGCTTAGTCCCCTATTACACGATGTCTCACGAGACGAGGCTCACATAAGTGCGAAAAAGAAAGCAGATATGAGGAAATGAGATGCACAAAAATATTCCCGGTGAGTACCGGGCTGATTTTTAGGGGGCAGTTATAGCTCATCAGAAAAGTCCATCAGAAAAAATTTTGTTTTCCAAATTTGACCATATTACGACTCGATTTTGAGTAAAATTTTAATGCAATTAGACGAATACTTGCTTGGACTAATTTTTACAAAAAGAATTACAACATTTTGTTGCTAAATTTACTCAGAAAATGGATTTAAATATTTTTTCTGATGGAATTTAATTTTTCTGAACAGCTGATTGCCAAAACTCAAAATATATTCCATTTCGTTTTTCTTTTGTATTCCGATTTTTTTCTGTTCCGAATGCATCAGAAAATTTTTTTCTGATGATATGACAAGAAAAAATTGTTTGTTTTCTGACGTAAAATTATTGGTAGCTATAACCGGCCATCAGAAAAATGTTTCAGATTTCGATTGTTCTAATTTTTCTGATGGACTTTTCTGATGAGCTATAACTGGCCCCTAAGTAGTCTCATTTTGACGTTTCTTTTTCTCATATTCGTTTTATGTTGTGTTGTGCATTAAAAAATACGAACAACTGGCAAATTTGAGACATGAGTCTCATGAGACATGAGTCAACGTGTAATAGCTTTTGCCTCACAGGATACAAATTTAAAAGGAAAGTCAAAAATGAGACATGTCTCATGAGGCAACGTGTAATAGGGGACTTAGCAGAATTTGCGCAAGATATGCGTTTAGGAATTTGCCCATATATTCGGCCTTATCGAGGTAACCGTCGGAGCGGAATTCTCTCCGATTTCATACGAATCGGAGACATTTTGCTTCAAGGTATTTCTCCGATCAGCTGATCGGAAATTCTGTACGACGAAATTCAACGCATGCCATTTGTGTGCGATGAAGCACTTCTAATGGTCTTATTTTTGACATACAAACAAAATTTTCTCCGAAATCCTCCGACAAGTTCTTGCTGCGGAAAGTGTTTTTTTTTTTAAAGAAATACCTAGTTAATTAAAATGTAAGTAATAAGGAAATTAACTTTATTTGAGTTAACTTGTGTTACCTATTTAAAATAGACTTTTTGTTCTTAAGCAGAACGAAAAAACAAGTTCGCAATAATATGAGCGGATTACACCAAAAAGACACCAGAAATTGTAGCTGTGTTTGTGAAGATTTAGCCCAATCAATTAAATTAATTGGGACCAAGACAAATGGATGTTTGAATGGAAAAAAAGTTCGTTCGTGATCTTTTGTTTTGTGCATTGATCCATTTCCATTGTGTTTAAAGTACCTATTAGTCAAATAAATATAAAATATTGTTTTTCAAAAGTTTTTTTTTTTAATTTATTCTTTTTTTGACACTTCAAATGGAAACAAAAAACATACGTTTGAAAATAGAGAGGGGACTTTATTCGATAGTTTTGATTTAAAAATCGGTGCATCTAATTACATTTCTTAAAAACGCTAGCGCATTATGATTGAAAAAATTACTTTTTATAAACAATAAACTACACTCTCTCTACTTCGAACTGAAATTGAATCTCCGACGAAGGATGCGTTGCGGAGAGAGTTCCGCTCCGACGGTTACCTCAATAAGGCCGTGTATTTTTTGAAAATTTTAATATCCTACTTCCTACTAATATTATAAATAATGTGAATGTTACGATTGTTACTCAATAACGCTTGAACAACTGAATGGATCTTGATACAATTTAACACACAAAAAAGTTATAGTCTGGATTACCGTATAGGCTACTTTTTTTTTTATTATCAGGGGAGGGGCATTGGGTGGTCGAAACACCCCAAAATTATTTATCTCTACTTCTATCTTCGTATTGCACTAAAATGTAGTACATATACATAAGTAGTTGAATTGAAATGCCATACTTTGGTGGTGCGGGCCCAGAGGAGTGGCATTGTTTGATTAATTTACCTAAGCAGTAACGATAAAAACACTCAAAAAAGTTTAAAAAAAAAATAAAACAAAAATAAAATCCTCCGAATTAAAAACAAAAAAAATTTGACAAATATTTGTGTGTCTTTGAATTTAAACTATTCTAAGGTAATTTAAATTTTATGTGCCTCCAGGTTTAACTACATACATTTTTATAGGATAGTTACATACGTAACGTTACGTTACGTATTTTGAAAAACTTCAGTTGAAAAAAAAAATTTTGCTTGCGGGAGTTCCCGCACGGGTACGCTAGTACATAATAAATGTGAGTTAAATAAAAAAAGATTTTAATTCTATTAAAAAATCCTTACTTAAATCAATTTTCCAAAAAAGCGAAATCATTTGACCACTTTTGCTCGTAACTGTATGTACATACAGTGGATCAAAAAAGAAATCGGACATACAAGTTTTGTCTCTTTAAATCACAAAATAAAATTGATGAAGGTTTGAAAATAGCGGATTTCTGCATTTATACATAGTTTTTACTATAAACTCTGGATATTTAGCAAAAATTACAGTTTTATTAACAAATTATCATCGAAATTCAATATAAAAGAAAATAATCGCAAATTTAATATCAAAAAAGAAATCGGACACTCTGTGTTGTACTCATTTTTTTGTTTTTAACGGGACAAATATAACACTTTTAGGTTCTTAATATACCGTTTGATTTGTCAGATGTTTATTTGATTTGAATTTAATGCGTTATTATTAATAAGGTCAAAATGGAAGAACAATGTTGATATACAACGATAGAAGGACGAAAAATAGTGATAAAATTTTTTTAAAAAGGTAACTCTGTACGTGCTATTGCAGAAATTGTAAAAAGAAGCAATTCTACGATAGGAGACATCATAAAAAGATTCAAAACAACAAAATCTGTTGAAAATTTACAAAAATCTTGAAGACCAAAAAAGTTTACTGCAGGCGATGAACGTTGGATATTGTAATAAGTTAAAAAATAAACCCCAAATAGGTGCACCAAAGTTGACGGGCGTAGGTAATGAAATACCTGCACTAAGATATTAACCCTGAAACCGTAAAAACAGTGCTGCGAAAAAGTAATTTTCATGGAAGAGTGGCAAGAAAAAAACCTTTTATCAACAAGAAAAACCGAATCAAGAGAAATAGTTTATAAGGAGCTACCAAAAGACGGATTTCTCATTCTAGAACTGAACACTTTTTTGGATTCTGGAGTTTGGTGTGATTGTATACAGTGGATCAAAAAAGAAATCGGACATACAAGTTTTGTCTCTTTAAATCACAAAATAAAATTGATGAAGGTTTGAAAATAGCGGATTTCTGCATTTATACATAGAATCGGAGAGGGATTCCAGATTGCCAAATATTATTTTATTATTTATATATAAGCAAAATTAATCAAAACAAATGATTATTACAAGAGTCATACGTGTTTAACATTGCTATGTCTTATATGACCCACCATGTATAATTGTTCTGCCAGCCTAATTAAATTTTTAAAATAAAAAAAAAATTGTATTCTTTCCATATTTTTTGTTTCAATAAAACACAAGAATTTGGTCTTCAAATATATGCATCTATATATTTTGTTTATTATTTTAACACTTTTAGAAATACTGATTAATATAGTGATATAATGAATTATTACAATAATTAAAACATAACTCCTCTTACTCAAACATTAATTGACAAAAATATATATAAAAAAAATATTAAAATAATAAAAAAAATCTTATTATAATTTTCTAACATGTTATAATATGAATAAATAAAAAATATCGTATTTCCAATATATTGAAATCGGTTTTTTTCGCTACATTTCCCTTAATAGTTTTTTTTTTTTTTTTTGATCGTAAAGAAAAATTTTAATAAAAAGTAAAAGCCAACGAATATGAACGGAAATAAACTGAAAATCTCAAAACATTTTGAAGTTTTCGTGAATTGATTTATTTTATATTTTTTAAACATCTTGTGAGTTGTTTTAGTTTTTATTTTTTCATTGCTATCAATTCATTTTTTTTATAAATATTGTTTCCAATTTTCTAAATCAAAATGTGAGATATTCGATAAATTTTGTGTGTGCTATTTTATCAGAATAACACTCTATATGAAGATGTCTTTTATTAAATTTGTTTTAATGGAAATTGTACATTTTTCCTGTTTTTTTTTTTTTTTACCACGTGCGTATGTTATATTCGCTTAAACAATTTTGTTTTTGTAATGAGAATGATATTTTAATATAAATATATTAATTTTAGTTTTATTTTTTGTTTTATTTAAATATATATCATTCTTGCAAATTAGTTTAAAGTAAAATGTCATTATATTGCATTTTTTCTTGATCATTAATATTATGTGCCGCCGCTGCTTACACTACTTTAGACAGCATCCGCCGGACTTTGGAATTCAGAGAGTGCATGAATTGGATTCTGAACCTTCTTTTGTGATCCCTTTCGTACTTTAGCTCTTACTTCTTCGGGTTTCTCTGGTCGAACAAGTGGTTTCTTTTCGGGAGCTTTCATCTTCCAAACGACAATGGGGCACTGGAATTGATAATTAAAATAAAGTTAATAAGGTTATAAAAGAACAAATATTTTATCCTCTATTATTTCAAATTAAATTCTATGAGAAAACTTTAAATCTATTTTATAATACAAAAATCGTGGTTATGAACTGAGAAACAGTGAATATGGTGTAAGTCTGAGTATATTTTTAAATGAATTGTGTTGCTTATTGTTTTATTATTTCAAAGAGAATAAGTTTGTCATTTAAAGATAAACAACTAAGAAAAACAACTAATTAAAACAGCGTGCTTGAATAATATGAAACTTTTTTTGAGAAGTTTTAATAATATTAAATAGACCAATTTGGAGTAAGATAATATAGACAAGGGTTTTGGAGTGGTTGGAGTTTGAGAAGCAAAATTTATTGGAGAACCAGTACCATTCCTGTTTGCATGTTGTTGGTAAGAACGGATGGGACTTAACATTTTATACCGAGTCTCTCAGAGGAAGTGCATTAAAGTGGCAAATATTTGTTTATTGTTTTTAGGATGGATCAGCTGGGAGTTGATGCAAAAAATTCGGCGTGACAGTCCACCGAAGTAATAATTACGACGCGGATTACTGCTTCCCTTATAATTAAATATTGGTCATAACAACAAGCTACAGCGAGAGAAGAGTATCGAGTAAGAAGAAGAAGAACTAAAGTTGAATGAATGAATGAATTATGTATCGAGGGTATTGCACTGCGACCTGGAGAATATGGATGAGCTTGCTCATCTTATAGCTCTTCCTCCAAATTTATTGCTCTTAGAAATCTTAGTATTTAGGGCACCTTGGCTCTCTTTCATATGGTATTGTCCGAGATAGTTTTTCCTTTAGTGGGCAACATCTTCCTAGTAGTATGTGTTCCGGTGTTTCCTTATGTATGTTGCAGAATCTACATGTGGCACTGCTTACCATTTTGCAGTGTCCAGTTAGGATACCTGTTATTATTCTTAGGTTATTCCTACTTAAGTTAATTTAGTTTTCGAAACGTTGCTGGTTGTAATTGCCCAGTAGTAGCCTTGGAAGTTCTTTCCAATTCTTAGATCAGCTTGCCTCTTCTTGTTTAATTTTCCTTTTGATTACATTGTTGCCTATTCCGCACTAGCGATCAGGGCCTGTTAAAGAAGTTGATTCGCCTATTTTTGCCAAGGAGTCTGCCTCTTTGTTTCCATGTACACCCAGGTACCCAATGATGTGTGACCCTGTTCTGTTTGTCAAGTTGATTTAGAACTGATGGTATATGAGCTAAGTGCCTTGAGTGACGCTTGAATATCTGACATGATGGCAATGTTCTTGTTACGATAGTTCTTTTCGAGTTTTCGATCCACGTATTTCCCTATGGCTTTTACATCCGCTTGGCAGATGCTGGTGGACTTCCCCATCGTTATGGAATGTTTGGTTCTAGGTCCAAAGATTTCTGCACCAGTACCTTCGCTTGTTCCGATATATCAGTGTTCCACTTGATGATATTTATTTCGAGGGTGTAGTTTGTTTCTTCTCCTACCCAATCTTTTTTGTTACTTAGCTCTGGAAAAAAGTTTTTCTCGAAATTTTATTTTTTGATAATACCATCTCTTGGTATGTCAAGAAGGTTTGTTACTGTGGACCTGCTGATTAAGTCTCTTTCCCTGAAACTTTCCGAACAATGCCAAACATGCGCAGGATTTCTAAATATAGATGCGCTATCATATAATTTCTTCAATCTAGTTCTAAAGCAAATGTCAGGCAACAACGTTAACAACAATGAGGGCATTATTTTCAACAAATCCGTCCAGCTGTTGGAGTATGAGAACGATATCGACATCAGCCGTTCTCAACGTTCCGCAAATAAGTTTTTCACGGCTATAGAAAATCAGGCGAAACTTGTTAGTCTTTAAGTATACAACAATATCAAGCACATGCTATCAACAAACAAGCATCTATATACCGATTAAGACAAAATGACCTTATTGATAGCAGCAACAATCTTTTACCAATTACACAGTCGGTTCCATAATATGTCTTTTCCTTTATTGTTAAATTGGCCTCAAAAACAACTTATGGTCGTACATTTTATCAAAACTAATTATTTACGTGACCTTTGGTATTCTTAAACATTTATTAGTGGCCTGCTAGATTGTATGCGACGTTTCGAGCATGGTTGTGCTCATAATATTCTTAACTTTTTGTAGATTTAAATAGCCGTTACTTGCATTTTCACTTAACACTTCTACAGTATGGGTTATCATGTTTCGTAAATAAGAGCGAAATAAGTTATTTATCAATAAATCCAAAAAAAAAAAACAACAAAATATTGGAATTAAATTACAGTGCGTGCTTAAGATCAATCGTGCCTCCATCTCGAGATATCTCTTTCACAGCTCTCCATCCGAATTTGTTCCTTAAAGAAAGTTAGATATTTGGAGAACATCCAGGAAGGGGCTAATTCATTCTTTTCTATCTCTATTCTACCTACTCTATGGTCGTGTTCCCTCCATTATCACTACTTTAAACGCTCTTGGTTGTAATAACCAAGTAACAATTTTACCTACCCAAGATTCCTGGAGTTCATTATAAGTTTTAAAATTTTCTGACTTCTTCTGTTATGATTTTTTTGACACCGTTTTATGCTATTTCATAATATGACAATTTGACAAGTTTAGAGTTTAGGCGCTCCTTTTTTGGAAAAGATCTTTCTTTCACTACATAAACAAGGAATTATGCATAATAAAACAATAATTAATCTTTGGCCAGTTCGTTTAACTACCTAACACTCTCATACCAGTTTAGAACTAATGGCATGGGAGTTTGCTTCTAATGCGAATTTCCTGTCTGGTATGATGTGTAATTCAAAGGTTTCGGTAGTTTCGATTAATCGTGATATAGAGATCCAGATTATACGTTATATATAGTTGATTCATCATTGGAAAGAAGTGACAAATTAGTAATAAAGAAAATAATAACAAAAATGTCAAAAACAAAAATAAAAACACTATACGCACATAAACAGAGGTTAAGAAAACGTCTTCAAATGATCTACCAGCGAGAGTTAATACGTCTAACATAAACTACCATACAGTTTGGAGTGAACTCCAATGCGTCAACTTTCGGAATTCCATCCAGATCCACAACAACAACCATTTCCGGAAGAGACGACAATCAATAAAACCTGGACCTGACGCCTTCAAAAGTATCAACAGGCTGATTGGGAAGAAGAAATATCCAATGGCAGAGATAAGCATGACCAATAATGGAGAAATGAATACCTCACAGGACAAAGTTGAAACATTTGCCGACTATTTCCAAGGAAATTCCGTCCCCAACCCATTAACCGATCTAGTCTTTCTTGAGGAAGTTGAGGAATCAATTCAAGAAACCCTGGTGCCCCAATTGACAGCCGAACCTGAGCACCATATAAGAAATAACGGGAAAAGCATTCAACACTTTATCCATTCCTGAAGTCTCAACATCACATCACGACTGAACTAAAAACACGTCGAGTCACCGTCGGATGCCACCTGGATGTCGAGAAACCATATGACAGCGGATAAATTAACACCACTTACTTAGCTTTCCCATAGCACTTATTAAAATTGTCCATTTCTTCCTGCCTTTCAGGAACTTTTTTTTGTACATCTGGAGAAATGCACATCGACAATGAAGAACATTAGAGACGGTTGCCCAAGGCTCCGTTCGGTATAGCATACTGATCTCCGACAAGCCTATCCTTGATAATTGCGAGAACCTTCACTTCGCTTATGACTTGCTGACCTACTTCTCATCGATGTCACTATTTATAGCTGTGAAGAAAGTTGAAGCCAACATCCATAGACTTTTTCAGTACTACAGAAAGTAGGGAATCAATTTCAATGCCTCAAAGTAAGAACTAATCTGCTTCAGGAGATCATCATCTATATGCGATGCAACCATTCTGCAGCAAAATGCACAAATATAACCCTTAAACTCACTGAATAATCAACACTGGCAAATAAACGAAGTGTGAAGTACCTGAGGATATACTTTGTCGATCTACTAAGAATCAATCCTCATGCAAGAAACGTTCTTCGAAAATACAACTGGGCCTTTAATTGTGTCCACTCTATGATGATAAGAAGCACCGGACTTAGCCAGCAGACCGAGATCCTTCTATATATGAGCATGAGCAGCTCTGGAGACATCATACAGCTTTCCCGCATGATTTTCTATCTCCAAAACAGACATGCTACCGGACTCGTTTTTGACCGGCAACATCAAAAACATTTAAGGAACGAACTTCTGTACTCAGAAGATTGCATAATATGTAGCTCTGGATGAGTACCTGCTACGAAGCTAATAGGAAACTCCACCAGCCACCCGAACCAGCTTATAAGAAGGATAAAAACCCAACAGCGACTACCCCAGCCTAGGTACGTCAGCGTACATACTGGATGACAATATATTATAAAATGACAATGAAAAGCCCGTTGCCATCAGCCAGCTTCACAAATTCATCCCTGACGGAACACCTCGAGGACAATACAGTCAAAAATTGTAAATATTTTCTAACAAATCTAAGCCTTCCATGGTTTCTTATTGTATATATATAATTATATATATTATTTTATATATAGACTTGAAGGAACTTAATTGTCAGTCGAAAAAAATGAGAAACACGTTTTGGGTGGAAAAGGCGGGTATTAGAGAATAGATCCTAAGCAGGACGAAATTTCGCAATGATTAGTAAATAGTTTTATTTGTCATTGGCCACTTTCATGTTTTTCTTCCAATTATCAAATGTATGACCTTTATGATCATCGACATCTGATAACTCTCAACTGCCTTTTTTGTGAAATAGAATAACTATTTCTATTGTAAACATATTGAGTGCCCTATGTTTTATTGCACCGTGTATCTTAAACACTCAACAAATAGACAAATAAAAGTGAATTTAAAATATTAATTTAAGAAAAAAACATGCATATTATGTGAATACATAAACTACACTTGAGATATTTTGCTTGATTTGAAAAAAAAAAATAGCCAAATGGTTGAAAATCGATAATTTTTTTTTAGTTTTTGTCGCCAAAATATCCCACAAGAAGTTAAGGAAAAATTAAACACAACAAATTCGCCGATGACGAATGATACTCACGTAATTCTGTTAAGATTTTTGAAATAAATTTCAACAAATAAGAATACAAGATAAAAAGTTACTTTATAGATTGCTATTTAGAGTTGTCAGTTTTTTTTTTCTTTATTTGAATAAGAAAATAAAAATATAAAAATAACCAAAAGAAAGCAATAATTTAAATAAAAAAATAAATAATAATAATAGTAAAACTTACCGGGACAGTTCCCTGTCTAGTGTATTTCGTTGAAGCCACATACGAGTATTTAACCGTTAGGACAACAGCATTCATGAGATTTTTGGCCGCCTGTATGAGAGACGTGGCACTGTCCAACTGAAAAGAAAGACAAGACTAAATAATTCTCCAGTGTCCACATAATTTATTCTCAATGGCTTACCCCAGAGACAATTAGTTCGCCACTTATATTCTGAACATCGGCTTTGACCTTTGATGTAATTTGAATTTGGTGACAATAGAGAGCAATACGTTGCAAATAGGCTAGCAGATCTTTTTTGGTACTGCTCTCGGGGCATTGTTCAGCGATTTCTCGTGTTAGTTTATCTAATTTGGTACCAGCTTCGGAGATCTTCTTAGCGGCATTGATAACATCCATTGTTGTCTTCAAGGGACCACGACCACTATTTTTTTTCAATGAGTTGATTAAATAAATTGCCTAAAGGAAACAAGTTAAATTTTGTTTACCGTGTAAAATCTGTCATTTCCATCATAATCATGCACATGTGCTTGGCTAAGAAAATTATATCGTTGCCAGTGTCGTCCCACTTGGCTACTTCAGAATCAAATGTGAGTTTTTCTCTTCGGAATAGTTCAACTTGTTGGGCAATCTTTTGCTTATCTTCTTCAGTCATCTTACGCATTGCTTCCTATTTAAACAAACAATTTGTGGTGTTAATAATTTTATTTTCTACTACTCAATATTAAAACTTACTCTGGCTGTACAAATACCACTTATGTCTGGATACTCATCAACTGTCTGATCACCGGTGTGGGCGCTCGCTATAAAAATTATTCAAATTAATATTTAATCAAAAAAATTAGCTGAAGGCAAAACAAAACATACACCTCACCCAAATAATAAGAAAAATTCACTTTGAAAATTACAATTTGATACATAAGTACATATTAACTTATTTAAAAAAATTGTTAACAAAAGGGTGCCAATACAATACATGGGTGAAGAAAGAATTAACTCATAAGCTCGATAATGAAGATTGTGTTAAGGAATAAATAGTATGACATGATGCTAAACGGTGTTTGCAAACTTGGGTTAAATGAAAGGCAAAGAGTCCAATTACCTTACTATTTTATACTAAACTTAGCTACATTAAACAAATCATAATATTTCTACAGCGTGTATCATAAAAGGGGTGTTCCGCTTGGTTTGAAAAATTCAGTACTTTTGTCTCTCGATTTGTTATATTTATTTGACTTGTGGATAGTTTATTTCTATTCTAGATAAGACATTTCGGATCATTACTTCGTTGTAGCTAAAGGGATATGGTGCAAGATGAATCAACATCAGAAAGGTATTATCGCAAACCCACCACCAAGTGCAGAGTACCAAGACTAGGGGTATACTACCGAACACGTACTCATAGAAGTAATGCCAGTGATGTGTTGGGTTTCTAGTGTCAAAGCTAATATGATGCATATGTATCGCATGCAGCCAAAAAGCTTCTGGGAGATGAAACCGGGGAGTTGGAACACCAATTTCTTAAAAGGAAAACGTTGATAGGACAAGAAGCTTCCGGTCGATTCTATTGAAGTTTTTTAGACAGGAGAGATGAGCGTGGTAATAGATCGATGATATGGACTTGCAAAAAACACTTTTATAGACTTTAAAACGGTGACCATAGCCAACCATGCAGTGTTAGGCAGAACAATATCAATCTAATTATAATAATACCATTGATATGTCAACAAGAAGTAAAGATAAGGACATCCAAGCTTACATCGTGCAAGGGTGCTTGATACACTCTTACTACGTCAACTACATTCGAAATCTTCTGCCAACAACCTGGGATACTATAATTGTGTGAAATTCAAGCATATTTCTTCAATCTCATTCTGGATTATATGGTGCACAGGGCACGCAATAACATCGAGATCATTTTTGTTTAACAAAAATATGTCCAACTATTAGAGTATGTATACTTTCGGTGATAGATTCTTGACAGCGTTGAAGAACAGGTGGTAATGAAGAAAACGAGGACAATAGCAAGCACATGATATCAACAAACAAAAAACATCTATTCACAGCAAAATGAAATTGATTTTTGTACGTTCTTGACAAATGAACAGAAATTTCAACTGCTTTTGGAACATTGCAGAATTTTTTTCCTTAATTTCTGGTCATATAAGAATTTGGTTCTTTTTATATGGTGCAATGGTTTCACACTTGTTTATGCTTTTTCCGATTTTCGTCACTTGGTTAGGCTTTGCAAGAGCGGAAACTTACTTCGATCTTTACGGCTTTAAGGTTTTATACTCTTAATTCTGTAAGGAAGAAAAGTATCCAAAGAAAAATCGCTTCTGTGATCATATTGGTACTGGCCTCAATGTCACTGTCTAGGAAACATAGTGACCAGCTAAGGGTTTGAAAAAAATATTCAGACCGTCCCAGTTGTATTTCCCGTATTGCCAAACGGTCCTAGTGCGAAATTGGCCGATATTACTTATCAGGGTGAGAGATAAGAAGAGTTGTGCAACATCTAATATTCGTTTGGGCTAATATTCAAGTTGAGTAAGGCGGTACGCCTCAGGAAGGATGTCAATATATCTTTCTTTGGATATTCTGTCCTGAACTGCAGAGTCAACTTGAGTTGTGTACATTGACCGGTTCAGTATGATGGTGCAAAGAAACAATTCGGGAAATGGAATCAGATCAGACAGCGCATCAATATATGATGTGCTTGCGGACAGTGAATTTGAGACACGAAGTTAAAGTTCGTATTAGAATAATGTCCGTATTGTGGAAGGCTCTGGCAAGTAACATGGAATCTAACACAGACTAAAAGGCCGTTATGGCGAAAGAGTAATGACGTCAAGTTATAACGAGGTAAACGAAATTCTATGTTTCGTCTAGTCCCAAAACCGCTGAACTGAATTTAACAGAGTGAGCGTACACATTTAAGACCTTTTTCTTAGGATCACAAATCAATCAATTTCCATTTAAAAAAAAAAAAAAAAAAACACAACTCTTACGATCTAAGTTAAACTGTGAAGTGTAGGTCGAATCCGAAACCGTTGATTCTCTCATTTGGGAAACAAATGGTTTCGAAACTAATCCAGAATCGATTATTTCTTGTGTTGTGCTAATGCAAATAGGAAATTTTTAAAACAAAACGATCAAATTTGAATGATTTCAGAGGATCTTTAAACAAGTTTTTATGATACACTTAATTGTCTGCCTAATCCGTCACTTCTATTTTGTTTGTTTAAATTTCTCTTTAAATTTTTTTCTTTTAATTTTCTCTTTAAATATCTTCTAATTAGTGAAATCTGGTTTTCCATTTCAATGCGTTTTTCAATTATTTCCTCTTGTACCAAATGTGGTGTTTGACATTCTCGCTCATTTATTCTAACTCGTCAAAAATTTCCTTGCGACCCTCGGTGAGTGCGGCCTGATCGAAACAGGAAACACTTAATCGAAGATCTGACGGCTCTGCTTAAAAAAGAACCACAAATGTTTGTTTGAGAACTCAGGCAAAAAGAATAAAATGTTTAATTTTTGAGAAGAATGATGAGATCCGTGATTTTTGTATTCTAATATTGTCGGTGAAAACAGGTCTCTCCGTTAATAAAGCAAGACGAATATAATAAGGCGTGTTTGGTCAGGATACACAACTTGTGTTTGTTTTTTCAATAAGTTCTAGATAAGAGGTTACTTTATAAGCTCAGAATAAACTGACCGAGGACATGAAGAAAAAGCTGAGAGCTGCAAGTTTCATAGTATTTTTCATATTTCTGATCATATGACAGTTAAGTGCTTAAGTGTTTCTTTATTAAAGTGGATACCTGTGAGAATACTACGCTCGTCATCGATAAAGAACAAGAAGCATTTTTCATTGCAATTCAGAGCAAAACTTAAATTTGAGAAGTTTGAAGCTTATTTTTTTGTATTAACGAAAAGTGAATGAAGTTTGTTTCTTGAACAATTTAAAATATATTTAAAAATATAAAAAATATATAGGTAAAATATAAGCCCGGCTTGACTTGTGTACTTAAATTACAGAACTCTGCTCTGAATTAAAAAAAAAAAAACTTCACGATGAATAGATATAACACCGAGGTAGTTAAGAACATTTTTACACTTTTTAAAGCTTATTTGAAGAAACCTAAGAAATTATTTTAATGGATTTATCAAAAATCAATTTTTTCTCTACACGAAAAATACTTCGTTCAAAATTGACCTTTTAAATTATTATTATTTAAATATTTTTCAATTCTACAGAAAGGGCATGCAATAAAATAACTAAATACATGATGCATAGGCGTGTTTTTTTTTCAAAAGTGTATAGAAAGCTCAGAAAATTTGTACAGGAAAACAAAAAAAATGTATATAATAAAATATTTTCTTATGTTCATATTTATATATTCATTTGTGGGTAGTTTGTTGTTTTCTTGTAAGAATTTGCTGCGTTTACTATACAGTTTTGACAAAAAAACACGCTTGCCTATTTACAGAAGAAAGTAAAACAAAGCATTAATTAAAATAATCTCATACATCGACTACGCGTTTCCAATGTCATATCTTCGACTGGTTCAAATTCAGTATCTGTATCTAAATCTTCTGAGCTCTGTAAAATAAAAAATGAAAAAAAAAAAACACCAAGCAAGATGCAAAACACAAAAAATTATAAGTTAAGATGAATAAGTATTGTTAAAAGAAATAATACAAAAAAAAATAATGTATAAACAAATAATGTGTTGAAAATTAAAAACGAAATGAAGTGAGACAAGATGTTAAAACATTTAAGCAATGTGGACACAAGGGTACAAAATGGCAGGATGTATATGTTCGACCCCATCGATTAATCGATTTGCTTACATTTGCTTCTAGTTTCGGTTGTATAGTGTTCATCGAATTCCACATCTTCTGGATCAAGGTCATCTTCATCCTTTTGTTCGAGCATTTATAATTATTTGATTAAAACATAAGTTCTTGACTCATTGAATTTAAATAATGAAACACATAGCAGACGGACATAAAATAATAAACACACACAAAACAAAATTCCAAACTTACCCTATTCATTAGGACTGCTCGACGAATCTCCCTCACGCCGTCATACACCAATCGAGAAGCATCTATAAAATCATTCTCATCGACATCTTTATTAGAGTTAGTTGCGAGAGCCTCCACAGCAACATCAACTCTCTGATCAAATTTAGACATGACTAAAAAATTTAATTAATCAATTGACATCTCTTCATTGAATATTTTAAATTCTTCAATTTACCTTGTTCTCTCAAAACCTTAACCGCTTCTAGAACTCTCTTCGTATAAATGCATGGTTCATAGTTATCCATTTCAGCTTCAACAACATTACACACTCTGGCCGATCTTCCCTGAATAGCTCCAGCAGTGGTTCGTAAATCCTGTGCGTCACCAACTTGTAATGCCATCACACACTTATTCACATCTTCTAGGATATGGTTTTCCGAAACAGCCAAGAAATCATCAATTGTTGTGATATCATCAACCGCTTCAGTAAGAATTCTCACTTGAACTTCCCATGCCTGACGATACGCTGCCATATTTTCTTGGGCGACCTTTGAATTTGGTCGCACAGTGAGAATCGAAGCTGCATTGATGACCTGGGGGCAGAGACTCTCGATTTGTGCAGCAGCAAAACGTACCATTTTAACGCCATCCTCATTGTTCGACATGCTGCATACAAGATTAGCAACTTCTACCAATTTCTCAGCATGTTTAGTAAAGATATCGGCTTTTTCGCGGACTTTTTTCTCATTGCCAGTTTTAGCTGCTTCGATTAAATCGATGAGCGGTGTAGTGGTTTCCAAGAATGAATCGGAAACATGATCAACAACTGCTTTACGTAGTTGACGACGTAGATCGCGTGTCTTGCGACACATTTGATCGATGGCTCTATCCAGACCGGCGCTATTGTCCTTCTGACCCATCTGAAAACGGAAAAGTGGTAAAATTAGATAATGTTAAACTAAAGTGTTGAGGATCAAGCAAACGTGATTATATTTTGATTTAGATAGTGGACAATATGTGTTAATATTATTAGCAACGTCTTTTAGGTGGATATTAGCGTAAATAGAAATTAGATATGTATTTTTACGGCGCATAGCGATGAAGTTTTTCACTGTTTCACTATTACGTTTATTCAGTTTTTGTTCGAAACACTAGAATGGTTCAAATTTCGAAAAAATAAAAATCGTATGACTCTATTTCTTATTTTATGTAAGAATTCGTTCAAATTTTATTCAAAATGGCACAATAGCTTGTAAGGAACCAGGCTCCAGTGACCTACAACTCTTATCTATTGCTTTTTTCATATTACCGGCAGCAGTGGAGGGGACATACAATATTCCGCCGATTAGCAATCTGGAGGATTTGTCACACAATATGCATTAGACGTGACATAATGTGCATTATTTTTTGTTCTAAGGGGTTGTTTCGGTTGTAAGTCCAAAGCCCTAACAATTATGCCACGAGTTACATGTCTCACACTTACAGTTGTAATGAAGCATAACATTTTGTAGCCTACATAACAAATTTAATATTAGGCCCCTCACAGACACCATTGTATTTTAGGGGTATAAAATGCTGAAACATAATTTCAGTTATCGAGCTACCGCATGTTCATGACGTGGTGAATTCCAAATAGTACAAACCAAGCAGAAGAACAACACAAAAATGAAACGAGCAAAGCACATCTATGGTGAATTGAATGAAAACATGACAGTGGTGAAAATTAACCGACTAGGTTATAGACTGATACCATTTGATTGGTGCTTTTTGGTAATAATTTCCCTTCGACCCGTAAATACCTCATGCAATGACAGGAAAAGTGCTTAAGATTGTATGGAACAAGATTAAGGGAGTGACGGGTGATAAAACTGTGCCAGCAAGCATATGACAAATTTGTATTTTATAGTTGATATTCACTTGGAGAAGAAGCAAAATCGACCAGCAGACCTCAGTTCTTGAACTTATCTTAATAAAGATTAATAGTTTTAAGACCGTAATTTTGAAGCCGATATGGGAGTAAGAAGCGTAGCGTACTTTTCCGAAGATCTCCCCCTACCAATGGCAAGGGGCCCGGTTTGAAGTAAAAGTAGAAATTAAACACATATCAAACCGGTTAAGAGACGTGGAAGCTAGTGGACATACCATTTGATAAGCCGGTTAAGAGCCATGGTAATCAGTGTAAAACATTATTTGATGAGTCGTATAGAAACCGACGTTAAACTGCGATTAAACTTATTGGTTACCAGAAGGATAGAAGTAGGACACTGCGTAACACTAATTCTGAGAGTAAACACCCTGAAGAATCGCGAATTTAAATTAAATTTTAAGATAACGCAAAATTTAATCGTAAAATGTAACTTGAAGGATTTATGAATTCGCTAGTTATTCTATTTCAATATAGAACGACCTTTATACTAAAGTTTTGTGTACTTTGTTTAGAGAGACCCTGGATCCGGCGAGCATGCCTTAGCCTTTGATCCCAAAGTACCTAACAAAGGTAGCTTTCCTTTGGATTATTTTTGTACGAAACCAATACTTGCCTTAAAGAGAAAGGAAAAATGGAATAAAGGACGAGAAGGTACTGTTTTGTATGTATATTGTAGGTATGTTGTATGTATTGTATGTATATTGAAGGGAAGTATTTCAGATTACAATACTGTAATGAATTCTGCTCAATTCATCTTCTCAACGAACCTCACACCATGCATCTCCTGTCTATTACCATTACTATGGGGCTACTTTCCTCTGCAACACTCTCCCCAACAATAAACGCTTTAGACGAACAATAATACAGAGTGGAATAGGAATCAAGTGATGACATAGCAATAGTTATATTATAATTTAACCTGCCAGAGTTATTATGTTATATGTTCTCTGTGATTTTATAGGATACATTTTTAGAGGAATCGGTCATAGTAGTATCTAAGGTAATGGGACTTAATTGTGGATCGCATCATCTGACTGCGAATATCGCAGTGTGTACCAGTACTAGGAAATAAGTAAGCTTAAGTAATTTCATCAGATCGAAGTGAAATATGTAAAATTAAGCTTTATAAGCTCTAATACTTTCGTATTTAAAATTCTGAAAGTGTAATTTTGTAACCTGGAAACTCGTTTCCGAAAGTCTGAAGCATCGAAATATGTAACATTCGTTTCTAAAATAAATGTGATGATGAGGATTTCTGGGACAGGTGGTATACCTTCATGCCTTCAGAATAGCTTGTGATTAATCTGCTAAACATTGACGATTGCTGTAAGCGGAATAAAATCATAAAATAAAAAGTACTATACCTACATAGTCTTAAGTACAGAGTACACCTTTAGCCGTACAACACGAATGTGGAATATTTGTCTATCTCTTTTTTTTCCCCCCATTTCGATATCCAAAACCTCAAACCCAATGTGCATTGGTTTCTCCTCTTTAATCCTTTCATATTTTCCTAACACTCGTACTGTGTTTAACATTTTAAGCGTGGTTTATAGGTAGTCAAAATCCCTTTAGTTTGCGCACATTACAAGAGAAAAAACTATATGCTAATTGCATATATGTATGAAATTCTCTTCGCGGCTGAGAGCTGACACAGTCTTCAAAATATCTACTCCACACGTCAGACTACCCGAGTGGGTTAATATAATTAAACAAATCACATACATCGCCATCGAAATGAAAGCATTCAGAAGTTTCCTTTAACATTGTATTTTCATTTAATGTTCAAAAAATTATGTAAACAAAACTGAAATATATCGTATTCCTACAAGTTGTACTATTCGTGATTTATGACAAATCCATCTAATTTTTGACCGAATAATATATTTTTTAATGTACATTTTAGTATAAGGCACAAACAATTTATGAATACATAAGCTCTAGCTCTACAATATTGCAAGTAATACAAAATTCCACACAAACACAGAGGGAAGAGGCTCTGCGTACATACCAACTTTTTTGTTTTCGCTGCAATTAACTGATATTTTGTTTAAACAAAAAATAAACAAAATTAAAATTAAATATTGAATAAGAATTCAGAGTTAAATTGAAAGACTTACGTTAGCCATATACTCAGATAGTAGATCCTGCAATGCTTGACGAACAGCATTACATTCAGCGACAATTCTCTCACGACGTTCATCTCGCGTGCAATCAGCATCGGCCATTAGAGCTGCTGCACTAATAATACTCTCCAATCGTTCTTCCAATAGCTGCCTTGAGCGTTTTTCACTATAGGTCAATGGATCCATGATGATACCTTCATCGAAATCATCTAATGCAGCTGCTAATTCACCAGCTCCGCTATAAATATCGGTAGGTTGTGATGATTTTCCCTGGGCAACATCACTGATAGTATTGACGGCATCACAAACTTGTTTAAGTATAAAATCCCTGTTGACTTTGGCCAAATCAAGCTCAGGATGACGCACATAAACTTTTGAGGCAGTCAAAAGCATCGTTGAGTGCTTCTTGAGCATTGCTCGAGCAGCTGCCAAATCATCACGAAGTTGGGGATCTTTGAGTTCTTGTTGACGCTTAGCAGCTTGTTTAATCAATTCACCGGCATTTCTTCCAAATTGCTGAAAATACGGTTATTTGAAAAATAAAATAATGTGCATATATTTATGTATGTATTTTGCACATGAACTTACTCTCATATTATTCATAAGTTCATCCTGGCTGGATGCGTTTTTAAGCTTGTTCAAGTCATCCTCTACTACATGCAGTGACTTGAGTAACAAATGAACATCTACCATATCGGCTAAGATCAAAAGTCGTGTTACAGCTGAAAGTAAATTACGAGCTGCACGAACCATATTGCCACGTTTCAATGAACTGCATGGATCTTCAGAGAATTCTCTTGCTGCAATGCTCATGGCATCGCCAGTCTTGCGAACTTCGTCAACAGCTGCCAACATTTCTTGTGTAATGTCGGGATTTTCATAGGCTATTTGTTCTCCTTTCTGAATGAAGTTTTCAGTTGCTTTTTCGACAGCTGCAACCAAGGCGCTAGCACGCTTGGATTTACCTTAAAATAGAAAAAGGACAACAACTTATTAATATTAAATACATTTTAACTTTTCTTAAATGCAATTCGACTAATAATGGCGTCCGAATTTGACTTGCAAGGAATCAACACAGCAGTGGCTTTTTCTACCGCATAACATGGTTATGGTTATAACTAGCTATAAAAAAGTTTATGAGAGTCCTATTTAAAATGTTGTAAAAGCCCTAACTTATAATGGAAGGGTTTTTTAGACAAAAAAGTGTTTGATCTTGAAAACAAATATTTTTGTATGGTGTTGGAAATGTGGAAAAAGCAGCGTCTGAGTAATGCAATGCAATAAGTTAAGGGGTTTTGGGGGGTGAATCCTGGGTTAACCGGGTCCTAGTAACAACAAAGCACGAAGTCTCGTTGTGTCAAAACATAATTAAGGCATGACATCAAAGGGTGGAGGTTTAATTACATGGAATTTTAAATGCATTGCATCTTTTGCTAAATACGTACCTTTATGTGTGTAAGGAAAGCCAAATGGGAACATCTAAGGGTTTATGTGATTGCTGTCTTTTACATCAGCTAGACAATTTAAATTCAAAGGCGAACACGGTAATCTATGCGTCGCGACCGTTACAAACAAATAAGTTTGAAAGTTGCAATATTACAACCAGCGTAGGCGTTCCTTATACAAAACATCATCTGAGATTATTAATGAAATATAAACACGTAGGCAAGTGAATTAAAAATGGAGAACTCATCAAAATGTTGATGAAAAATTGCACGCAAGTCATGCGAATAAACACCCACTACACTTACTTCAAATCAGATTTTCGAAGAGCACTTTTTAAATACCACAGTTAAAGAGTTGAGTATTCAAGACAACGATCTTCAACTGGAGGCTACGAACGTAAATGAAATTTGCTAAGGTATTGTGCTTGGATCAAAAATAAAAGCACCTGACGGAGACGAAAAATAGTAATTAATTTATTACAAAAAAGACTGCCCTGTATTGATTCATACATTCATCAATAAGCACATTTAAGAGGGATCTTAAAAGATGTAACATTTCCATATTCATTGATTGATTGGCGATCTAAAAAAATCAAGTAACAAATTATAAATGGAATACCTTTCTAAGGCATACTGTATGATAAAATTATTACATAACTTTTCCTAAACGGGCTTATATGATAGATTGGAGACAAAATAAGCTATTTAAAATTTTTAACTCGTTTTTCGTATCCCTGCTTCTGTAGTACAAATTCAATCAATCAATTTTAAACTACTTATCCGATAAACTAAGGACTTGAAACTCAGAAATTTAGAGTCATCGAGAATTTAGTTTAGAATTGTTTGCAATACAATTTTAGCGACCACACAAAATAAACTTGCAATTTGGCACATGTACCTGTAAAGTCTTTAAAATCGATCGAAAAATTTTTCATAGGCAATTCTTAAAAGCAAATAATTTCTCATAGGTCATTATAAAACGAAAATCTTGGGGCATATGCAATTAAAAATTTGGTTCTTTACGGTATGAGAAAACTCCTGGTTTGATTCGAGCTGTAGAGAGGCTATCAGGGAAAGAGCATAAAGTTTCCGTAGTTTTAAAGCCAAAGCTACTGAGGAAAACCGAAATAAGTGCAAGCAAGCTAGAGAGGCCTGTGCCGTTCACATCCGAAAAAAAAATTACGACAATAAATACTATTATGTCCCAAAAGTAGTAAAAATTGTTGGTCATTTGTAAAAAACGTACAAAGCACTACGAAATCCTCAGTTCCAACGTCCGTCCTCAATTCCAATCCTGTTGTAAGATCGATAGATAAAGCTTGGCTTGCAGCACAGTTTGCTGTTAATTCGATGCTACCAGAGAGTGACATGACTCCTCCTGTACTTAGAGCGTTAACGATTTTATGGGACGAATCTTCTTTCGCACTCGTGCAGTTGCTAGAGTACTAAAAGATCTTGACATTACCAAATCCGCCGGCCCGGATAGTATCCCTGGCTGGCAAACCACTGCGTAAGCTTTTCCATCTGTCCTACTCTTCAGGTCTCTTTCTCAGAGAGTTGAAAACAGCATTTGTGCAGACTGTCCCTAAAAAAGGCGAAACCTCCTGCCCATCTATCGTCCAATTGCACTTACGTCACTTCTTTCCAAGTTCATGGAAGCACTGATCAATTGTCAGCTCAAGAAATATGTTGAAGATCGAAAGCTTCTTAATGACTGGCAATGAGGCTTTTGGAATAGGTCCACTGGTGCTCCGATTGTATATCTCACCGAACAGTGGAACAAATTTTTGCATCGTTTTGGAGAAAGTAAGATTATTGTACTTGATATTTCAAAGGCATTTGATAGAGTTTGGCATCAAGCTCTCTTATCGAAAATACTACACTAAAAGTAGTATTGGACGGTTTTAAATCTGATAGCCACAAAATGAACACTGGTGTACCACAGGGCTTCGTTTTTTCTCCGACCCTATTTCTGATATTCATCAATGATCTTTTGTCTGGAACTTCTACTCCACTAAATTGTTTAGCTGACGACAGTACCCCCAGCTATTCATATTCGTTTTTAGATTCACATCCTTGTCCTTCGGATGTGGAGCTTCAACGGCAGAGTATGATATGCTCATTATATTCTGATCTTGACAACATTGTCCAATGGGGAATCAAAAACCGTGTACAATTTAATGCTGTTTACTGTCGCTAAAGCGTAAGCCCTCCCTCAATGCCAATATGCATATGAAAAGCTTTCAGTTCTAGCTGTGAGAAGCAAGGACAAAAATCAAATTTTTAGGGCCATTCTTAAAGCTACTTTAGACAATATTATAAAATTAATCTCTTTTGTCGTCGTCGAGTTTTTTTTTAATAATTTGCACACACTCAATACCCTTATTATTATTATGGTGTAACACAGTGCTTCCCAAAGAGGAGTTCTCTAACTGGTTCTTGGAGCGGCGCTTGGATGACGAGTTTTTTAGCAAAATTCTTTGAACGCACGAATCTTAATTCACAAGACATGGGATCAAAAATATTCATAATCTTTAAACATGGGCGGCTGAACGTCCACACACAAAAATACAGAAATCATTTCAACACAGATTCAGCGTCAATATGCAAGCAGGCGTAATTGAAAACAAATTAATCGACCCCTTCAAACTACCCTCCAAACTGAATTCTACAAATTATCTGGAGTTTTTGCGCAATATGATTTACCAGAACTATTGGAGGATATTCCACTTATGCAACTAGCTTCATCATATTTCCAACAGGATGGCGCTACAGCCATCGTCGAGAAGTTAAGAATTTTATAGATGAAGAGCACGAATATCGTTGGATAAGAAGAAATGGACCGGTTCACTGGACTGCAAGATCTCCTGACCTCACAGTATTGGATTTCTTTGTATGGGGAAGAATAAAAGAACTTGTTTATTCAACCGAAATAGCAAATTTAGGTGAATTAAAAGACCGTATTCTCGAACCGTCCATCAATAAATATTCGCAATGAAATAAAAAAACTGGCTCTAGCACGCATACAAAACCAAGCAGGACACTTTGAACACCTGTTATAACTGTTTTAATACACACATAAAAAATATACATATGTATATATATAAACCTACGCAGAATCAGTTGAGTTTTATTTTTATTATTGTTACGTTCATTAAAAAAATAATAAAACGTTATTTTTGTAGGGCATTTTCTGAAGAAAGTTGAGCCCAAAGTCAAAAAACATGCTAGAAACTGGATATCTCAAGGCCGAGATATCAAATTTGTTTAAACGCAATAACAAAGACTGATATTTCTTCTAAAAATAAATTTTTATCACTAGTATTGACAGTGCAATTACCGTTAACATGGTTGAGGGTACACCAAAGTTAACCTTTTCCTAAATTCCCGATAAATGGTATAAAAATTGGAGATAGAATATACCCAAGAATCACGCCCTTAAATAATATGCACAAATTAAGGGACACCCATGGTAATATCAGAATAATTAAAATTAATAATTAAAACAAAATGTGATTAAATTTTCAAGAGCTCTCTAAAATTCACCCACATTTTATTATGAAAAACATACAAAATTAAAATATTTCCTCTATACAAGTTAACTCAACACGAAAGACTAAAGATCTTTTATTTACTTACACAATAAATTCTCTTTGAAAATATTAATTCTAGCACAAGATTCAACAGTTGTTGGAGATGAGTGGACGCGTGAGTGATGTCGCAAGAATAAGACGTGTGCCCTATATCAGTCCCAGCTAAAGTTAGCTAAATTGTGTGTTAAAGTTCAAATATTTAAAAAAAAAAACAGTGCAGAGTGCAAATACTCGAAGATATCAGTGAATTTTGATTAATGAAATTATTTAAGTGATTAAAAAGTTTAAAACTATTTAAACTATTTATCACTTAATTTCAACTTTATAAACGCTCTCTCCAAATCCGAATCCAAAGACAATAGCCCAACTCAATTTCTCTCTCTTATCTACATGTCCACAAACGTCAAAAAAGGAACAAGATCTCAAACAAGTAAGAGAAAAAGAATGGCTTCTCCGTCCCCGACCACAACCGACCTGCCCGTCACTTCTGATATTCTGGCTGAACACCTATCCAAACATGCCGAATCTATAAGACTTGGTTTTGCTAAAGAAATGTCCATCCTTCGCAATGATTTTTTTCTTAAGATCGAGGAAGTTTCTTCAAGCTGGAGTCAACGATATGACGAATTAAACAAGACTGTCTCAAACATCATCGATCGTGTCAAAAAACTTGAAGAATGCTCCGAAAAAAATACATCTCTTCAACGCGCTGAAATAAATACCCTACAAAAACAATGCAGTGCCTTGCAAAAAAAAGAAATCTCTAGTGATGCCGTACTCTTCGGTGTACCTGCCCTTCCCGATGAAAACCTAACCAACTTATTCAATGGACTTTGCCACACAATTGATTGCCAGCCGCCTCTTCTCGCACATATTTTCCGAACTAAACTAAAAACTAACAATGATAATCCATCGTCATCGTCATTGTCACCATCTTCCTCGCCAATTATCATCAAATTTCGAAATTCATTTGAAAGAAACACTGTCCTGATGTCAGCCGCCAACTATCGTAAACAGCGCTCGACTGAACTTCGTTTACTTGATCTTGGCATTGACTCTTTTCCCAACAACAACAACAGCTGTTACTTAAATGAGAGTTTGACGAGACAAACTCGCTTTCTACTGAACAGTGCTTTGGGTTTCAAACGAAAAAAGCAACTCTTTGCTGTCCACACTAAGCACGGAAATTTGTATGTGAAGAAGACATTCAATGGTAAAGGCCTACTAATTGAAACCTCAGAAGACCTACTTGCTGCTGTTGCTACGACTGCTACTGTGACCACTTAATGGAAAGATAGTAACTTAATAATTGCATACATACACTCTTTTCTATTGATCTTCTTTACTGAATTTCTTTTTATTGATCATTGATTATTTTTTTTTTTTTTTTATTATTTATTCTCTCTTTTTTATTTATTTTAATAACTGTATACATTTTGTTCTATTTTAGATTCTCTTGTTTTGATTGATCTTTGATTTTATTTATTATTTTCTCTACTATTGTTTATTGTCTACAATTTATTTCTCTTTCTCTTTTTGTAATTTAATATATGGATACTCTTAATTCTTTTGTAAATGAGCGGAACAGTACGTATGAAAATTCAACGTCCACTTTGATAAATATTATTTCTAAACGTTGCGATGGTTTAAGGGTTGCTTATTTAAATGCACGGAGCCTTAATTCTTGCAAACTGGACTATCTTAAATATTTGTTTGCTTCTTCTTGTGTTGATGTTATTTGTGTAAGTGAAACCTGGTTTAAGCCAGATTTTTATGATCAAGCTTATGACATTCCGAATTTCAAATTATTTAGAAATGATAGAATCACTGACACGGTTGGTGGTGGTGTAGCTATTTATTGTAAGTCGTCTATCCATGCCAAAGTTGTAACCAAATCTTGCGGGACTGGCATTGAATTCATTGTTATTGAAGTCAGTGATTCTTTCACTAAATGCTTGATCTCATGTATATAATAACAAGCGGAGCTGTTCTTCAGCTCCACTCTTTACCACTCTCAGTGAATTCTGCATTTCTCATGAGCATATGATTATTTGTGGCGATTTCAATGTTGACCTGCTCAAACAAGATACGTGTGCCTTCCAGATGGAAGATTTTGTGTCATCAGTTGGAATGAATATAGTGAACACCACTTATCCAACACGCTTTGCACTTAATTGCTCTCCAAGTCTTTTGGATCTGATCATAGTGTCCGATTCATCCTTTGTTCTGCTGTACGATCAGTTATCTTTCGATATTTCCGATCATGATCTTCTTCTTTGCACATACAACATTAAATTATCAACATCTCCTAGAAATGAAACTTTTACTTTCAAAGACTTCAACTCAATTGACTTTTTCAACCTTAATCTTGCTACTGCCTCAGCTCCATGGCCAAATTGTCGCCTATATCCTGATGCGAATGATAAAGTTAACTTTTTTTTCAACATCTGTTGCTCCAACTCTTCAATGAATATGTTCCTACTAAAACGGTTAGAATCCAAAATAGTTGTTGCCCGTGGTTTACCTCGGTAGTAAAAACTGCTATCAAAAATAGAAATAAACTACATAGTAAATGGAAGCGGAGACCAAGTCTCGATAATTGGAGAGCTTTCACAGTAGCGCGTAATCGAGCAACAACCATAATTAGATCATCGAAAGTAAACTACTATTCGTCCAAACTAAATACCTCCTTACCTCCCAAAAAATTATGGGGAAACCTCAGTAAGATTGGTTTGTGCAAGGAAAAAGGCTCTCAATGCTCTTTAGATCCTGATGAGCTCAATGATTTCTTTCTTCGTAATTCTAGTTCTGTTGCTGATTCTGAAGTAAATACAGCATTTAACTCGTCGGTTTCTGTGCCTAGGCTTGAGGATTTTGAGGTTGTTAGTGAGGTTGAAGTTATGAAATGTGTGATGGCTGTTAAGTCTGACTCAGTTGGTGAGGACGGGGTGCCCATCCGCTTTGTTAAACTGATATTGCCCTTAATCATAACCCATCTCACTGACATTATCAATTGGTGCATCGTCACTGCTACTTTTCCTCTCTCTTGGAAAATTGCTAGAGTTATTCCCATCATCAAGAAAAGAGACTGCACATCTGCAGCTGATTTCAGACCGATCAGCATTCTTCCTTGTCTCTCCAAAGTCTTTGAGAAGATAATGGAGAAGCAAATTCTAAACCACGTCACTAATAATAATCTGTTATATGAAAAACAATCAGGCTTCAGAGCAAATCACAGCTGCCAAACAGCTATGGTCAATCTTCTCGAAGATATTAGAGTTGGCTATGATAAAGGTCACATTAATCTCCTCTGCTTACTCGATTTCTCTAAAGCCTTTGATAAGGTGAATCACAGCATTCTTAAATGGAAACTGCTAAACTTCTTCGGCTTCAGCGATAGAGCATGTTCGTTGATAACAAGCTATCTGTCTGACAGATTTCAAAGAGTAATTTCTGGTGGAAAATGCTCCACTCTTAGACCTGTTGAACAAGGAGTCCCACAAGGATCGATCCTTGGTCCAATTCTCTTTTGCATGTTCATTAATGATCTGCCTTTGTGTTGTTCGCATGCTTCGGTCCACTTATATGCTGATGATGTTCAACTTAACCTTGCCCGACCTTTTCATCAGCTGCATGAACTTTCTCTTTCCATCAACGATGATCTTAATCAAATAAATACTTGGTCCATTGCCAACGGCCTGCTCTTGAATCCCTCAAAATCACAAGTCATTCCAATTTCCAAGAAAAGGTTTGATATCTCTACTCTACCTGACATTTTACTAAGTGATCGTATAATCAAAGCAGTGGATCATTGTACTAGCCTTGGTTATGTAATTGACTGTCACCTTTCCGGCTATAGACACACCAATACTGTTATTGGTCGCATTTACGGATGTTTACGAAAATTATGGCCTTCAGCTCACTTTACTCCCATCGAAACTCGACGTAAACTAATCTTATCTCTTATTATTCCAATTATAACCTACTCTGAGATAGTATACAGTGATCTCGATTCATTATCCAAAAATAAATTACAAGTTGCTTTCAACGACGCAATCCGTTATGTCTATGGGTTACGGAGACATGACCATGTTTCTGAATTCTCTAAAAAATTGCTTGGTTGCACTTTGCAGCAATACATCAACGCAAGAAACTGTTTATTCTTACATAAATTAATTCATATCAATGCTCCATCATATCTTTTTAACAAACTATCTTTCAACCGATCTGCAAGAAGTATCAACATAATCCCTAAGTTAAGCAATTACCTAAACTCCTCCCGCTTATTTTTCATACGTTCTGTTACCCTATGGAACTCGCTCCCGACTCCAATTAAATTAATAATAAACCAATCAAGATTCAAAGATGCAATCTTCCTTCACTTCGCCTCTCTCTCAATTCAACCATAAACCTCTTCCTTTCCCCTCTGATCAAAGGAAATAGTTTTAAGTATTATTACTATAATTATTTTTTTTTTAAATATATCTGTATGATTTTATTAAAAGTAAATTTCTAATAATATTATCTAAGTACTATAAAAGATGTCATCTTATTGTACATACCATACTGTCAAATAAAAATGAAATGAAAAAATGAAAATGAAAATTGATTAGAATGTGGAAGTTTAAGGACATCCAGATGAAGCACTACGAATATGAAGTCAAAGTAAAAAATTTACATATCAAACACAACACTGATTAGTATAATATTTTCAAGTAAGAGGTTTTTGACTTCCAATTAGAATAACATTGTGAAACCACTTTAAAAGCTTTTGAAATTGAGAGAGAGAGCTGCTATTTCTGTTCAAAGTTAAAGAGGATAATTAGAATATAATAAAAACATTTTTTTTTTACTTTTTTAAATGGAAAATACTTAAAAGGGATTTTTGATCCTTTTCCATGAATTAAAATAACACAGAAATTAGTTAGAACTATTTGATTGTATGGATGAGTAGATTTATTTCTTAGTTAGGCTTAAATCATTAAACAAAAACTTTTAGGTCAACAATTAAACGAACACCAATATTATGATAACCTTTTTTTTTAAATAATTTACATCTATCTATTATGGGCGCACGGCAATTAAAAGCTGAAAGAACAATATTTCTAAGAGTGTTCGCTGGTTGTATTCAGTCAGAGCCGTCGTTTAGGTTTAAAAGTCATATAAATATTTCATTTTATTTCCTGTCATTTTGGGCATGAGTTGAGTGCAGTGTAATAATTTAATCAAGAAAATATTGAGCCGGGTAAAGCATTCTACATTCGTGTAGTGCGGCTAAAAAAAAAAGAATCTCCCTGTACTTGACAGTACGTTCGAAATTGGGCTCAAGGGTAAACTGAAGAGCATTCCTAGAAGTACGGGTATTACGGTTGCACTAGAGCACTATTTGTGAAAACAACGGTAAGATAATGAAACCAATGAAACATTACGGCGGTGCTCGAGAGATACAAATGTTTTAGTTAGACAACGGTCGCCTATCATTTTTACAGATCTCTTTTGAATTCTGTTTAAGAGATTCAAGCGGCTTTTTGGAGCACAGCCAATTCAGAAGAGGTACAAAAAATTCTTACATCGGCGGAGCAAACCTAAACACTTAGTAGCGTTTTCGGCAACGTTAAATATGTGATCACTTCACAAAAGATGGTCTGCAATGCATGAGCCATACTCTGTTCAACAAAAATTGTCAGTACAGGCCTTATGGCAGAGCTTACCATTATCATTCTAAATTACAAGCAAGGAGCTTATTAAGTGGATTTTATTAAAAATCTTTTGGGATTTGAAGCTTTTGAGAACAAGTTTTTTGAAGTTGAGTATGTTGAGTGTTGGGGATATTGCAAACTAGGGAAACCCTGTGAGAACTTTAAAAGGCGACACACTTATGCAAGCCGATGAAACCAGAGTGAGAGGCAAACATCCTATCTTCCTTGTACTGACAATTTTTGTTGAACAGAGTATAGAATTTCCTCGATGCAATTGCCACCCATAGAAAGTGGCATTGGGGAGGGTTAGGCTTAAGTGACAATAAACAGCATTGAGTTTTCGAAACAATAAATTCCACAGGGTTTTTGATTTTCCTTTGGACAAAGCTGTAAAGATCAGAATTTAATGAACTTATCATATGCTCTGCCGTTGGAAATACACATCCGAAGGACAAGGATGTGATCTAAAAACGAATATAAAAAGCTGAGGGTACTGTCGTCAGCGAAACAATTAAGTGGATTAGAAGTTTCAGACTGGTGATCATTTATGAACATAAGGAAGAGTGTCGAAAACAAAACGGAGCCCTGGGGCACACCAGCGTTTATTTTGCGGATATCAGATTTGAAACCGTCCAATACTACTTGTATTTGGTATCATCGATACCAAATGCAAGCATTTTCAAAAAGAGAGCTTGATGCCAAACTCTATCAAATGCTTTTAAAGTATCAAGTGCAATAATCTAACTTTCTCGAAAAAGATGTTAAGATTTGTGCCAATGGGTAAGATAGACCATCAGGTCACCAGTGAACCTATTGCTACGAAAACCATAATGCCCGGTCATAGAGAAGCTTTCATTCAATATATTTCTTGAGCTGATAATTTATAAGGCTTTCAGGAAGGGACGTTAGTGCAATTGATCGAAAGTTAGAGGGGGAGAAGGATTCGCCTTTTTTTAGGGACATGCTGGACAAATGCTGTTTTCCATCTACTCGGAAAGAGACCTGTAGAGTAGGACCGATGAAAAGCATACGCAGTGGTTTTTGCCAGCGACGAACAAGACCCCTTCATAACAATAGGAGGGATACTGTCAGGGCCAGCGGATGTCCATATGTCAAGATCTTTTAGTAACATACTCTAGCAACTGAACGAGTGCGAAAGAAGATTCGTCCCATAAAATCGTTTACGCTTTCAAGTACAGGAGGAGTCATGTCACTCTCTGGTAGCGTCGAGTTACGAATAACAGCAAACTGTTCTGCAAGCAAATCGGCTTTATCGGTTTGAACATAATCTGATTTGTGACCATATCTGCACTGAAGTCTACATTACTATAGAGGAAGCATAGTGACCAGTTAAATTTCCCGAAGAAATCATTGAGACCGTCCCATTTGGCTTTCTCGAATAGCTAAACGTTTCTCAAAGGGTTTTTTTTTCTTCTTTAACTGGGGTTTTTTGACACGTAAAATTTGCATATATGACACAATGTTCTGATGTGTCTAGAGACGATAATACATTTATATTGTATTTATCAGGGTCAGAGTCAAGGAACAAATCTAGACTGTTGGCGCATTGACATACAACGTCAGGAATCCGAGTTGGCTCTACAACAAGCTGAGTCAGGTTCTTTAACTTACCAAAAATCTCGACATATCTTCTTTCGGGTGTTGACCAAACAGAATATCGCAGCCACGAATAATTGTGTACATTGATATCGCCCGTAACAAAAACCTCGTTGTGCGGAAAATGGGAAACAATTCTCTGGATAGATTCGGACAGAGTATTGAACTCATTAGAAGTCCAATTATTATCCAAACTTGGACTGCGATAAATAATTAAATAATTATTAAAATAGGATTTACGACAAAATCGGACAAATCTCGCACTTGGCATCTTGGTTTCCTAAGACAAGAATCCGCTACTGAAAAATATATTCCTTAACAGTTTAAAATGGGGATATGTTCCTTTATCATGGCGCGAAGTCAAAGTGGTTTTCATTCCAAAAGCTGGCAAGCCCAGTCATACAGAAGCAAAAGATTTCAGGCTAATTAGTCTGAGATTGTTTATTCTTAAAACGTTTGAAAGACTGATAGACTTACATATTCGTGACACTCTGAAACTGGTTCATTTATCCCAACAGTGCAATAGGACATGCTCAAATTCTTCAGAAATATTTGGGTGATAGTATCATTACAGATTATACAACACCCGAACTTGACTTCTATAACCATTCCAAACTGCCTTTCCAAGCAGAGAAGAATGGCTGAACAACCAACCCTACGCCAGTGAATCAGCAATAGCAATCTATACTGATGGCTCCAAAATGTACACAGATGTTGGTGCAGGCTTTTTCTCAGAACCTCTTGAGCTAAACAATTCACTTAGGCTCCCAGATCATAGCAGTGTCTTCCAAGCGGAGGTCCTGGCAGTGACAACAGCTGCTAGACAGGTATCAATGATGGCGATACCACGGGCTGATATCACCTTTTACATTGACAGCCAAGCGGTAATAAAAGCGATTTCTGCCACTGTGATAAAATCGAAGCTTGTCTCTTGCTGTCGCGAAGAGCTTAAGGCTCTTGCCACGCAGTACAATATTAGACTCTGCTGGGTACCGGGACACAGCGGCATACCAGGTAATGAAAATGCCGATGAGTTGGCAAGACAGGGATCAACGCTTGACGCTAGTCATGCAACATTAAACAGAAAATTTCAGATTTAATCCTAAAGAAATCCAATGAAAGGTGGAGTCTACTTGACACCCGTGATACCAGTAGGAAAGTATGGCCTTGCTTAAAAAGCAGAGGACTGACAAAATTATGCAACTTAGTAAGAAGTCCCTTCGCTCTCTTACGAGCATAATCACCGGACATAATTTACTAAAATATCATAAATTTAAAATGAAACTAAGTACAGATGACCTATGTAGAGGATGTGGTGATGAAGAGGTACATACATGAAGACACATCACACTTCCTCTGTCATTGTCCTTCATTATGCCACCAGAGAAGGAAATGGCTTGGTAGTTACTTCTTTGACAACTTAGAAGATCTTTCTAATATTTCAGGAATTCACATATTGAACTTCGTCAATGCCTCAAAATGGCTTGACTGATTAACAGAACACATAGGTTTTTATCAGAAGAGAGTGATTACACTCACGGGTAACACAATGGATCTACATTGATCTAAGTGTGACGATAGTGACATCAATTGTCAGCCCAACAACCTAACCTAACCTAAGACAAGAATCGATCTTCATAAAAGCCTCCTTCATTAAACACTTACAGCCATATTTATAAACTCATAACAGCGGGTACATAAAGGTATACAGCCCTTAGAATGCCTCTAAACGCAAAAGTGGTATTTATAAAACTTATGGAACGTTGAATACGGGCATTATAAGCTAAACGCTTAGGAGGTTGAATAGTGGCTATATAAGGACGTTTTAGTATTAAATTGTCACTGTCATTTTGAAATCGCATTAAATATTGCGATTACCAAAACAAAAATGCCTTTTTTTTTATTTGTTTATTAAATTAGACCGGCAGAGCAGATGTTTTTGTTTTCTTTGACAAACAGCTGAGCTGTGTTATGGCGGGAAATGTAATAGATTTTCACTATTTTGTACTATATTTGACACAAGCTCATCCTAACTATGATGGGTAGGCAAATGTTTTATAAATACTCGTACGAACTTGTATAGTGAATGAATAAGTCCTTATACATTGCATAACTATTCCCCCGTTTAGCGAATTCTTATAAATAGGTCTGTTATTGTTTAATACTAATTTGCTAATTCGCTGCAGACAAACTAAATTTAAGTCTTAAGTTGGTTACTAGACCCTGGTTCTCTTCGGACTGTTGCACCACCATACTTATTCATTTATTTTATTTTATTTCTGCAGAAGCTGCATGGACGAAGAAGAGGAGGAATCGATCCCTCACTTTCTCTGTACATTTCCTGCTTTTTGCCAAAGATGTAGACTCTATCTGGGCGATTTCTATGACAATCTCGCTCGTTTCATAAGGATTAGAGCGAAAGTCTCCATTTTTTTTTTTAATTTTAAATGTTTTTCTTTTTAATTTTCTTAATATCGCACTACATGCGAAATTCGTACTGATATTTCAACAAAGCGACATCCCTGGTTATGTTGCAAGCTTCCATTAAAAAAAAAACTAGACCTAATTAAAAGCTTGATGCACACTTATAACAAAAATTAGAAATATAAAACAATGAGCATAATTTGCCACAATTAAAACTGATTTTTACTTCGGCTTAGGTTCGACTAAAAGGTCAAATTAGTTAACATTTACGGCGCGCCGGAGAAAGGTCAACGAAATTGTAATTAAAACAAATTTTTCAATCTAATTTTCTTTGTGAAAGTCTATAAGAATTAAAATAAAACGAAAATGTAATATAGTGTGGATGTTGAAATATGAGTTAAAAGAGTCCTTTGATGTTTTTGAAGGTAAATAATAAAATATTCATTCTTTGTATGTTTGGTGTCTAGGTAAAGTACTTTGTCAAAGTTCCTTTTCATCCATTTAACTTTAGGAAAATAAAAAAAAAAAGAAAAAAAAAACTTTTTATAAAATGAATAAGTAATACCTATCTTTCGAAAATATAATATTCTACACAAAAGCGAGGCTATAAAGAAATTACAATTTGAATTCTCTTCAAGGTTTTAATATTAACAAGGGTTTAAATAACGAGAAGCAGATTTTTGGAGACAGAACTTAAATCCATCATACAGGTTTTCGAGACATTCCACTTAGAAAATGAATAAGAAGTGTTTTCCGCTGTTTTTGATGTACTCGTAGACGCAAGTCTTCACCCTATTTTTTTTCTCATTTGTTGAGGTTATGTAACGAAGTGCAAAGATTTTTGAAATGTTCAATACTCTCCTTAAAAATTCATTTGAAATCTTCCGAAAATGTTTTGTGCTCTTTTCTATAAGAAATCCCGTGTTGAAATTTATATTTTTTTTATTATGTGGGGTCAGGTGGAAACTCACAACTATCTTAAAAGATTTCTTTGAGATTAAAAGAAATATTGGAAGTGTTTTTTTTTTTTTTTTTGGAAAAGTCAGGTCAGCAAATTTAAACTATTAAATTAAATAAAACAAGCTTTTAATCACCCTTATGAACTGAATGCCCATTTTTGGCTCATAATAAAATTTGGCACGAATAAAGTGGGCCCGACAATTCCGTCTGTCTGTCTGTATCTCGATCTAGAGCCTAAGACACTGGACCTATTTTCTTCAAACTCGCTACTTAAGGGTGTTCGGTGATTCCCTAGAGGGGAAATTGAAATTTTTTTAGCTCCAAAACTTACGGTACCCCCATTACATCAGTAATGCATAATCTTATTTATCTCGAAAACGGCTCTAACGATTTTGATAAGAAAAAATTAGGTGTAATATTATGGACTACGTTTTGGTAAAAAATAAAATGCACGACTGGGTCGCACGAACTTGCTCCTATGTAATAGACTAAGAATTTTTAAAACGAATGTTATTAAAGAAAACTGTTCATAAGGATAAAATTAATTTTTTAAATTCTTTTAGCAGTAAAAGATAAAAACAGAGTGCTGTGCAAATATGAATTTATGCAAGAACAAAAATTATAAGGCGTTGTAGTGGTTCCCTAAAAAAAAACAAGCTTTTATGTACAACATTTTTAAGGAAAAATTTTGGTACGCCAACTTTAAGTTTTTATTATTGTACGAAAGAGAGTTAAATATTAAGCCGTTTTTGGGATATCGAATTTTGCAAAAATAAAAAAAAAATTTTTTTCCAAAAATTGAAAAAATATTTTTTTTTAAGTTTTGAAATGCAATGTTTTTCAATTTTTTTAGGAGTTTCTTTATAAAGTTTTTTTCAACCATTACCTAGCTTTAACTAAATGAAATTTTTTGAATTTTTTTTAATTCTGTGGGACAGTTTTTGAGAAAAAAAATATTTATAAAATTTCGAAAAAAATTCGTAGGGCAGGTACCGTTATTTTTGGTCTTAAAAAAAAAAAAGAAAAAAACGTGCGGGGGGGGGGGAAATGAAAACCCATTTCTAATAAGTTTAGGCTGTAGTCGAACAGACAGACAGACAGAATTGCGAGACCCACTTTCTTTGGTCTTCGCTATCATCGTAATGTCAACTTTGATCATCGAACAGACAGACAGACACAGACAGAATTGCGAGACCCTCTTTTTTGGTCTTCGCTATCATCGTAATGTTAACTTTGATCAAAGTCTCGAGTTCGATTTTTTTTAGGAATGCATAACTTGCCTTATAGTACCTATAAGTCGAAAGTAAAAATTTTGGAGGGAAATGTTATTAACGGTACCTGTCATAGAACGGTTTTTTTGATTTTCGAATTTAACATCAACGGCTCTAACGATTTTTACAAAAAATTTTGTGCAGAAGCTCTTATGCATTTGAAAAAATATAATCTAAATTTTTTTTTTCGAAAAAATAGTGTTTGGATTTTTAAAAAAATAATACATTTTTTTTTTTGAAAATTCAGTTTGTCGAAAACGGATACACGAATACATTTTTAAATTACGTTATAAAATGTACATATTTTATTGAATACTAACAATTTGCATATAATTTTTTTTTTATAAAAATTTTAAGGAAAATTTAGCACACAAAAAACATGTTTCAGTGTGTCTGTATGTCTGTACCTCTCTCTGCAGCCTAAAGCACTAGACCTATGTTCTTCAATCCCGGTAGTTAAGGGGTTCGGTGATTCCCTAGAGGGAAAATTGAATTTTTTTTTTAGCTCCAAAACTAACGGTACCCCCATACACCAGTATTGCAAAATCTTGTTTATCTCGAAAACGGCTCTAACGATTTTGATAACAAAAACTATGTGTGATATTATGGACTTGGGACTACATTTTTGTAAAAAAAAAATATGGGGCAAAATGTTATTAGGGGTACCTGCCATAGACCGGTTTTTTTTTTATTTTCGACTTTCTCATTAACGTTTAAAATAATATTGCATACCTATACAAATATTTTTTTTTTGTTTTTTGGAAACAAAAAATTTCAATTTAATTTTTTTTAAAAATCAATATCTTGAAAACGTATGAACGATTATTTTTTGAAATTATTTCCTAAAATCTATATTACTAAGCACTTAAAATTGGCATCCCAAATGTTGTTCTAGAAAAATTTGAAAGAAATTTGTTATATAAAAAATTACTTTAATAAAACGATTTTTAAACTTTATTTGCGTAAATTCATATTTTTCCAGAAATCAGACAGCAATTCCATGCATTTGAACATTTTTATCTCATTAAATCCATGTTTTATATTTATAAAATGTATTTTAAAATCCAAAGTACTTTTAAATAAGAGCAAGTTCGTGCGATCCAGTCGTACATTTTATTTCGTACTCGTACAGTTGCAAGAGTCCTGAAATATCTTGATATACAAACATCCTTTGGCCCGGATAGTATCCCTCCCATTGTTCTGAAGATGTGATCTTCAACGCTGGCAAAAGCACTGCGCAAGCTTTTCGATCTGTTCTACTCTATTGGTCCCTTTCCGAGTGGATGGAAAACAGCATTTGTTCAGGCTGTCCCTAAAAAAAGGCGAATCTTCTTCCCTCTCAAACTATCATCCAATTGCACTTACGTCCCTTCTTTCCAAGATCATGGAAACTGATAAATTATCAGCCCAAGAAATATCTCGAACAACGAAAGCTTCTCAATAACCGGCAGTATGGCTTTTGGAGAAAGTAAGATTTTTAAACTTGATATTTCGAAAGCATTTGATAGAGTTTGGCATCAAGCTCTCTTATCGAAAATGCGTGTTTTTGGTTTTGATGAATCTCTTCTTCGTTGGATTAGAAATTACCTTTCAGGCCGCTCAATACAAGTCGTGTTGGATGGTCTCAAGTCTGAAATTCATAAAATAGATGCTGGTGTACCGCAGGGCTCCGTTTTGTCTCCGACCCTCTTCCTCATGTCTATCAATGATCTCCTATCTAAAACTTCCAATCCATTAAATTGTTTTGCGGATGATAGTACCCTCATCTTTTCATATTCGTTTCAAGAATCATTTCCGTGTTCTTCGGAAGTGGAACTTGAATGCTGTCTTCTATCTTCTTCTTCTTCTTCCTTTGTTTCGGCGCTGTTATGATCTCGATGTCGAGGGGATCATAACTCTCCCACGTATCTGCTTCACACTAGTGATCCGCCTGTGGGGTTCGCCGGGTTGACCTCAGAAATCGGCGGCAAGCCTCCCGGTTTTGTATTGTTCCATTTCTGAGGCCAACTGAATGCTGGTGTTTTTGCATTTGTTTGTACCAGGAGTGTTTAGGCCTACCTTTCTTTTTATTCCGAATTGGAACGTTGTATGATATTGCCTTTTTGACGGGGTTCTCAGGATCTCTCCTTTGAACATGGCAATACCAACTGAGTCGGTCGTGTTCAATTTTTTGGGAAATGGTATTCTTAACATGAAGGCTTCCTCGGATCTTCGTACTTCTAATTCGATCAAGCTTTGTAACTCCTGCTGTCATACGAAGCATCTTCATCTCAGCTGCCGTTAGCTTACTCTCATACTTTTTGTACATTGTCCAACATTGTGAACCGTATGTGAGTGCTGGACGCACAACTGAAGTGTAGAGCTTTCCTTTCAGCTTAGGGGGCATTTTTCGGTCACAGAAGATAGCAGAATTTTCCCGCCACTTCATCCACCCTACGCTTACGCGATGATTGATATCGTCATCACAAGTAGCTTCGCTATTTATCATAGACCCCAGATATTTAAACTTTTCACACTTGGGAAGCACTACTCCATTCAAATAAATGTCTGGAATAGGCCTGTGTGGATCAGAAAATGGGCAGCATAGGTATTCTGTCTTTTTCGCGCTTATGCGGTACCCACTTCCTTCTAGAACATCCACCCATACGTCAAGTGCTCGTTGTAGGGATTTAGGGTCTTCACTTATGATGGCTCCATCGTCAGCAAAGAATAACTGATGCACTTTTGGATCCGTCACTTTGCCTTCAAGCAGGTAATCAAGAACTGTAATAAAGAGCAGGGGACTCAAGACACTTCCCTGGTGTTCACCTACTGTGATTTCAAATTCTTCGGTGACTCCAGCTGCGCATCTTACTTTAGTAACTGCTCCATCATACATGTCCATAATTATCCGCACATAGGTTTCTGGAACTCCTCGTTGCCTGAGGGCCACCCATATTAGATCTCGTGGTTGCCGATCGAATGCTTTTTCAAAATCAACCAATACGACATGCAAATCTTCCAAAGAATCCCGATGTTTTTCCATAATTATTCTTATACTCTGGATTGCATCCGTGGTTGACTTACCCCCGACAAACCCGCACTGGTCATCAGATAGCCTAATTATTTTTCGCAGTCGGCTACCCAAGACTCGCTCAACGATCTTCATGGTGTGTGACATCAGCTTAATCGAACGGTAATTATCACAGCTTCGAGTATCACCCTTTCCTTTATAAATTGGAAGAAGGTAACTTTCCCTCCATTGATTAGGCATGCGATCACCTCGTATAAGTTTGGAGACAAGAATCATGAGCCATCTAAACCCGATGTCTCCCATCTTTTTCCAAAACTCTGAGGGTATTTCGTCTGGGCCAACAGCTTTTCCCTTTTTGGAGTATTTTACCGCCTCACTAACTTCTTCGACTGTGACGTCGGATACTTCGCTTAAGTTAGGTGAAGCTATTGGAAAGTACAGCCTTGGAAATTGTTCGTTTAGAAGTCCGTCACAATACTGTCGCCACCTGTGAAGAATTTCGTTGTCTTCCACAAGAAGTTGGCCTTGAGCATTGTTAATGAACTTTGGCGAACAAATCTCCTGGGCATTTCTTCTTCTTTGAGCGGCTATTTTGAAGATAGTTGCGCCCTTATTCGTGTTTTGCCGTAGCTCTTGAATAGCACCAGCTGTCGGGGTAGAAATTTCATCCAGCTCCCGATACAGGTTTTCTGTATTCTTTGCTTGAATTTGGGCGCACTTCTTCTTCGCTTCTTTCTTGCAGTTTCTATATTCCACTTCGAGGCGTGACTTTTGCTCTGTATCATTAGAGGGGCACTTCGACCAAGCCTTAAAAGCCATTTTCTTTTTACTTATAACTGATTTAGCTTCATCATTCCACCACCATGTTTCTTTGCCTTGTTGGTTGTGTCCTTTTGAAACCCCTAACAGTGTTTTGGCTTTTTCTTTGCAAGTTCTCTGTAGGAGATCCCACATACTTTGTGCTGTACTCTCTTCATTTCGAACTATATCGGTGTTGTTATACAGAAAGTTTTGCATATTCGAAATGAAAGCTTCGCCTTTTTCCTTATCCAGATTATACCATTTGATCTTCCCAAAAGTTTTTGTATGTTTGTTGTCGTTCACTGTCTCCATAAAAAATTCTGTCAGTAGGAGACGGTGTTGGTGGGCGATCGCTTCTCCTAGTATCACTTTGCAATCTTTTACCCGGGGTTTCATGAAACTAGATACCAAATGGTAATCAATCTGGGTTTCATTTCCACCACTACTGTAAGTGACCAGGTGTCGGCTTTGTTTGACGAACATGGTATTTAGTACGATAAGACCGTATGTTTTGCACATGCTCAGGATGTCTTCACCAGGAGGGTTCCTGGTGCCGTATCCGAGGCCTCCATGGCAATCTTCATAGTCTTCGTTTGTCTTGCCGACATGTCCGTTCAAATCTCCGCCCACGAACAAAAACTCTTCCTTTGGGATGTCCTTAAGTAGATTGTGAAAGTCTAGCCAAAATGCATCTTTTTCCACCTGCTCACATCCAATTTGGGAGCATATGCAGTGACAATATTCCACAACTTTCCTTTAATCACCAATTTAAGGGACATCAAACGGTCGCTGGATTTCGAAATGGTCAATACGCTGCCTAATAGATGTTTTGCAAGGATGATTCCGATTCCGTTTTTACCCTTTTCCGTTCCATAGTAGAACATCTTATAGTTTTTTGTCCTCGTATCCAAGAAACGGGCCCTGTTTCCCGTGTTTCGCCATTTTGTTTCTTGAACACATAAGATGTCCACTCGCCTTCTTTTCATCATCTCTTCCAGCTCGAAGCTTCGACCTGTCATACTGCCAACGTTCCAACTCGCAACTCTCAGATTTTGTATAATCTGCGGCATTACTTTGCTAGCCCCCGGAATCCGTCTAGCTCTGACCCGAGCATTGCTGCTCGGTCCAGGATCAGTACCATGTGTAACAATGGTAGTGCCTGGCGGGGTAGTGTCATTTCGGAATGCTGTCTTCTATCGTTAAAGTGAAATCCTCCCCTTGTGCCGCTGTCCTTTTTACTTGCATTGAGGAAACTAAATAGCTCTCAGTTCCCGGTATGTGCATCAGAGACCACCTTGTGTGGAATGATCACATATTCGACGTCGCCAAAACGCTGCTAAGAGGTTAGATTTCCTTCGACGTTGCAAGAAGTTTTTCACTCTTTCTGATCTAGCTGTAATCTATAAGGCTTATATCCGTCCAAAGCTCAAGTACAATTCCCATATTTGGGCAGGTACTCCAATAATCCACTTGAGTCTTCTTCATAGAATTAAAAAAAGAGCTTTAAAAATGATAGGTGAAAGAAATATAACGGAAACATTTGCATCTCCCGAGCACCGTCGCAATTTTCATGTCTATCGTTATTTTACCATTATTTTTATAAACACTGTTCTAAGGAAATAGCCAGCTGCAATTTGTAATGTTTTCAGTGCCTATTTATATTAAAGTTAATGTCAGCCAAGTAAGAAAAAGATTTCAAAAGCCCAAAGTTTTGGGCAATTTCGTCAAAAATGATCACAGTTCAGTTTACCCGTTTCGGTCTTGAACAAGAAGGCAGACAAAAATGCGAGATTGACTTTCCTTTTCGAGTAAGAATTCTAAATGTTGTTCAACAACTGAATTTCTCCCCTTCCCTGTTCTTCGCTAATTCTACAACATTTTCTGTGTCAATGAATGCAGCAGCATCAGGATCAGCATCAAAAAAGCTTCTTACAATTAAATAACATCAATGAAACAGCGACGACAACAACAACGAACGCGAGAACGCGAGACACTCTGTCTAGAGTTTTTGCCTTTAAGAATCCATCGCATACTGAACGAAAAAAAAAATAAACTGTGGTGGCCGCCACCCGCCAATCATTTATCTCTTACCTTTTGTCTCTCAACAAAATATAAAGTACACACTTCCTGCGCTGAGCGAGATCAAGTTAAGTCATGCTTTTGTCTCGTCATAGTCGCTTGTCTTTGATCTCACGACGACATGCTAGCGATAGGTACATATATTTAAGTATAGAAGCAAAAAACATAGAAAAAAAGCACAAGAGCACTTGAGTTTTTCGTTATTCAACTCGTTTAATCACTTGCTTCTAAGTGAAACACCTTTATATGAAGGAGAGCCCCCAGTCAGTCGCTCATACTGACAAACCATTAA
Organism: Philhelius festivus; assembly: GCA_963931855.1. NCBI lineage: Eukaryota > Metazoa > Arthropoda > Insecta > Diptera > Syrphidae > Philhelius > Philhelius festivus. The sequence continues at coordinate 171,341,189 of OZ007555.1, read as the reverse complement.
GTCTGTGCCTGCATATGCATATAGGAAACATTCTTAATTCCAACGTCTTTCTTTTTTTTTAATAATAAAAAGTAAAAAATAAATCAAAAACCATTGACACAAAGGAACATAGAACCACACAATAATCAGCTCAACTTTTGACGACACAAGTTTTTCTCATTAGCTTTTTGCATAACAAAAAACACAAAAAAAAAATACCTACCTAATATTAGTATCTCTTTATCTCTCTCTTTCTATCTTCACATCAAAGGAACCACACTAAAACCACTTACAAAGAAAAAAATATATATGTACTCCTACCTATGCACAGGTACCTGTGTGTTGAATTTTATATAGGTAGGTACCGTTGTACAAAACATTTCAACAAAATAGTTTTTGATTTTTTCTTTCTCTGACAGTCCACAGAGAGTTCTCATTATTACCTTCGTCATCAGTTGAGTTTGCATTTTGCAAATAATGCTCCATGCTAATTATCAAACAACGGGACATCGAAAAGCGAGTATACTACACGACACGACACACTACCCACTACCGTTACTGTTTGCAGTTGAGTATTTAAGAGCACAAACACCGTTAGTCGCGTCGCCACTAACCGACAGCACTAGATTATGATTTAATTCAATCTTTTGTTTTGTTTAAGGTTTTGGGATCTTTTTGTCTTAAGTTCTCGAGAAGTGGTTTTCGATTTTTGTTTTGTGTGCCGAAACGCGAAATACCAAAAAGGAAGGAAAATACGTTTAACTCTAACGTTACGAAGCTTAATTAATTTCCCAAGAAACCTCCACTCACTGCCTGTGTGTACTTTGGTAGCTTTCAGTCGCCGATGCACCACGTAGCAGCTGTAGCTGTCTTTCCGTATCCTTTTTGTTTTTATTTCAATAAAAAGAACGTATCTTCATAGGAGAGCTCGGTTACAAAACGCGCGTTACCCAGTTTTTCATCAAATAACAAACTGTGAACAACCAACAGCAATGAAAAGATGTCTAATACTGGTGCTGTTCTCTATTTGTCTACGGTGGTGACATCCTCCGATTCAGGAATTCATCATCATCGTCATTTTCATCATCATCATCATCATCAGCTGCAGAAAAGCGGCATCAGTATCACATCTTGTGCGTACAAACACAAATACACAACTCAATTGGGATAGAGAAGACGATTTCAAAGGTACTACATATACCTATATCTTTTTGTGTGTTGTTTTTGTTGTTATTGTACGTGTATGTGTGTTAATATTTAAAACTTTTCCTTTCATCCTTGTGCCACCCGACGAAGCAAACCCAATCTTAACCCTCAGCCTGAAATGGAACCCTCTGCCTCGCTCTCTGTTGCTCTCGCTCTTCTTCTGGTTTGCTCACGCGTTTGTTCACAAAAGAAACCTCTTAAAAGCCACTTTCCGAAAGATCAAAGTAGATCAAAGGAAGCTCCCATTCATGTCTGACTGGATGGTGGTGGTGATGGTGGAGTACGGTGTGGTGTGGTACGATATGGCATGGCATGGCAAAGTATGGTGTCTGTCGACAAGGAGAGCAGATGGAACTCAGGAAGGAGGACAACAATGGTTAGGTAGTGTTGTGAGGGCGACGTCGACGACGAGGACGATAACGAAGACGACGAAGGCCAAGGGAGGGTGCTGGTAGAAACAAAATAATTAAATTAAAAACATCAATGGACCATTTTCCATCAAAGAAAAACGGTGAGATATTATTCTCTTTTCTCTCGTCTCTCGTCTCGCTCCTAACCTAAGTCACAGCCATCAGGATATCATCATCGACTCTAGCTCTCAACTATGTATACCTCTACACCCCTTAACACTCGCGATGGGTCCTTTTTTGTTAAGTTGTTACAACAATACGACTAGGTATACATTCTAGAGAATTTTAGAAAATTTAACTTTTTGTTATTTTAGCATAGGTAGATATAAAGGTTATCATTTTACGATGGTGAATAACATACTTAGAATTTATCTATCTACAATTCAGTTATAGAGTTATTATATGTACTCCTACTATGCATACACAGAATATTCCCTCCCATAAATGTAGAGGAAAACGTTTCATCTTTTTTGTTGTTGTTTTTCTTTGATTTACACAACAGTTAGTGGTGGGTGGACTTGGGTTGGTTGGTTGGTTTTTAAATTCACATGGTAACCATTTGGATGGTGTTCTGGTGCTCGTCACAAAATGAATTTGGTTTTATCTTTGAAGAGTTGTGTAATGAATGCTTTTTGTTATTTTCATTATTTTTGATTTGATTTTTTTTGTAAAAAGGTTTGGTTGTCATGGTCAAAAACAAAACAAAAAAAAAAGAAACATTTCATTTTGAATATACAGCCACAAAAAGTTATAATAAAAATCGCGTAGTGAAAATGTTTTTGTTTGAATTAAAATATATTCTTGAATAAGCCTTTTTTAATTGCGAGGAAAAGACTTGTTTAATTTTTGGAGTTTTGATGACGATTGAGTGAAAAAATACAAAGTAGGTTAAGGCTTATCATCGTTCCGATTTATATTTACCTATACATTACATCTACAGGAACTTGTAAACATTTCTTGCAACGTCGAAGGAAACCTAAATACTTAGCAGCGTTTTTGGCGACGTCGAATATTTAGTCTTTCCAAACAAGATGCACATACTGAGAATTGAGAGCTGTTCGGTTTCCTCAATGCAAGTGCCGCTCATGGAGAGGTGGGTTGCGCTTTACGACAGGGGACAGCATTGAGTTTTTAAAGCATTAAATTCTACTCGGTTTATGGTTCCCCATTCGACAATGCTATCGAGATCAGATTTTAATTTAATTTAATGGATTAGAAGTTTCAGACAAAAGATCATTGATGAAAACCAGAAAGAGAATCGGAGACAAAACGGAGCCCTGGGGTACACCCAGTGCCGGATTAGCCACGAAGCAAGAGTAGCAAATGCTACGGGCCCCGCGCATTTAGGGGCCCCGCGCACCAACGTTTTCTGACCATAAAAAAGTATTATTTATATATTAGATTTAGTTACAATTACTAAGAAGAAAATATTTGCACCAAAATGATCAACTAAAATTTTATTTTTCTATCTGCTGGTCATACCATGTTTCGCACCGCACTACACGCAAATTGGACAACGGTATGAAATGCAGGTGTTTATTGTCACCATTGATAACGTACTCACTGCTTTAGGTAAACGTATGAACAGAACAGTTATCATAAAATTGCTGGCATTTTCGGAATATTCCGAGAGCTAAAATCTCTTCCTGATTCAAAATAGCTATTTTGGCCTTTAGTCCAGTCCACAAAAATTGGCGTTTCGTCCGGGTGATCGCACATGGACTCATCAGTTGACTGTGAGGACCTTGTCAATACGCAATTTTTATTAAATTCAGTTCATCTTACATCGATTTTTTGACAAAAATCCAATGTGAACTATATCCAACCAAGATTAAAATTGTAATCATTAACGTTGGAATATTTTGCTATTTTGAATCAATAATTCAACAAGTCCATTAATAGTGAAGTCTTCTACCTGGCTGATTTATTTCAGTAGTATATAGAATTTGTATTATAAAAACCTTCATATAGAATCAAAGCTGAGCCACGGGCAAAATATTCCAACTTTAATGAGTACAATTTTAATCTTGGTTGGATATAGTTCACATTGGATTTTTGTCAAAAAATCGATGTAAGATGAACTGAATTTAATAAAAATTGCGTATTGACAAGGTCCTCACAGTCAACTGATGAGTCCATGTGCGATCACTCGGACGAAACGCCAATTTTTGTGGACTAAAGGCCATAAAAGCTATTTTGAATCAATAATTCAATAAGTCCATTAATAGTGCTGTCTTCTGCTTGGCTGATTTATTTCAGTCGTATATAGAATTTGTATTATAAAAACCTTCATATAAAATCTCTTCCACCAGAAGAAATTTTGAAAAAATCTGCAACCATAGTAAGTGCTTACGCAGATGGAGGACAGTCTGAGCAACGAATTAGTGCAGTTCGCTTCAATGCTCAATTCGGATGTGGCTGGTATTATTGACAGCAGGAATCTTGAGGCTCTGGAAATGCAGGTTTACAAGCTGTTGATAAATAACTTTTTACAATCTTGTTTCCCGAACGTTGAAATTGCTTTGCGCATTTATTTGTCTCTCATGATCACCAACTGCAGTAGTGAACGATCTTTCTCAACATTAAAACGTGTTAAAAATGAATTGAGCCAACAACACCTTAATCACCTCACTTTAATGAATTTTGAACATGATTTACTCCGATAGGTCGATATCAACAGCATTATTTATAAATTTTCCCAAATTAAATCAAGAAAAGTTTTGTTTTATTTAATACCATAAACTTGATAAGTACCTAACCTAAAACAGTCTAAGGGCCCCTTAATAGAATTTGCTACAGGCCCCGCGCTGGCTTAATCCGGCACTGGGTACACCAGCATTTATTTTATGAATTTCAGAATATTAATCATTGAGCATTGAGCGGCTCGAAAGGTAGTTAGTTTAGTTAAAATTGACTTTTATTTCAATTAAAAAATATTACAATTATGGTTTAGACTAAGTCATAATGGGTTTGGCCTAAGGCCGTCTACCAGAGTTGACAAAATATAAACTGAAGTTCCTATATTAAAAATCTCCTTCTATTATACGCTTTCTATAACGAAGTGCTGCAGCTGTGTAGTTATATAGGATATCCCATCCCTTCTCTCCGTTTAAAATATTAATTGCTTCATCTTCATCTAGTACATGTTTTCCAAACATTGATAGTCGAAATTCTTTTAGAATTGGACAAACGCCAAGAAAATGAAAAACATCCTCTCTCTTTTTCATGTTGCACAGGTCACAAATTGTTGGAAGATCTGGTCGATGTGGAACAAAATTTAAAAGGACAAGTTCACCTCTCATTTTGAAGATAGTACTTATTTTTTTAGATGAGTAACTGTTGAGGAAATATGTTTTTGCATTTAAAAAATGGTTTAGTTTGCTGTAATAGTTCCTGAACAATGATGATTGGGCCTCTTCGACATATTGGTCATACGTAAGTCTGCCAATATTCTCCAAAATAGCGTTAAATTTTTCTCTTAACAGATGAGGTGGCTCATTCACATGAACTGTCATATTCATTCCGCATTCGGACGCTATTTTCTGCCATTCCTCGCACATGTTTTCATTTTTTCTAATTATGCTTTTTAATATTATGTTTGGTATTCTACAATCGTTCATCTCTAATAATTTTAAGACATAATTGAAGTGTGTTTTGAGGGTGTACAAGCGCAGGGGAGGAGTTCCCGTTTCGATATAAAGCATATAGTTAGGTGTATTTTTTGGTAGCCGAAATATCTTTTTCAAAAACTAGCGAAGAAATTTTTCCACCTCATCATAGCATTTGTAACCCCATATTTGAGCTCCATAGAGTATTATCGAAGCTGCAGTCGAATGAAACACAGTTTGTTTTGCACTTAGTGACACATAATTGTTTTTGAAGCAGGGTTCCCAGATTGCACCGATAGCTCTTTTAGCATCAGCTAATTTTTCAACAAAGTGCGGTCTTAGATTTAATCAAGGCGATATCAGGATACCTAAATATTTATATCTGGACACAACCTCAATTTCTTCACCATCCAATTGCCACTTTTCCAAACGTGAATAGCGACCTCCTGTACTTCTAAATATCATGACTTTTGATTTTTCAGGATTAATAGTGAGATTCCAACGTTTACAATATGCACTAAGTCGGTTTATCATTAACTGCATACCTTGGATAGTGTCACAAAAGAAAACAATATCATCCGCGTACATCAATGCCGGGATTGTTACATCGCAAAACTTTATTCCACCTTTGACTTCATCGGTTATATCATTAATATATAAGATAAAAAGTAGTGCGCTTAAGATACAGCCTTGCTTAACGCCCGTTGAAAAAGGTAGTTTCTAATCCAACCAAGCAGAGATTCATAATTACCAAATCCACGCATTTTCGATAAGAGAGCTTGATGCGTTTAACGTTAGAATTGTTTAAAGAAAGGAATGCAAATGTTATTTTATGAAATCAGTGTTTATAGAAATAGCTGTAAGCTATTAGAGAGACATGAAACAATGCGGTGATATTTCAGCGATGTAAAAGTTTCCTTTATATTTCAAACACTTCTTAAATTCTATTTGGCCCAATGGCTATTACTAAGGTCTGCGACCTTGAGTTAAATTTCCAGCCGATGCGAGCTAAAAACAAAAAAAAATTTTTATAAGCAACTCCGTATCTCTTGTAATGAAAAATGTTTCTTACCTTAGCCGTTCAGATACGGCAGAAGATTTCAGGTCTTTTCTACTTTTGCTGATAACATGTACACAGGAATAATTGAGAGATCTTTGTCCCTATAGCCAGTAGAGACTATAGATAGTTCTCAACGTGCTCTTGCGCATTTAAATTATTTCTTTTTTAATTTGAATAGTTTTCAAGAGTGATTTAAAAGATTGCAACCAGATGGTGGAAAATGTTTTGCATCGTCGAAGAAACCGTGAGACTTCAGTAACATTTTTGGCGACGTCGATTATTCCACAGATGATGCACATTCCGAGCATTGAAAGCTTTTCGGTGTCCTTGATGAAAGTACATAGTGCGGCTTGCCAACTTAAGGTAATGCTGATATTGATAGAACTTATATTTTAATGCTTAATATATCTGATATAATATTTCCATAAAAATTCTTATACTTGTGTTTTCGACAATTTTAACTTAGGTAATATGAAAATTCTATACTCTGATGATAAATACCCTTTTAATGTTACGGATGATTTTTAAGGAAATTCTAACTGCAGCAAAATTTTAAACATTTATTTAGCTTTAAAATAAAATTTGACTCTAAAATGTAAAGGATACTTTAAAATTAAAGAGATCGTCAGAGTTTAAAAACAGCAAAACGCTTCTTTATCTGTTTAAGGTATGCTTTTATCCAGTTGACTTTTGTCATTTTACATAAAAATAATATGAAAAATGCTTCCTTCTTTTGAAGATTTTCAAATTTTTTTAAAAATGTATATATTATTCAAAACTCGAGCAAATTTTTTTGAAGATCTTGATGATACTGGTTTATTTACATTTTTTTGGAACAAATGTCTACCAAACCGATGTTGGTAAGTACATTTAAGATTTCAAATCAGCTTACAATAATCCGTATGATGCTCTCTACTTTCGATTTGCAACACTTGACAATAAAAAACAAACAAACCATGTTTCCGTTCTCGAGGAAAATGTGTCCGAGTTGTTGGTTTGATCTTGTAATCAGGATGGAATTGAAAACTGATTTCCTCAACGACCTTCACCAGCTTCAAATATATAGCCAGATGCTTCACAAACTCTAAAAAGTGTCCACTTTTCTAAATTAGCGAAATTATTTTCGTTTTTTTTTCTTAAATATAGTAAAATAAAATATAACATATTATGGACATTTTTTTGATAGTTGGAGCTAAAAACAGAAGCAAATATGAATTTACAAAAATAACAATTTTAAATTCTTAAAATAAGTTTTTATTTACAAAAATGTTTAAGAAAAAGTAAAGGGTGGTTAAATTTTAAGGGCCTATGTTGAATGTGAACCACACATTTTTCTGCATTTCATTTGACATTCCTTAATTTCAGACTAACTCAATTTGAACCATGGAAAGATACACAATCGAGCAACGCGTTAAAGTTATTCAGGCTTATTATGAAAATGGCGTTCAAATCAAAATGCATATCGTGCACTTTGTGATTTTTTCGGTCAATAGGAGATGTGAAAACACCAGTGCATGCTGTACAGCTCGTACTGCAGAAAATACTGCTGCTGTTCGCGATAGTGTGGCTGAAGAGCCGTCCACCTCAAATCGTCGTCGTGCCCAACAATTGCACCTCTCACACTCGTCGTTGATGAACATTATGCATAAAGACTTGCATTTACACGCTTACAAGGCGCAATTGACTCAACTAAAGCCTCTTGACCATTTCAAGCGTCGTAAATGGTAAGAATGGTGGCAAGAAATGGCAACAGTGGATGATTAATTTACGAAGAAAATCATCTTCAGTGATGAGGCACATTTTCACCTCAGTGAATTCGTCAATAAGCAGAATTGCCGCATTTAGGCGAATGATAATCCAAGAGTGATTGTCGAAAAACAAATGCACCCACAAAGAGTGACTGTTTGGTGCGGTTTATGGGCTGGCGGCATCATGGGGCCGTATTTTTTCCAAAATGAGGCCGGTCAGGCAGTTACTGTGAATGGTGTTCGCTATCGTGCGATGATAACGAACTTTTTATGGCCCAAATTGGAAGATATGGATGTGGACGATATGTGATTTCAACAGGACGGTGCTACTTGCCACACAGCTAACGAAACAATGGCTCTTTTTCGCGACAAATTCAATGGCCGTGTTAACTCACGTGGTGGCGATGTCAATTGGCCGCCAAGACCATGTGATTTGACACCGTTGGGCTTCTTTCTTTGGGGTTATTTGAAAGAAAAGGTGTACATCGATAAGCCAGCAACAATTCAAGCTCTAAAGGATGAGATAATTCGGCACATTAACGGCATAGAACCTCAATTATGCCTCAGCGTCATCGAAAATTTGGACCATTGGATGGAGGTGTGCCGCCGAGGTCGCAGCGGCGGCCATTTGGCCGATATTTTGTTCCATACATAATTGAACCATACCAATATTATCATAATAAACAGAAATGACAATAATTTCCTAAATAATTTGTGTTTTATTCAAAATCAACATCGGCCCTAAAAATTTAACCACCCTTTAGAAATAACGAATTACATCTAGTTCTTAGGCTAAGTTCATAGGACACGTCACGACAGCCTGTTCGATGAGATTGTTTCCATTATACGTACGGTTCAAATATACAAATATACGAGTACTTATAGGTACTATAAGGCAAGTTATACATTCGTAAAAAAAATCGAACTCGAGATTTTGATCAAAGTTGACATTACGATGATAGCGAAGACTAAAAAAGTGGGTCTCGCAATTCTGTCTGTCTGTTCGACTACAGCCTAAACGGCTCGGCCGATTTTCGTCAAACTTGGTAGATATCACTTTTAATTTCCCCCCCCCACACTTTTTTTCTTTTTTTTTTAAGACCAAAAATAACGGTACCTGCCATACGAATTTTTTCAAAATTTTATAAATATTTTTTTTCCTCAAAAATTGTTCGACAGATTTTAAAAATAAAAATACAAAAAAATTTCATTTAGTTAAAGCTAGGTAATGGTTAAAAAAAATTTCCGAAAAATGGTTATTGAGGGTACCCCCATGGAACCATTTTTTTTGTTTTTGATTTAATCAAAAACGGTACAACCGATTTCGATAATTTTTTTTTTGCTAAAACTCCCCAAAAACATAAATTGAATTGTGTACTCAAATTTTCAAAAATTTTTTTTTTGGATTTTTAAAAAAAACTTCAAATTTTTTTTTTCAAAACTCAATATTTCGAAAACCCCATGCTAAATTTTTTTGAAACTTGACAAATAAAAGTTTCTTAATATAATTTACAAGATGTAATAAAAAAATGTATTTTACCTAAAAATAAAGGTACCTACCATACAAATGCTAAAAAAGCTAAAAAAATGGTTTTCAAAAATCGTATTTTTCTCGAAAACGACGCCTATCAATCAATTTTAAAATTAAGATATTACAGCTTGTACCTACCACGGATCTTAATGAAATTTTTTATAGAGAAGCTTCTAAAAAGTCTAAAACACATTGCATTTAAAAACTTTAAAATAAATATTTTTTGAATTTTTGAAAAAAAAAATCTATCATTTCTTTTTTTGAAAATTCGATACCTCCGAAACGGCTCAATATTTTTTTTTGTAAATTTAATTTTTATTCGAACAATAATAAAAACTTTAAATTGGCGTACCAAATTTTTTTCTTAAAAACCTTTTAAAAAGTTTGTACATTAAAGCTTTTTTTTAAGAAACCGCTACAACGACTTATGATTTTTGTTCTTGCATAAATTCAATTTGCATAGCATTCTGTTTTTGTCTCTTACTACTAAAAGAATTTAAAAAAAATAATTTTATCCTTATGAACAGTTTTCTCTAATGACATTCGTTTTTAAAATTCCTGGTTTATTACATAGGAGCAAGTTCGTGCGACCCAGTCGTGCATTTTATTTTTTACCGCATGAACTCTATCTGAACCATTTAATTCCCAACTCAATGGCAACTTAATCATTTTGATAAAACGAGCTATACGGCATTCGAAAGGAATTCCTCCGTCTGAACCAGGCTTAACTCTTTTGACATACGTCACAATCTAATTAGACCATGATTTCAAATGTATTTATGTATTTTAATACCTACACATTTCGTTATTTACAAAAACCGATTTAAAGCCAACTCCTACTCCATTGTAACTCCACTTCTCTCTGTTTCATGATTTTGTATGATGCACTTTTTTGTATCCAAATATCATCCCTTAGGGGTTGCTTGAGAGTTAGGATACAACAAAATAAAAAAAATCAAAGGCATCCTTTTCTCCCTTGTGTGGGACAAATATTCATGTGTGTTTGTAGTTTCAAAAGGATGCAGATCAAAGAGTTATTAGATGAACTGGATTAGTTTCTTCCTTTTATATTTTTTTTGTGCATAAAATATTATACGACATTATTCACGCTCAGGAGTTTCGTCTTACATGTCTGGAAAATATTTGGGATATTTATTATGTCCTTTGGGCATAAGTCTCTCTGATTTTCGTTTGTTTTTTAATAAAATAAGCAAGAAGGACTTACCTTTCATGATTTGCGAAGAGAATTTTATTGTTTACATTCAAAAGGAACAAATTTACCCAGCAGAAGAAGGTTAAACGCTTAATTGAAAAGTATTGATTATAAAGGGTGGTAGATTTGAGATAGAAATAAATTCCATAGAAGCCAAATATACCGGTGACAAAGGGTAAATACACATGAAAAAAAAAGATTATATTTTTCGTGACAATGATTAAAAGGACCGGAAATAAGTAAGTCAAAGTTCAAAAGCTAACATTCCCTTTGTTGTTGATTCTTTATTCGTTTCAACAGCTAGCTCAGGACGAGAGTATTTTAAAAAGGGTGTGAATAATAAAACAACGACTTCTACCACAGACGGGTTATAGCGTATAGCTTATACGAAATGACAGGAGCGTTAAATGTTTAGGATTCGCTGGTGCCTTGTCCACATTTGACTGCACAAATAGATAGATTAGTCGGTGCTAAGCGCGGAAAGAAATAATGGCCAAAACAAATGTTTTACGACTTAAACGATGAGCAAATTGGAACCATTATGAACTTTACTGACTTTCGAACAAACTATACAATGCCAAAAATTGATTTTAATAAAGTCGATCTAATAGATAGTCCACAACAGAGTTGATTGATTTTTTTTTTGGTTTGTGAAATAAGAGAATCAAAAATGAAACTCTTTGCTACAAGCAGATTACTCACCGCAAGAAACAGAGTAACCCTTCTATTGGACCCATGAAACCGTGGTATAAACGGGAACGAAATGGCAAATAAATTTACCAAAAATGAGTCGTGTATTTTGATCCGAAGCTCTTGACTGTGTGATGCTTTTTTTGTTTTCAGCTGAGGTAGGTCAGCGGGGTCCAGGGTTAACCGAAGAAAGCAGTAAAACTCGGCCAATAGAGAGTCCAAACTCCAGTTCCAATTTGTATTTATTGAATGTGTATAAATAGGTTAACAAAAGATTGGGATAGATACCATAGTCTGACCTTTTCGGAGGAGGTTAAGACAGCGAAGATTGGGATAGAGTCCACCTCCCTAGCCTTAACTACGGCGGCGGCTGAGGAGAAAAGATTCAGACAGCGAAGATTGGGATAGAGTCCCTAGTCTGAGTGGAGGAGGTGGAAGGCGGAAGCTTAAAGTTTCAAAACTGCTACCTGGTATATGCGACCAGAAGTGTGCTTCTTATTGAGATAATCTTTACCATGTACACTGGATTGGAAGACACGGTGGCAAGAAGAATCTGATTTTCGATGAATTTCCATCTCTTACTTGTCGACTTGGCGGCCAGAACTAAATGTGGATTGTAAAACTGACGAACGAAATTCATTTGCTGAAGTCGCCAACCATCAGTGTGTGTGTCCTCTTTTGCATTTTTGCGTGGGCGCCTTGAGGTATGCAATACTTCCTGGCCATTTCATCCGGAATGGTAATTGAAGTAGAATTTCGACGTTCTGTCTTCTCTGGGTCGTAAAAGGTGTAATTAGGTTAAAAGGTGAACTTCGTTACAACAAATCCAAACGCAACAAAGCACCAGGAGAAGGCAGTGTACCGTACCGTACGAATTATTCATAAACGCAACTGAAAGATTTTTTCGAAAAACTACAGCTGTTTACAATTTTATATTTAAGTTCCTGAAAGCTTTCGTAAAAATATTATTTTTACTTTGTTCAAAAAGGCTGATTTAAATGACCCTAATAACAATCGTGTCACACCATTTATCAAATCGATCATGAAAATCTTTACTGGCGTTATTCTCAACAGACGTTCAAAATACGTACAGCAAAATAAATTACTCAGCTTGGGGAAAGAATATTCAACTGTTGAGCATATTTTCTCTCTAACCTGCATTACCAGATCTTATTTAGACAAGGGAGAAGGGAAGTTGTATGCATTTTTCATTGAATTCAAAGAGGTTTTCGACTCAATCGATAGAAAGAGGTTCTTTTTTACCAACTTATTAAAAATGTTAACTGTGCTACTATAATAACTAACTAACAGCAGTGTGGGATCTTAATAATGCCCCAATCAATACTTTTAGTCAATATCAGCAAAATAAAAGTAGTGATCTTCCGAAAAGGCAGCAGGTAGATACGCTAGAGATGAGAAGCACACTTGTGATAACGTCGCACTTGATTTGGTAAAGGAGTATAAATACCTCCGAAAAATAACTTAAAATGGTAAAACAACATACATATTTTATCTATGCATCTCTTATTGATCCAAGCCAAACCGAGAAAAAAGAAAATTCAGCTCAAAATGCAGAAAAACCAAGATCATCCTACCCAACTGTCAGCAAAAACTGATATTAATTCCAGCGATTACAGTTCAACGAGTTATACCGCTTCAATCCCTACACACCAGCTGTACTAAGAAAAGCCAATTTCCAATTTCCGCTGAAGAACCTATCAAGATTAAGTTTCATCACCTCGTGGACGATGCCTAAGGAACATATCCGAAGTTGTGCATGCGGTATCAATATTAAATTCGGGAAAGAAAACATCTTTGTGGGATTAGTTGGTGACAGATAACGGTTTCTGATAAAGGGTTAGCAGCAGTTCATAATTAAGTGATAAGTAGCAGTAGTTTTCAAAGTTTAAGAGTTCATAAAGAAACTTTGGACCGATCCAGAAAGTCGAACTTCAAATCAAATCGACAAGGTGCTAATCGACGAAAAGCACGTATTCGATATCTAAGATGCGTTTAGAGGGTCAAAGTCCATACTGACGATTTCCTATTTGCAGACAAATTCGGAGCTCGACTATTGAGCGCAACCTAATTGCGAACCGCCCAAAAGAATAAATTGAACGTTGCCAGAGTCTACAGCACTTACATATGCCCAACAAGCAAGTAAATTTGCTGAAAGCACTTTCCGGGCCGTCACATAATGCAAGGGCAAGGCTTCTTATGAAAATACTTGCTGCAAGTAATTGCTGATATATGTATATATTCAAATCAATCCAATATTTTTCCCACAATTTATCCTTTCACTTATACCTAAATCCAAAAATATCTCTATATAGCTATACATAACGCTTTCCCCCAAAACACATGTATTTTTGGACCATGCCCTGTAACTATCGCATCGATATAAATATGGGCGACTAATGCACAAGTTATAGACATGCATACGTAGACATCATTTAAACTTATGATTGACTTTTTAATCTTTAATTTCAAGACAGTTTTCACATTAGAATTAAACTTACTCCTTAGACTTACTTTGACGTGTCTGTAGTAGTTCCAAAGTAAAGGAACTAACCTATCTAATTCATAATTTAAATATTGTAAGAAAAAGAACGCAACATTGGACTCCGCTACGTAACGTAAAATTTGTTTGACTTATGTTTAAACAAGGATGTTGTTTGAGATAGAATTAAATGTGTACACTTATATTTAAACAGAGATGTTATCTGATACAAAATAGAGACTGTTTTCACACGAATGGATACGATTTTAATCTCTGTTTCTCTTTTGGCTTCTTTTCGAGTACATGGGTGCTTTCAAACACTTTAATATAAGTTAACTTTGTTCATGCGAAAAGAAGTCGTCTCTTCGCACTCCTTACTCTACTCCGTTAAGCGAATTTCACTGAGCGAACGCCAAATATAAATAAAGAAAAAAACAAAGAAGAATGAACGATAACTCCGCATTTTTCTAAACGTCAGCAATTGCGTGTAAAGCCAAATATACACTGTTCAAATATCATATGTACGTATAGATTGGATGTAGACTTGAAGAAAAATGAAAATCTTTCGATTTTCCTTCAATCTAGCGTACTGCATAGAAATATTGTATATGCAAGATTGATGATTGATCATGCATTTATTGGTTCATTTGCGTATAGTATGTTGAAGAGATGAGAACACAGCACAGCATAAGCACTGATTAAAATATTAAAACAGTAAACGAAAATTGTATGATGAAATGAACAGACAAAATAAAAGAAATTACTCTGATAAAATTACAAAAATCTCATAGAAATACGAAAAAACACAATTTTGCAGAAAAAAAACATACAATAGGCAACGGTCTCTCGCTACTCCTCCGATGTAAAAATAAAAGATTGAAGACTCAAGCTTGATGTTGTGTATATGCAACTTCAACCAGAATTTACTAATAGACTTGCAAGTGCTTGTCATACATTTGAACAATGTAAATCTGTCGCTCGCAAACATGCTTAGAAATGGCAGTGATATCGCATCGTTTGAAAGCAGTCATACTACAACTATTTGCTCGGAGCATTATTAGCGGCGTTCACATTCTCAAATTTGTTTAACAAGCACGGCATGATGAATATTTGATGGATAAAAAAGGAGCGTTCACATTCATCAAACATCACTTTTATTAGAATTTTGACCATGGCGGACCAACATGCTTGATGAACATGCGTTCAGATTCTCAAATGTGCTTGTCATGCAGCGAAAATGTCAAAACATTTTTTTGTTTGGCAAGCCACTAGATGGAGCGTTCACCTTATCAAAATCAAGCCAATCCTTTAACTTTTTTTTAGGTTTCTGTACTTTATCTTACTCCCTCTGTCAGAGATTTTTAAGCCGATTGACATCATTCCCATCTTGTAATGAAAATTGTTAAAGTAAATATAAATGGCAAAAACTAAATTTTTTAATCCATTGAAGTCGTAGTCATCATCCGATGCTCTGGAACAACCAAATACAAGATGGCTTAACACTTCCACTTGTTTGGCGACCAACGAATCTGGCCCAAACTAGATTTGAAACGGTTGTCCCTCAGTGGATCTCAGATCAGCTCCCTAATAGGTGTCATAACTGGACACTGACTTAAAGGTAGACACGCCGCACGACACGATTTCTGCAGGAGTCGCTTGGACGAGGAGGAAAAGGAAACAATCCCACACCTTCTTTGCACATTCCCTGCTCTCTCTTACAGACGCAAACTTCATCTAGGACACTATTTCTATAATGAACCAATCGATATCATCAACACAGACATTAAAAGTCTCCTTCGTTTCATCAGAAGCTCCAAATGGTTTTAACTAGTAAGAAACTTTTTGTTCCCTATTAGATCGTCGTATCACAATGGACCTCTACTGGTGTACAAGTGTGTCAGATGCTTTAAATGATAGCCACTTTAACCTAACCTAACCTAAAGCAAGTGAACTACTTTCATCAATATGTACATGTACATACATAGCTCGTGTTCACAGCAAGTGATTTGCTTGCTTGCAAACGCTTTCTTGAACAAGTCATCGACGGCCTCGCTGCCGAACTGTTCAAATTGGCAGACGATGACTTGGTTGGGAGTATGCACCAGCTCATCTGCAAAATATGGTCGAAAGAAAGCATTGCCTATGAATGGAACCTCAGCACTGTCTGCACAATCCTCATTCCTCAAACCAAGAGGTTCAAATAGACACCTACCACCCAAATGCTCCAGCCCGAAAAGTCTTCGAATCCAACCCCGAGGGACGGCACAATAGAGGAAGACCGCGACTCAGGTGGCGCACACAAGTGGGAAGTCAACCAACTTGACATGCGAAACTGGAGACAGCTAGCTAGGGACCGAGCAAGCTAGAGAAGCTTATTATTTGAGACCCGGTCCACCCCAGACTGTAGCACCACCTTAAGTAAGTAAGGGATATTTACTGAAACGAAACTTAAATATCTATGTTCGACCTAAGCGCTTATGTTCTAATTTTTCGTCTACGTAAACTGTCACATAAGAGCTTATGTTGAACTTAAGCTACTTAAGTTTCGTTCCAGCAAACGACCCGAAGTGACGAAAAAACTTAAACGAAGCTTAACCCCCTAACTTAATGGATTATTTCACAATATAAAAGTTCTAAAATAACTTTTATTTTGATTTTATTATAAAAAAATCGGTCGAAATCGACAAAAATATTTGCTTTCAACTTAGTCAGTATTGTATGTGCAGTATCGGCAGGTAGGTTATTTTAATGAATTATACAAATCAGTCTGGTTCGTTTTCGAAGCCTAAAAGGTGAATTCATGAAAAGAGATAATAGAAGTGTGTCAGACAAAATCAATTCTCTATTCAAGAATCTCAGATATTGCTTATTAAAGTAATAATTTTTTCAAAGGGTGATTGTCGTTATTTGATGGTAAACAGAGTGCTAATCTAGTTAGATGCTTGCGAAAAAAAACTGTGTATAAGGTAGGAAAAACGTCCAATTGTCCAAGCACACTAAAGAAATCTCGACATGAACCTTTATGTGTACATAGGTATGATCGGTTTTTCAAGAAAAGTGAACACTGGCTCAATAGCAACGTGAAAATACATAGTTGGAGAGTAAAAAGGCATGGCCGGCCTACAATAGATTTCAATGATTCGAGTTCAGCAACAAGTCAGCGTAAAACCAAGATTTTAAGAGAACAAATACCTTGCAATCAGTTTACCTATGCTGTCCTGCTGAAGGACATATTGACGCATCTAGTCATATTCTAGATATGCCAGCAATAGCGAAAAGGTGATACTCCTCAAAAGGATATTATTAAAAAGCACGTCACAAGCATTGAGGGTTTTCTTAAATGCAGTGTTGCAGCTCATCGTGGATTTTGATACTCTCACATTACCTTTTCAGTAAAATTTAACATATACTGGTGCAATTGATTAAAAAGCTCTAAAATGTAGGATGTGAATTTGATAACTTTATTCTTTTGAAGCAAGTGCATAAAAAAAGCATCAAAATTCACGATGCGCTGCAAAACTTCATTTAGGAAAACGCCCATTGTCAACTTTTGTTTAAGCTGATATGACAAGAAAACAATACGAAGCAATTCATAGCGCCAATAAAAATTTTTAGCCTTGTTATTCACTTCTAAAAAAAGCAAAACAGGAGTGTAATCCACGACAAGAATCAATGAATCAATGAGAGTTACAGAAACTTGTTCTGAAACTAACCTAAAAGATCTTCTTGATCATACTTCTGTGCGATTGTGTGAATATTTAAATGAAGTGTTCTAAACTTTAACTGAAGAACAAAGAAGAAACTTTGAGCTCTTATCAAAATGGGGCTGTGATGGGTGCCAACAGCAAACATTTAAACAAAAATTCGAAAATAGTACAGATAGTGATGCAAACATCTTCCAGAGTTTTTTGTGCCTTAAGTATGTATGTCATATTGGTGATGAAAAAAGATTATTTGGCAAACCCCAGTACCATCTTCAAGATATTACCGGCCAATACGTATCCGCTTTCTCCACGAAACTAAAGATATCTCGAAGGAAGAAATTCGATGTATAGAAGATCAAATAAAAAACTTATGAAAAACTGAAATACCGAAAACTTCTAGTGGCGTTCTTCAAATAGATTAGATTAGATTAGATTTTTATTCATGTTTTTCAAGGATACAATTCATACAAAGTACAATATTCAAAATAGTATAAAAAAGAATGTATTGCAATAGAATTAAGTGTATATAAAATAGCTACAAAGTTTAATCATATAAACTACCTGTGGATATTCAGTAATGCACCAAGAAAAGACAGGAATACACTTTGTGGCATGAAGTGCCAGTAGCAAGTGGTAGAGCCGCGTAAGAATGAGAAAGAGTTTTTTTTTTTTTTTTTTTAGAAAACACATTGGCGCTTACAATGCTGGGACAAATACAGCATCGACAATGAAGTGAAAAAACGATAGAAAATCCGGATGCCCCTAAATTTGGACTATCAGTACTGCATGCAAGGTGTATCCTTACTTTATTTATCATATAAAATACCTATAAATAAATGGCAAACAAGGACGCAAGAAGATAAAAAAATTGTGACTGAAACTAAACAGAAAATACAAAACGCTTTTAAAGAGAAAATGGCGCTGCTGGTTTCGGGAATACAAATGACGGGAATGCGATTTTTCTCAGATCCCAAAATTTCTTTCTCCATCACCAGAGTTGATATCAATCTTATCAAAAGATGCAATATCATTTTAGAGACTTTTTCTAGCGGAACAAAATTAACATTAAAAAATTTGAAAACTTTGCACAACAGGTATCGAAACTTTACGTCGAAATGTATGGATGGTACCCAATGACGCCAACAGTGCATAAGATAAATATGAATGAAATATGAAACTTTAAAGAAGTTCTCATATTATCAACAATATTTATGGGCCATTGAAAGCAACATTAAGAATTATTCCAAAGCCTTTTGGTCTTTCTTAAACAGCAAAATAACGTCTTTTGGTCTACCGGCTAATATGGTATTTAATAATAAGGTAGCAGTTGATGAAAAAGATGTTTGCTGAGTTTTCCAATCAAATTTTGTTTAGAATTGATCATCACAATTCGTTGGAGATGAAAGTATTAGTTCCTTTGCAGAAATTGGTGACTTGGTGATTTTTGAGGAAGAAGTTGTTGAACAACTTTCTACTCTATACTCATCAGGTAAAGAAGATTGCGACAATATTTCGCCCATATTTTTGAAAATGTGTAAGGAAAATTTGGCCAAACCTCTAACAAAACTTTTTAACTTATCTCTCTGTAATGGAGAGTTTTTGGATGATTGCACAAAATCATATATTACACCGATACATAAGTCTGGTTCAAAACTATTGATTACTAATTATTATAGACCCATTCAAAAACTACAATTGGTACCCAAGTTTTTGAAGCTATTGTTAAAAACAAACTTAATGAATCGGTAAAAAATGATTTATCTGCAGCACAGCATGGTTTTGTTAGCGGTCGTTCCACGGTGACAAACCTAACTTTATTTGCCAAATACTGTATTAATAATTTTGTAAAAGGATATCAAGTAGACATTATTTACACCGACTTTTCAAAAGCATTTGATAGAGTATAATATAAAGTTCTTATACAAAAACTTGAGCTGATAGGTTTCCATTCTAATTTGCTTCGGTGGCTTGAAAGTTATCTAACTGAAACAACACAGTTTGTTGCATAAGGTTCAAAATGTTCTAAGCTTATATTCAATTATTCTGGAGTACCTCAAGTAAGCCATCTGGGCCCCCTTCATGTCATGTCATGTTTACTCTACGCCGATGATTTGAAATTATTTCGAGTAGTTTAATCCTGTTCTGATTGTGAATTTTTACAATTTGACCTAAATTTAATATTTCTGTGGTGCAAGAAGAACTGTCTTGATCTTAGCATAAACAAATGCCTTTTCATTTCATTTACAAGATCTCACAATCCAATTAAATTTATTCATAGAATAGAAGATACTGACCTGAAACGAGTAAACGTTCAAAAGGATTTTGGTGTACGAGTATCCTTAGGTAGCAAATTAAATTTCAATAGTCACTATGATTATATTATTTCTAAGGCTAACCGTTTATTAGGAAAATGAATTCGAAAGAATTTACAGATCCCTACACCTTAAAGTGAATCTGTTTCGTTGCTAAGATCTGTACTAGAATATGCTTGTTCTGTTTGGTGCCCTTCTAATCAACTGAATATTAAGCGTATAGAATCTGTGCAAAGAAAATTCCCAAGATTTGCCCTCTGGAAACTCAATTGGGTCGACGGCATAATGCCACCCTATGAAGTTAGTTATCGTTTAAATGATTTGAGCTCGCTTCATGCGAGACGTAAGTGTTACTTAGTTATGTTTGCTAGACATATGATTTGTAATTGTATTGATTGTGATCCTTTGCTCGCTTTATTTCCTATACGAGTACATTCACCTTTAAGAGTTGTTCGTAAAAGGATTTTTTATGTTCCTTTCCATGGTATGTACTAACTATGGTAAATCTGAAACAGTATCTAATTCTTGTTCAGTTTTTAATTCAATATATCGCATGCTTAATGGAATACTGACCCATTAGGAGATAGGTCAAAATTGAGTTACGTACAGATACAGGCTTTTGGAAGCCTCAGATCTCATGAATAGTTTATAATACTTTAAGAATACCAGTATTCATGATTAATTAGTTTCAATTTTATCCGTCAACAAGTAGGACAAATCATCATAGCAAGATCTTTCTTTGCAACTTCCCAAAAATCGTTTTTTTGAGTAAAGTCAGTATTCCATTAAGCATGCGATATGTGACCGGTTTTTGAAAAGGTGGCTTATGACTCAAAAACAAAATTTCGATAAATCAGGTGTTAAAGAGAAACAATGCATTTTGTCAGTTTCTCGGTAGTTGTTTTCGTTTCTTCCCATTGTCCAGTGTCTCTCTTTTTTTGTGCAAAATAGCTTTTTTTTTTGTAAAATCATTTTTGTAGCGTTTCAGGTTGCCACAATTTTTGCTGCAGTACAAAACCCTAAGAAATTCCGTCAATATTGAAATAAAAAAATCCAAACGAAGATTTTTTGCTTCAAAATTCCACAAATCATCTTCTTAGACTATGTGGAAAAATATAAAATCTCTTGGTATTTCGAAGCAACAAAGTACAGCTGAAGATGATTGTGATGTTAACGAGCTTAACAAACAGTTCGTCGCTGTAAGCCCTGTCTCTAATGTGAGTGATGTTTCTGAGGTTGACAGAAATGAAGAATTTCTTTCAAGCTTCAATTTTAAAAGAGTTTTTGAAGTAGAGGTGTACAAAGCTATAAAGGACATTAAATCGGAAGCTATTGGACTAGACAATATGCATCCTAAATTTGTTAAAATTATTTTAACCTTTGTATCGCCTTTTATAACGCATATCTTTAACACCATAATAACAAAATCCTACTATCCAAAACTTTGGAAAGCTTCAAAAATAATTCCAATTCTCAAGAAGTCAAACTCGCAAAGAAGAGAATATCGACCAATTTCTATTCTACCTTTTATCTCAAAAGCTTTTGAGAAGCTCTTGAGTTTACAAATTAAAGGGTTCCTGGAAACCCATATGCTGATAACACCAGCGCAATCAGGTTTCCGACCCAAACACAGCTGCACAACGGCACTCCTCAAAATAATCGACGACATACGTCAGCAAATTGATATTGATAACGTAACAACTTTGGTTTTACTGGATTTCTCTAAGGCGTTCGATACTGTCTCGCATGGAATACTCTTGAATAAACTGAAGAAATTTTTCTTTTTTGAAAACTCAGCTTTAAACCTTATTGAGCAATATCTTGGTCATAGAACTCAGGCTGTTTTTGCAAACTCCAAGCTGTCCGATTTTCTCCCAACACATTCTGGTGTGCCTCAGGGATCAATATTAGGACCACTTTTATTCACGCTGTTCAACAATGATCTACCTTCGATACTGAACCATTGTAAAATTCATATGTATGCAGACGATGTCCAAATTTATTTGAGCTATCGAATTGGTATGGTTGAAGATGCAACAGCCAGAATAAATGAGGACCTGAAGCGTGTTGTAGATTGGTCGCAAGAAAATCATCTAAAACTAAACTCAAATAAATGCCAGGCAATTGTAATTAATAAATCTGTTCTTGATACCTTATATCTACCAAATGTTGAACTTGACGGGACATCGTTAAATTACGTTAAAACAGTAAAAAACCTTGGGGTTATTTTTAACCAAAAGTTATCGTGGGACACTCATCTGGCAAGTGCTCTCGGTAGAATTTATGCTGCACTGCGAGTTCTGCATCTCTCTGGAAATTGTCTTCCAATCTCAACGAAAATGATTATTGCCAAAACTCTTGTTTTCCCAACCCTTTTCTATGGAAGCCCGATTTTTTGTTGCTTAGATAGTGTTAGTAAAAGAAAACTTCAAGTAGCTTTTAACAACATTACTCGTTTTATTTATGGCTTACGTCGTTTCGATCATGTTTCTGTGCAGGCACGTAGTGTATTTGATATGCCGTTAAACAAATATCTTGATTTCCTAACACTTACATTTCTTTTTAAACTTATGCATACAAAAACTCCAAACTATCTTTTCGAAAAGCTTAATTTCCCAATATCACAAAGAAGCAATATTCTTATTGTCCCTACATTTAAATACAGAAACTCGAAGCAACAATTTTTTGTTCATGCTGCTGGCCTTTGGAACTCCCTACCAGTCAACCTGAGAGGTCTAGATAACTACAACTCTTTTGAAAACTCATTGAAAAACCTATTCATGTGCTGAAACTATTTAAAGATTATTTAATTTTGTCCAGTCTAAACTCATTTTGTTTTAATGTATAATCGTAGGTCAATTATTAGTTGTTTATTATTTTTTATTTATATCAATTTTTGTAAATTATTGCACTTTAAATTAAGCTTTGTTAAATACCTTCACATTAACCTTAATATTCTAAGTATTGCAAAAAAGGCACTTTGTTTTAAAATACTTATGTTCAAATAAATAAATACAAATACAAATACAATCCTTTTTTTTCATTTTCAATTCCATGTATTATCTTGACTCTGGATTTTCAATAAAATTCTGTTTTTCTTTTATTTGTGCTCTTCTTTTTCTACATTTTTAGTACATTTCTAAGCAAGTTAGGACTTTCTGGTTTTCACCATGTGAAAGAGCGTCTCAAAAACTATCCTAACCAAATAAAAAGTGAAAAATAATTTATTGATTTATAAGCCACCTTTTCATAGGCCGGGTCACATATGATGGAATCGATTTCCAATTAAATACCTAGATATATGCTTAAAAAATCAGTTTCAGAGCTTTTTTATAATATTATGTAATGAAACACAATCTTCGTAATTATTTATATTGCCAGCACCTATATTAAGTTATTTATCTTTATATACATATATATAAATCAATTGCTGTTCGTTTGTCTCGCTAAAACTCGAGAATGGATGGACCGATTTTGCTAATTTTGATCTAGAAATATTTGTGGAATTTCAATGAAGATTTAAGGGGTGAGAAACATAAATAATAAGTAACGGAAAATACTAAAAATTACAATTTAATTTTCCAATACAAAAGACAGCAACCGATGCATTAAACCAGGTGTTGCAAAGAGAGCAACAATACGATACTGCAGTTTTGGCCAAAACAGTTCGTTCAAATATTGCGTAATTGAATGTTCAACAAAAACAATTACGTACGGTACTTTAATGGAAACTGTGAACAGGGTGGAATTTACTTCCTTGATGCTCCTGGGGGGACTGGAAAAGCATTCGTAATTTCATTGCTGTTGGCAAAGATTAGATCGAAAAATGAAGTGGACCTAACATTGGCTTCATCTAGAATAGCTGCATTTTTAGAAGATGGACGAACTGCATATTCTGCCTTGAAATTACCACTAAACATGTAAATCAACGAAGCACCAGTTTGCAACATCGCCAAAAACAGCGCAATTGAGAATATTCTACAGATATCCAAATTGATCGTTTGGGATGAATGTACGATGGCCCACAAGAGATCACTGGGAGCACTGGACAGATTAAAAGATCTTCGTGACAGCCAAAAGATTATTGGTGGAGCCGTGATTCTGTTGTCAAGTGATTTTCGTCAGATTCTTCCAATGATTCCCCGATCAAATGTTGCTGACGAACTAAACGCATGCTTAAAATCATCTAATTTGTGGCGGCATGTAAAGATACTATAATTAATTGCTTTGGAACAAGATCAAACTGCGATTATGTTTTCGAAGCAGTTATTAGATATTGGAAATGGTAAGATAGCAGTTGACACGTAGGCCGGGATAATTACACTACTCTACGGATTTTTGTCACTTCGTCGACTCAAAGGAGGAGCTTATTCAGCGTTTTTTTACAGACAGAACAACAGGCCAGAAACCATAATTGGCTGAGTGAACGAGCAATATTGGCAGGCAAAAACAAAGATGTCGATGATCTCAATGCAATCATTCAGAATTTTCTTCCCAGAGAGTTGTTTTCTTACAAATCAGTTGACACAGTTACAAACCAGGATGACGAAGTCAACTATCCCACAGAGTTTTTGAGTTCCCTGGATTTACAATTAAAAGTTTCGATAATGCTGCTTAACATTAATCAACCTCGACTGTGCAATGGATAGAGACTGGCCTTAAAAAAACTAATGAATAACGTCATAGAGGCCAAGATCATCAAGGGAAAATACAAAGGAGAGGATGTCTTGATGAATAAATATAGTACATCAGAAAGCCTTAAACTGGTTAGATAGATAACTATGTTGCATTTAACGTAGATACAAATTTTGTATTAAGTTTTGACCATATTTTTCAATAAAATATGTAGGTGCTACGAAGTTCACCGGGTCATCTAGTTATATTATTCATGTCTATTACAGAATTCGCAGAATTTTACTCCCGGTGAGTTGGCGCGATTCGCATCCGCTGTAAAACTCAATTATGAAATTCGTCGGATGAACTCCATTGTCGATTCCTAAAATTACCTTATCATTTATGAACTTTCGTATCGACACTGTCAGCTACAAGCATTTATTCAACTGGCCTAGGCTGTGATAATAGTCGCTTTCGATCAACGAAATCAAGCATCGTTGAGAGTGGTTAGTATGAAGATGGGGTGGGGGACGGTGTTTTTTTTTTTTTTTTTTTTTTAGATTTCGTGCTCTCTGCTTGCGTCGCTATTTGTGCGTTTTCTATTAAAATTTGTTAAACAAACACTTTAGCATTCAGTATGATAAGCTTTTGACTTTGGTACATTTTTGTACTCTCCATTGTTTATTTTCGTTTAATCAAAAATCACTTCAGATTGGTCTCGAAATTGGTGCGAATGTAAAATGATAGAAATTATATGGAGTGCGAATTCTGTAATACCATATAAGTTGAACAAAATGTAAGTGGTACAGGGATTGTTACCGACATTCGTTCAACTTTCATTCTTCGGATTCAGTAATAGCAAAAGTTTGGAAATGAATTGAAACTGTCACTTTAGCTCATTCGCCGAATTCTGTAATAGGGGTGTATATTTAAGTTATATACCTACATGTTAATTAAATCTATAATGATGGTGATTATCATACTTAAAGATTGAATAAATAAATAAATAAATAAATAAAAAAATAATAAATAAACAGAGACGTTATAAACAGACTTCTGTTAAATTCTGATCGTTGAGCAGTATAAGAAAGGGGTTAAAAAAAGTAAGCTTTTCTCCAGCGAGACACTATAACTCCTGAAGAATAAGATGGATGCAGCGAATGCAGTGAATCTGATTATTATAATTATTTAATATTGTTTTTATATCGTTAACGTGGTTCACACAAATACATTATAACGATCATAAACTGCTTTTTATTATATTTTAAGTCAATACAAACAAAAACTAAATTATTTTGAGCAACTTTTAAGGTAAAATACTCCCCTGTGCGCCATACGAACTGGCCTTCACCCGACTGTATTTATCCATACTTCAAGCCAGTTATCATGTATTTCATGTATTGGTTGTAGTTCCTAAAAATGCACTTAATGTATTTAACGCGAATTTTGTAAAACAATAATACCCAATTAGATGGAGACAATTAATTAAATTTACCATCGCGTTTATGCTGCTTCCATTTAAAACTTTCCCTACCACTACGTGACTATTTTCCAACTTCAATTTTCCAAGTCCGAGGTACATACATAATCTACATTCTTCTGTGGATAACTCAACTGTAATCACAGTCTCCGGTGTGTCTATTGCCCAATTAATTGAAACCCGAGTGGCGGGTTTGTTGCTCATATAATTTTACACAAAATTGGGACATGTTTCTGATTGCATTTGCAATAATATCCTCTTGGACTACAAACACTTCAATCAGTCCCTGATTTTCCAATAAATCCATTGCCTGGGAGGTTGCAACAGACAGAGAAAAATGTTTGCCTTTTTGTTTTTCCCCCCCGAGAGCATGACTAATAGAAAAACCAAGGTAGAGAACACAAAAACGGACATCAAGAGAAGATCAATGTAAATTACTCCCGCAGCAACAGCCACCACCATCTTCAACATCAAAAGCTGTGCTCGACTCACTTACCTTTCTTCTTTTTGCTGGGACCCTTTGTGTTAACCAAAGTGGTGACCTGCAACACTAGCGGCTCGAGCGTCTTCTCCACCGACATTGTACGAATTTCTAGATTCTTTGGATCCCATTTCATGGCAATTTGTCCGAAATCAGCTAATGTTCCCATTATTACACTTTTTTTTAATCTTTTTCTATGGATTTTATTTAATTTTTTTTTCACAAGTTTTCTTCGCTTTGCTTCTGGGAAAAGGAAGAAGTGTCAACGCCTTTTGACAATTGAGCAAGAGTTCACTTTTAAAAGGGTTAATTTTCACATAAATCAACTATTAATAGGGATTTTTTGTAGGAAATCGTGCAACAGACTTAATAATTAAAATTTTTTTTACAATTGAGTTTGGGAAATACTTGAATTTTTATGTAAATTGACAAATTTTCGCGGAGTGAAAAATCGCGACACGACAAAAGTGAACAGTAGATGTTTTTTTTCTTGTATTTTCAACAAATATGGCGTCGTCGAGTATTTTTCTATCTGTCTCTTTTGTTTGTTGATGGAAGTGAAATGAGATGAAATGGAATTGAATTGGAATAAGAGTTCTCCTATAAGCGGATAGATGGCGCTTAAATACATTCGTTGAGAATTTGAAAAGTGTTAATAGAATTGGTATTAGCAATGCAAGAATTTGCGCTACAAAAACCATTGTACGACATAAAGGTTGTTAATTCTAGTCTTTGAATGAGAGAATGATTATGATTGATTTTCACTTGTAAGCCAAGTGGTGTTTAACATAATGAACACAAACAGCATGACCCCTATTTTAACAGAAAGCAGTGTATATATGGTATCTCCTGAAGTTTTAGGTATATTTAAATTCAGAACTGATCCATCAGATCTTAAAATTTCATTGTTTGAAAACGAAAAAAAGAAGGTTGTGTATACTGACGTACACACACTAGAAGTAAAACCTTTATATATAAAACTTATAGTATTATCAAGAAGACGAAAGATTGTGGCGACATCTTAAGGCTAGGGACTGCAATTGCTAGATTTATCTTAGCTAAATTTAATAATAAAATATCTTCTTTTTTACCACTTGTTTTGTATGTTATCCTACTCTCTACTGTAAAAGAGTGCGCTAATTTCTGCGCCACCACCATCAGGCTAGCGTTCGCAATGCAAAATCACACTCCATGATAATACTATAGGTTATATATGTATATACAAAGGTAAAACTTCTTTTCCCTCAAGCAAAGCCTCTGTAAGATTCTAACCTATAAACGTACAAAAATTTTGTACAAACCCACATAAAAACTAATTGTTGATTATAGCCCGGTCAAAATAGACATTCAAGGTTACATTAATTCGCACAAAGCTGAAAATTGGCATGAATGTTGAGAACACTATTACAAACAATTTGTCAAAAGTCCCCATATCGATCCGACGTGTGCAAAAAAAATTATTCAAGGTCAAATGTTGCAAATTTCGTTTTTTTGCATTTTTCAGCTGAACGGCAAGTTTTATCATAAGATAGGTGAGACAAAAATTATTCATCATGCAATTATCTATAGAAATCGTCTTAACACTTTTTCTCCTAGGAATCACCATTTTGGAGATACAGCGATGTTGAAAAATTTGTGTTCTTCATAATATGTATGTCAATTACCGTTATATACATTACACAACGGTAATACAAGTAAAAATATTAGTTTTCGTGGCGTATAGATACATATTATACAATTCGGGGAGAGTACGATAACTTGGCCGCCAAGATTTGATAACGGGTTTTTGTAGGGGGGTCAAAAACAAGCACTTTTTACTATGGGAGGGGGGGGTCTATCTCCCCCCGTTTAGGAGGTAGGGGCACTTTTAGAAAAAATGGTTTAAATTGAAAAAAAATATATTAAAAAACAACGGCAACACCTACAATAAAGTGCTATACTGCGTTTGAAAACCAGAAGATTGTTCTATAATTCTGCATTTAAATTAAATTACTCATATCAATATTTTTTGAGAAATTCACATTTAAAGTCCAAATTTTGATAAAAAAAACGTGAAAAAAAATGTTTAGACCGGTTGTTTTCAAAATTGTGAAATGAAATTGTAAATTAGCTGATATATGTTTCATGTATCTATCAGTTCTTAATCGAACACAAAAAACCGCATGGTTCTATGTCTTCTGGTTTTTGAGAAAACCTCCGTTTAAGAGGTAGGGGCACTTTTAGAAAAAAATGGTTTAAATTGAAAAAAAAATATATTAAAAAACAACGGCAACACTTACAATAAAATGCTATACTGCGTTTGAAAGCCAGAAGATTGTTCTATAATCCTGCATTTAAATTAAATTACTCATGTCAATGGTTTTTGAGAAATTCACATTTAAAGTCCAAATTTTGATAAAATAACGTGAAAAAAAAGTTTAGACCGATTGTTTTCAAAATTGTGAAATGAAATTGTAAATTAGCTGATATGAGTTTCATGTATCTATCAGTTCTTAATCGAACACAAAAAACCGCATGGTTCTATGTCTTCTAGTTTTTGAGAAAATCGAAAATTACCAAAACTACTTTTTTTGATTTTTGGTGGTGACGGTGATTCCATTTTAAGGATTATTGTTGATAAACATAATGAATCTTTGTTAGTTCAGTACCGCAATTCATTTAGCGTTACCCAGAATGCACCATGAGGAGGTAGAATTGCATCTGGGTCAGTTATTTTGTCAGTTAGTCAGGAGTTAGTCAGTCATAGTTAGTTAAAAATGTACAAAATGTATTAAAAAGGTGTGTAAGTCTCGTCAATAAAGCCATCGTCCGTATTATAACTGTCGAGTTCGTTGAGTTACTCTTTTATGGTGGGAAGCCGAGGATGTTTTGCCGGTAAAACACTTTCTAAATTTTCGCTCTGAAGGGTGGGAGGATCGATGTCTTTTAACTGTAAACCCTCACATATCACCATCGGTATAACAAGGTTAAACTTTTTTTTACATCTGACAAAAACTCTATTATTTGCGAACCCCAGTCGTACTTATATTTCCTTTCTAGGCAGTATTTTCGAAAGAAAAATAGTGCCATGTATTGGTGAACATGGTCGGAAGTTTGTTTTGGTTTTCAAGATCGTTTATTGTATTTTATATGTATTTAGTGGACATTGGATAAATAGAATAAATTTGAATTTTTTTAAATACAGATTCTGTGAATGCGAAAGAAACTTTGCATGCACCCAACCTCGCACCTACCCCAAATCCTATAGTGTGCCCAAGCAGGGGGGTTGCAGGGGGGCAGCATGCCCCCCCATACATACTTTACTGTTTATATATTGTAATGTTGGAAGCTAGCACTGATTTATTTATGTAAGGAAGCAAAAAATATCAAACAGTTTGTAGAAAAGTAGTTTTAGTTATTTTCGATTTTCTCAAAAACCAGAAGACATAGAACCATGCGGGTTTTTGTGTTCGATTAAGAACTAATAGATACATGAAACACATGTAAGCTAATTTACAATTTCATTTCACAATTTTGAAAACAACCGGTCTAAACTTTTTTTTTCACGTTTTTTTTATCAAAATTTGGACTTTAAATGTGAATTTCTCAAAAACCATTGACATGAGTAATTTAATTTAAATGCAGAATTATAGAACAATCTTCTGGCTTTCAAACGCAGTATAGCACTTTATTGTAAGTGTTGCCGTTGTTTTTTAATATTTTTTTTTTTCAATTTAAACCATTTTTTTTATAAAAGTGCCCCTACCTCTTAAACGGAGGTTTTCTCAAAAACCAGAAGACATAGAACCATGCGGTTTTTTGTGTTCGATTAAGAACTGATAGATACATGAAACACATGTAAGCTAATTTACAATTTCATTTCACAATTTTGAAAACAACCGGTCTAAACTTTTTTTTTCACGTTTTCTTTATCAAAATTTGGACTTTAAATGTGAATTTCTCAAAAACTATTGATATGAGTAATTTAATTTAAATGCAGAATTATAGAACAATCTTCTGGATTTCAAACGCAGTATAGCACTTTATTGTAGGTGTTGCCGTTGTTTTTTAATATTTTTTTTTTTCAATTTAAACCATTTTTTCTAAAAGTGCCCCTACCTCCTAAACGGGGGGAGATAGACCCCCCCCTCCCATAGTAAAAAGTGCTTGTTTTTGACCCCTCTACAAAAATCCGTCATCAAATCTTGGCGGCCAAGTTATCGTACTCGTGCCTACAATTCTAAAGCCAGATATATACTGTTCAAATGCATGACAAGCACGCGCAAGTGTATTGGTGAAAAAATCACACGTATAGATTGGATTTAGGATTAAAGCAAAATGAAAATCTTTTGAGTTTCTTTCAATCTAGCGTCCTGCATTGAAGTAGTGTATATGCAAGATTGATGATTGACCATGCATTTATTGGTTCATTTGCGTATAGTTCGTTGAAGAGATGAGAACACAGTACAACATAAGCACTGATTGAAATATTAAAATAGTAAACAAAAAATGTATGATGAAATGGACAGACAAAATAAAACAAATTACCTACTCGGATAAAATTGAAAAAATCTCAAAGACGTTCTTATATTCACAATTTCGCCGAAAAAAAACTCACAAAGCGCAACGTCCTCTCACCACACCGTCCATGTTAAAATAAAAGATTGAAGACTCATGTTTGGTGTGTGTATATGCAACTTTAAT
Source organism: Philhelius festivus (assembly GCA_963931855.1). Lineage (NCBI taxonomy): Eukaryota > Metazoa > Arthropoda > Insecta > Diptera > Syrphidae > Philhelius > Philhelius festivus. The sequence goes on along the minus strand of OZ007555.1, from coordinate 171,309,970 downwards.
CCGAATTTTCGAATACACTTGCACAATGTATATTTGGCTTAAGAATATAAACTCGAAAGAAAACCCAGTCCCTCATTTTATGTGACCGTACGGCCTTGAGCAGCATCTGTCTGCGATGCTCGTATACCAGCTCCGTTTCTAAGGGCCCAAACAAAATAGTATTAGTCCCAAGCGTTCCTTCGTAGTAAGAACAAGTAGTTATTGCAAACAGAATTTGTGCAGTTTCTTGTTTGTAAGAGAAATGTATCAATTTTGCTTTATTTGTAGTAAACATTTGGCGGAAAAAGTACACTCGGAAGAGTACCATTACCGTAGTTAAAAGACGTCACGAACAAGAACAAGCTGGTACATCAATAATAAGTCCTCCTCGTACTAGAGCACGCGTAAATGAATCAGTTTTTTGTTTAGGTTACGTTACCTTAGGTTAAGGTGGCTGCTGACCGGAAAAGCCAAAACACTTAGACCAATATTTGGTCCGTTGTGATACTACAGGATTTCAAAAATCAATCTTACTCGTTAAACCATTAACAATGAAGCATTTGAGACAGTGAATGTCAGAATTGTTTTTTGTTTAAAAGAGTGCTGTTTATTCTGTGGCAATGAATTGAATAAAGCGTTTGAAATGAAAAAAAGCACTGCAATATCGGCGTCAAATTTGTAATGTAATTAGGTGCTTAGATAAGTTTTGGTACTTATCTTTTGTAAAAAATACTCATAATCGCTTTCGTCATTTCCAATAGTAGTATTTTTCAATTAGATACAAAATTTTCAACTTAATAGGACCACAATAGATCGTTGAATAGGCCTACCGGGAAAGCCACCTTTAAAAAAACGCGCCAAGTGTACTACTTCACGGGTGGCGCGGAACCGTGTGCATATTATGAAGAATACAACTTTTTCAACTTTTTGCTTCGCTATATCTCCAAAATGGTGATTCTTAGGAGAAAAAGTGTTAAGACAATTTCTTTAGATAATTGCATGATGAATAACTTTTGTCTCACCTATCTTATGATAAAACTTGCCGTTCAGCTGAAAAATGCAAAAAACCGATTTTTGCAACATTTGACCTTGAATAATTTTTTTTGCACACGTCGGATCGATGGGAACTTTTGACAAATTGTTTGTAATAGTGTTCTCAACATTCATGCCAATTTTCAGCTTTGTGCGAATTAATGTAACCTTACCCTTATTTTTGAAGCTAATTTGACCGGGCTATTAAGAAATTGATGAATTTACGAATTCGTTATATAGTCGATTATCGTCTCTAGATACAAAAATGAGTTTTGTGACATAATATGTAGATGTAAAGTATTGTTTGGGTGTATTCCCCTTTTGACGATACGGAAATCTACTTTTCGTTGGTTTTTGACATTACCATTCAGTGCTTTTCGGAAACATAAAAAAATTCATTTTAATAGTAACTTAGATATAGTCTTGCAAATTGAAAGATGTCAAAATCACTTCCAAATACATTTTTTTTGAATAATTTCTTCGAATTGAAAATGATTTTCAAAATAAATTAGGAAGTTTAAATTGAAACTAAAAACTGTTTCAATTATACAAATGATGTTTCGAAAATTTTGTATATAAAAGCTTATTTTTTGAGAAACTACTAATTTTTATTCTTGCATAAACTAATATATTCTTGAAACACATGGCATCCTGTGTTTAGTTCCAACTATTAAAGGAGTTGTCATTTAAGAAATGAATTTTATGCTTAGTCAATTCTGAACAGTTTTTCTTTAATAACATTAATTTTTGAAATTTGAGTTTTTTGACCAATAATAATTCATTAAAAAAAAGCTTTTTTTGTATGTTTTTTTAATGAAATTATGTTTTCAATTGTTTTTTTGGTTAGTTGTAGTGGTTTTTTTTTTATTAAAAGAACATTCTCTTTCAGAGATAAAAGGTGTTTTTAAAGTGTTTTAAATAACCTCGAACAAAGTTTGAACAAAAATTGTATCGTTTTGAAATGTCACTGACAACTGCATAGACAATATAATTCACCTCCATCGCCGGAAAAGAAGTCTTGGGCGACTTTCCAAAACGTAAGCAGGAGTTGAGTTTTGATTTTTTTTTTACAGTTAGGTATGGGTCTCAATAGAACAGGGTTAAAATATTAGAGTGAGGAAACCCCCCTAAATCCTAAAAAAAATATTTTCTTTTTCGGTTTTAACCTCACTTTTTGTTTGACTCAGACCATTTTTTTGGCGAAATTGTAAGATAAAGTGCTTAATTGGTTTATTTAGTCAATTCTGAGTCGAACACAAACAACCGAATGGTTTTATGTCTTTTAGTTCTTGAGAAAATTGAAAATTACTAAGACTACTTTTTGTTTTTTGCTTAAGCCTAGTACGCAGATCGGGAAAAATTTTGTCTCGCATACATTTTTTTTGCCTGGAACAAATTTTGTCCGAGTAGTACGCAGTTTGCGAGCAAAATTCATACTATTGTGAATTGCTGTACAAAATGTCTCCACTAAATTTTGCCAGGAAAAAGAATGATACAAGCATTATTTTGCGGGACAAATTTTGACAGCCACAGTAGTAACGGGTGATTTTTTTGAGGTTAGGATTTTCATGCATTAGTATTTGACAGATCACGCGGGATTTCAGACATGGTGTCAAAGAGAAAGATGCTCAGTATGCTTTGACATTTCATCATGAATAGACTTACAACTTAGACAACGTCGAATTTTCAGTGAATGGGCCCTAGAAAAGTTGGCAGAAAATCCGCTTTTTTATCGACAAATTTTGTTCAGCGATGAGGCTCATTTCTGGTTGAATGGCTACGTAAATAAGCAAAATTCCCGCATTTGGAGTGAAGAGCAACCAGAAGCCGTTCAAGAACTGCCCATGCATCCCGAAAAATGCACTGTTTGGTGTGGTTTGTACGCTGGTGGAATCATTGGACCGTATTTTTTCAAAGATGCTGTTGGACGCAACGTTACGGTGAATGGCGATCGCTATCGTTCAATGCTAACAAACTTTTTGTTGCCAAAAATGGAAGAACTGAACTTGGTTGACATGTGGTTTCAACAAGATGGCGCTACATGCCACACAGCTCGCGATTCTATGGCCATTTTGAGGGAAAACTTCGGAGAACAATTCATCTCAAGGAATGGACCGGTAAGTTGGCCACCAAGATCATGCGATTTGACGCCTTTAGACTATTTTTTGTGGGGCTTCGTCAAGTCTAAAGTCTACACAAATAAGCCAGCAACTATTCCAGCTTTGGAAGACAACATTTCCGAAGAAATTCGGGCTATTCCGGCCGAAATGCTCGAAAAAGTTACCCAAAATTGGACTTTCCGAATGGACCACCTAAGACGCAGCCGCGGTCAACATTTAAATGAAATTATCTTCAAAAAGTAAATGTCATGGACCAATCTAACGTTTCAAATAAAGAATCGATGAGATTTTGCAAATTTTATGGGTTTTTTTTTAAAAAAAGTTCTCAAGCTTTTAAAAAATCACCCGAAAGTGATTTCTGTCAAAACTGGTTTTATGGAAAAGGTGCTGATGCTTCTCTTCAAAGCATCGAGAGGAGATTCCAAAAAGGTATGAACGACTTTTGTAAGACAACCCGTTCTAGAGATATACTAAAAAACACATTAAATTAGAATTATTCTCTCCAACTTAAAACTTTTGCGCGAGATTTGGAAAAGTTTTGTAGAGATTAAAATTATAGAGATAAAATTTGTCTTGTCTCGATCTGCGTACTAGGCTTTAACATTTAAAAACGTCAAAATAGGTCTGTTTACTTAGTTTTTTGCACTAACTACTATTGTTTTAAGGTTGCTCAGAATCAATTTATTAAAAGAAATTGCCTTAGGCTAGGCGGTTTCGCAACTGTTTGGTTCAAGAAACTAAAAACTTTGTGTTTTGACTCAAACTAAACGATTGCCTAAAACGAGTTCGCTTTTTTGTGTAACATATAACTATATGCACCTGCGCGGACATTCAACCAAATAGTTCATCTGTTTTCTATAAGTATCCAAACAGTTGTGCAACTAAAAATTGAATGTGCGCTCCTAGCCTTAGGACGATATTAGTTAAAAATGTTTAAAGTTAGAAAACTACTTTAAAGTTAGGAAATATATAAAAAGTATAATACTACTACCTTAATAAGAGGCTGTTTAAAATTTTGCACCAATGTCATTTTATTGAGTACTATGTTTTTTTTTCTCCAATACTCAGTATATATATGCGATATATTTTCGCACTTTTGTAAGTTTTCAATCAATTTTTTTGGTGCTTGTATTACTGCGCTATACTCTGTCCAACAAAAATTGTCAGTACATGGAAAATAGGACGTTTGTCTCTCATTCTGGTGGCATTGCAATGCATAAGTGTGTCGCCTTTTAAAGCTCTCACAGGGATTCCGTAGTTTAAATTATAAATCGCCGCAAATGAGAGTAAAAACCGCGTAGGGCTACCGTCTGCCGATTCAAAACGACTGAAAACAATATTCAATTTACCTTTTCCCACAACGCCAAGCGGTAAGATAATAGGCGCGTTTTTTTTAAGTTGAAAAGCAATGCGACAACACTCAACATACTCATCTTTCTAAAATGTGTTCTCAAAAGCTCCAAATCCCAAAAGCTCCTTTATAAAAACCACTGAAAAAGCTCTTTGCTTGCAATTGAGAATGATAATGGTAACTCTGTTTTGATGTAGATAAAGAGCGCACGATCGTATTGAGTGACACTTGGACTTGACACTCTTGACAGTATCTCATCAGCAGTGGGATACGACGGTCGTGTTGGGGTGCACAACTTTTTGCAAAGAATTACAACAACAATTCCTTATGAAAAGTCAGTGGCTTGCTCTTTTTTTAGTGGCATTGTAGTGAGGGTGCATCAGGCGCCACTGCTTTAGAAAAAGCTCTCCCATAAGGCCTGTACTGACAATTTTTGTCGGACAGAGTATAGATATAGATTAGGAGTACCTACCAATAAAACGCGCCTATTGACAACCCTGAGAGTTGTCAACAAAAACTGAGGTTCGTGGCGAGGTCTCAAAAAACACAGAATTTACTCATCAGTATGACTTCAGGTTTTTCAAAAAACGATTTAGGTCGACCCCAGGGTGACTTCAGAGCTCAACAAACATACCAAATGTTTGAATATTGTCTTACAGCTGATCTTTTGTGCCAGTTTGGTACGATAGTGAAATCAAAAGTCTGAAAAATTGAAGAAACAAGTTATGGTCTACTTTTAAACTAGGTATATTCAGAAACCAACTTTAAAATTTATTGTGAATCGAGGGATATTTTCAATAGAATATCTAGTTTAAAGTATTTTTATTACATTCAGAAGGTGCAAAGAGATCTAAAAATAAATCCAGTGTTTTTGGAATTTTATTAACAGCAAAAGAAAATCTTTTCATTACCCGGGTGTTCTCAAGTTAAATGTCATTTTAAGTCATGACCCACGGGTTATAACATAACTTTTTTCTGACTTCTTTCAAAGTGCTTTCAACTGTGATACATAAAACTGTGATACCTTTAATTGTAATACCTTTAACTATGATTCCTCAATCTGTGATAAATCTGACGAAATTGCTCATAACTTTGACCATTTGAAATCTTTTACTTGCTTGACTGATATGAACTTTAACATTGATATCGACAACATTGAAAAGTTTATATCTAACCTTGACGACAGCTGTATACCTGGTCCTGATGGTATACCATCTACTATTTTGAAAAACTGTGTACGTCACTTGTCATTACGTACCTTTGTCTATTCCTTTTAATTTTTCAATGTCTTCATGTTCATTCCCATCTATTCATTCATCATTCATTCATCAGTACATTCATTATCCCTCTACATAAAAAAGGGAAAAAAGACGAAGTGGAAAACTACAGGCCTATTGCCAAATTATCGGTGATTCCTAAACTTTTTGAGGCTATTATTTGTGAAGCTTTATGTTTTTATGTTAAGTCATTCATTGTTTCTAATCAGCATGGTTTTATAAAAGGTCGCTCTACTGTTACTTTTCTAATAGAATTTGCTGAAAATTGTATTGATTCATTTAAAAACAGTAAACAAGTAGATTGTGTATTTACTGATTTCAGTAAAGCTTTTGACAAGCTGACACATCGTGTTTTGCTTTTTAAATTAAGAAGATTAGGATTTAGCGAAAATTTTGTAAAATGGGTTCAATCTTATTTATTCGATAGATCTTATATTCGGTGTTATTTAACGGTTACGAATCAAATAAGTTTAAAATCAATTCATGAATTCCACAGGGTAGTCATTTAGGCCCTATCCTTTTTATTTTATTTATAAACGACTTACCATCTGTGTTAAAATACTCCAAGTGCCTCATTTACGCCGACGATGTAACAATCTTTAGAACTATTTCAAATGCTGGTGATTGTGAAGAATTGTAATGTGATCTTAATTCGTTTTTTGACTGATGCACTCATAATTATTTGTTTCTTAATATCGATAAATGTAAAAGTATGTGTTTTACAAGAAAGTTTTCTTTTATTTCGTTTAACTATTTGTTTAATGGTATATCAATATCCCGTGAAACCGTTATATCTATTCTTGGTGTCACATTTGATCGCAAACTCGAATTCATTCAACATATAAACTCCATTGCAAATAAATCTAATTCAATTCTTGGTTGGATAAAAAGAGAGTCGAAACAATTTTCCGATCATTTCGTGACAAAGCAGCTTTTAATATCTTTTGTTCGACCCATTCTAGAATACGTTTGTCAGGTTTGGTCACCTCATTACGAATGTCATAAAAATAGACTAGAACAAGTTCAAAAAAGATTAATTAGGTTTGCGCTCAGGGGACTAGGTTGGGATAATCCTTATGATCTCCCTTATAACAACAGACTTAGACTTTATATATTATGATTTTTTGTTTTGCTGAATTATATTATTGTTATATTTTATTTTACCTTTTGTTTTTCTTCATTTAATTCAATTGAAACGCATTCTTTTCTTTTTATTTTTTATCTGTATATATATTTCGAGGACTTATTTGCCTCATCATCAGTAGCTAAAAATAAAGCATGCGTTTTTTATTAACATAAAATATATATGTATGAAATTTATATATATATAAAAATTACCAAAATTATTTTATAGAAAATTATTTGATAACAATCTGTTTTTAATATTAGACATTTGTTTTTGAAATTAAAAAATTAAAAATTAAAAATCATTGAACAAATGATTTTATATATTTCATATACCTATATTTATGTTAATAAAAAACGCATGCTTTATTTTTAGCTACTGATGATGACTAAAATTTGATGGGCTTACTGGTCAAGTTTTTAAAACCTTTTGAATTGGGCATAAACAAAACTTGCCAAGTAAGCCCACCAAATTGTAGTCAGTAATCATTAAATAATAAAATTTCTCTATTACATTGTAGCTGTGTTAATATTATTCTACTTTAAATATTCGGTATTAAACCTTCATGAAGTAAAAACTTTACGTAGATACTTTTAGATCTCAGTACTTTTCACGGCTGTGTAACAAACAAAGGGTTTTGTACAGAAGAACTTGGCTCTTTTTTTAACATTTATGTTTTTGGTCTGATCTATTTAATTTGTACAATCTTAAATATAATAATTTGTTTGATAAAACAATATAATTAATTCATGTCAATTTAAATCGACATTTTTCCATGAAATTGTTTAAAATCTTAATATAAACCTTTGTAAGAAATTTTGTAAGTTTTGTAAAATTAGCAATTTAGTTATGTAAATAAATAAAAAGATTTTGAAATTTCGAAAATGAATGCGGAGTTAATGTTTCATTTAAGGTGAAATTCTTCAATTCACTTTCACTCGAAATACAGAACATGGGTGACGGTATTGAATCAAAATAGAAATCATCTTGAGTTTGTTTACGTTTATAGTAATCAGAGTTTTAGATTGGTGATTTTTTTGATAATTAATTTGACGTAAGGAAGACGAAGCTAAAACTGCTAAGAAAATATTTTGTAAATAAGGATTTTTTTGACGTGGCGCAAACCCGAAGTAAGTGCTTTGACTTGGTTTGACTATTACGATTTTGGACCAAGTATTAGTAAAATCTAATAAATAAGGCTGAAAGTGTTTGAACGTTAAATATTTCAAAAGGGATGACATACAAAAATAAATAAATTAGGTATAAGCATACCAACTTATAGAGATCCCGAGCCTTGTGACTCTCTCGAACATGGACCAATAATTTTCCACCGAATTCGAACGACTAAGAAAAAATTTATTACTTCCTCACAAGGTGCTGCACCCCATGGAATTTTTTTTTTGGTTTTTTACACCCATAATTATAAAGATGGTTTAGTGGAGGTTTATCGTTAAGTCCTGGACTAAGTGCGAAATTTCATTAATAAAACAAATTTTCTGTTAAGTGACGTTTACTAATTATGATAAAGTTAAACCACCGAAGTAGGTGGTTTAGAGAAGGAATAAGAAATAGAAATGTCCACAGTCAGACACAAGCAATTGACAATCAATTTAGGTAGCCACAGAATATAAAAAAGAGATTGCTTACTTTTGTAGAAGATTTTTTAAAAGGATTTTTGATAAACGTCATTTAACTATTCCGGGAACATTTTGTTTTTATTAACGTAAATATTTAAGCCATGGCTTTACTCCTATTCCATGGTTTAGCAAAACCATGGAATATAGGTGGAATAAGCGTTTTTTATTAATATGGCTGTTAGAGTTCAATACACATATAATAATCCCAAGGAGTTGTGAGGTCATTTTTTAACTCAAAGTTGACGTGCCAGAGATGAAATGAGCGGAAAAGTTAACCAGGACGCAGATTTTGTCTATGTTTTAATGCATGCAAATCATGCTTATTACAGTAATGAAAATAGGTGCAGGGAAATAAGTTCCCAGGAACTAAGTCCACTGAGGGACTAAGTTCTCACTTAATGAGAACTAAATCCACTTTAGTAAAGTGGACTTACTTGCCTGCACAAGTGAGAACTTAGTCCCTCAGTGGACTTAGTTCCTGGGGACTTATTTAACTGCACTATGAAAATAACTTACTACAGTTATGAACCTCTGTAATCTAAGTTAAGAACAGAAATAAAAAAGAAAAACAATAAATTTCAATTAAAATAATAATTTATTCATTTGTATAAAAATGTTGATTTTTTTACTTCCTTCTAACAATATAAAATTATATTTCTAAAACAACTACCACAAAATACAATATAGTTATATTTTAAATATTCATTTTACCATTTTAATAACTATGAATAAACTGGAACTGGATAACACTTTTCTTTAAAGTGTTTTTTTTTTTTTTTTTGTTAAGAATTTCAAACTGGAATTTTTGTTATATAATTTTTGTTTTCTTATTTAAACCTAAAATTTTGTTCTAGCAAGATTTGCTTTTAAGGAATTTCCATTTAGGTATTTGTTTAACATGTGTCATATTGTTGCATACATAATTGCTAATATTATTCAGTCTTATTAAGATAAAAGTTAATATTAATTAATAAAAAAAAAACTAAAAACTAAACAAACTCAAAAAATATATAAAATAATATTTTATAGCTTTTATGTAATGTGAAAAGATCTACTAAAATATAAATTTAAAAAAATTGTGTCTAATATTTTTTTCTTCTTTTTACAAAAACAAAATAACCTACTTAGCAACAATAATAATAGTTTAAAAAAATAAAATGACATAGTATTGCGGGTATACAAAAATAATTATATAAAAAAAATATTAGTAACAAAATTATTCTATGAGATAAACATTTAAGTCAATTAATCTATGAGATTTTTACGTTTCAAATATTTTTGAGAAATTATTTTCAAAACCCGCAGCCATAAACCATAGTTTTTCTTAGTTAATTTAAAGTTTTTGAGTTCCCGCTTCTGAATTGGTTTTGAAAATCAAAAGAGTTGTGCATGTTTTGAGATACTTAGAAATTTTTTACAGCTAAATTTGAGATTGATGAGTTATTATTTCGCATCGTTTTCTCTTAATGTAAAGACCAGTGGAAAACCCTTGCAGGGAAGGGCTACACAGGCTGGAGTTGTTTGAATTTGGCTTAGATCATTTGAGTGCAGATTAAAGCGTTGGAGAATATTCGCCAGTAAAATGAAACCAAATCCTCGAACAAGATTTTGTCCAATGCATGTCCTCTTCCCGATGCTGAATGGCAAGAAGTGGGGGATGTTCTTTTTAAGGCGTGTCTGTTGTTGTTGTTGTTGTGGAATCTCTGCTTTTATTTCATCGATATCTTTACTAGTTAATCTGGATTCTTTTTCGATATCAACTCCTGAATCTGAAGATTCTGAGCTCTTTCGCTTGGTAACGACTGGTGATGGTGGTATTATTTCAACGAATCTTTCGGGATTGAACTTTTCTGGCTGGTCCCAGTACTTTGGACTTGTATTGAGCTCGTAGTTATTGATGAATACTACTGTTCCTGCTGTGACTCCATAGCCGGATACAACTGAATCTTCTGTAGCAACATGTGGTACAATGGGAGACGAAGAGTACCGTAGAGTCTCATAGATAGTTCCCATTGTATAAGGCATTATTTCCATATCCATAAAGTTCACCCGACGCTTTCCCTCAGTAATCCTATCAACTTCCTCTTGAATCTTCACTCCTACCTCAGGATTTCTTACAACATAGGCGATCGCCAGCATAACCAAATTTCCCACAGCCGAATGGCCACCAAGAAAGTCTTCCAGCATGAAAATTATCGTATCCCTTGAGACATTTTTATCTTCGGCCAAACTCTTTAACAGTGCATCGGTGAAATCACGTTCCGGTTCATCCAGATCGATGTTCCTCTCACGATCATTGATCACACGCTCAAGAATGAATTTCCTTATTCCAGTTGACCAATTGATGATTTTCTGAAGATGTTTCTTATATAATGGAGCTAACCAGGGCAAAAAGTCGACAGCATAGCCTTGATTGATTTCCCAGAAGATCTCATCGAACCACCAAACGATCTTTTGGAATTCAATGTCGTCATAATCAAAACGCACCGAACACATATACTGGCTGAACATATTGGCACACGTTTGTTGGATAATTTGTTTGATTTCGATTTCTTGACCGGGTGTAATGCGCCTGTCCAAAGTGTCCATGAATTCTTGTATCTCAATGCAGCCAACATCATTCATTTTGGAAAAGTATGAAGAGGCGTCACGGGGTGAGCAATGGCGACGGGCGAGATTACGACGTTTCTGTTGCAATTGAGACCAATCGCATAAGGCAAGAGCTGCAATGAAAAAAATTACCAAAATAAGTTTAGTCAAAGAAAGTTATGGACGAAAGGAAAATATTTAATAAATATTTAATGAAGTTTGATTTCAATAATGGCAATTTAAACCAAATTGTTTGCAATTTTTATTTTATTTTCGGATAAATACAAAATCATCAAATTGCTTTAAAATTGTTTGAGAATATGCTATTGCATTTGCTCCAAACTTTCCACTTCGAATACATTGTGGTGGGTGAAATTATTTTATGGATACGGGACTGTAGATACACATTACTATATGCATATTGGCCCCCAAGTTGGGTTGGTAGATAGTTTAGTTAAAAAAAAAGTAACAAAATTTAATTAAAAAAAAAAATCGGATAATTATCACAACTTTTTAAAATTTAATAAATTTACAATAAAACTGCGTTGCGTTTCGAAGTATATCCCTCCATCATCAGGCGAACTCAATTTTTGCTTCCACCAACAAAATCATTATTATTCGCATTTATTTGAAGTATCTGAGTTCAAAAGTGATAAAAAATGTGTTCAGGAATTGAAGAAATATACAGGAATAGCCATATTTCCGTTAAGTGTCGAAATAACAAGCAGCTGCCGATTCTAGAAGTGTTAAATAAAAATTTCGAATTCTTCCTCTAAACCTAGAGAATCATCTAAAAGCGATTTGTACATTTATTTAAAACAAACAAACTCATCTTAGAACACAATCGTTCTACTGAATTTGTTCGATTCTCTTTCTATTCTCAAATGTCAGTTTTGCTTTTAATGATCAACTCTAACCATCAATTACCTAGAATTGCTTGTTATCAGTCACTGACAGGATTTTTACTAAAAACCAATTTGTCTGTGATTGCCTTTAAAGTCATCGCTCCACACTCTTTACTCTAGTTAGTAGTAGTTAGTTATTCGAGGTTCGCTGAGCGAAGGCCAAATAGAAATGAAACATACCCGAGAAATAAAGAAAACCACAAAGAAGAAAAAACGATAACTCTGCAATTTTTCCAATCACAGCAATTTTGTGTGACACCACATACGTCTCTCGCAAACGGGCTTAAAAATCGCGAGGTAATATCGCTTCTTTTTAAAGCCGCCAATGTTTGCTATAGCTGGCTTGTCAAAAAATAAAATCAGAATTCCACTGATTTCTTCCAATGATGCATTTCAATGAAAGATATAACTGGTGCCTTAGAATTAGGGAAAATGACAGAACATTATTTGCAATTTAAAAAAAAAAAAAAATTTGAATTTGATCATGACACAATATTTCGAAAAATCGCTATTTACTTCTGAAAAAATCAGACAAAAATGTACGAAAAAAAGCTAACGCAATCATTTTGACGAAAGCTTTCTGTTTTTCTCTACAAATTAAGAAAAAAAAACATTAATTTACAAAAAGTAATAATAATGGCCAAAAATTACAACTTTCATGCGTGTTATTAGCAAGAGTGGAGTTGGCCTACAATGTTTGTCCCTAGTCTGCACTATCTATGACAAAACTCTTGGAGACTTAATAATTTCCTAGCAAAAGACAGTACGTACTAAGGGTACAAGAACATTTTTACTTGCGACTTATAGGTACTATAAGGCAAGTTATGCATTCGTAAAAACAATCGAACTCGAGATTTTGATCAAAGAAAGTTTACATTACGATGATAGCGAAGACGTAAAAAGTGGGTCTGGCAATTCTGTCTGTCTTTCTGTCTGTCTATTTGTCTGTTCGATTACAGCTAAACGGGTCGGCCGATTTTCTTCAAACTTGGTAGATATGGGTTTTAATTTTTTTGATTTGATTTCTTAAGACCAAAAATAACGGTACCCCATACGATTTTTTCGAAATTTTATAAATATTTTTTTTTTTCTCAATAACTGTCCCAACGATTTAAAAAAAAAATTCAAAAAATTTAATTTAGTTAAACCTAGGTAATGGTTGAAAAAATAATATGGGACCATTTTTTTGTTTTTGATTTTCTCAAAAACGGTACCACCGATTTTGATCACTTTTTTTATGCTAAAGCTTCCCAGCAGTTTGAATATTATTGTGTATTCAAATTTAAAAAAAAAATTTTGGATTTTAAAAAAAAACTTTCAAAATTTTTTTTTGAAAACACAATATTTCGAAAACCCCATGCTCGATTTTTTCAAAATTTGATAAATAAAAGTTTGAAAAAATAATCTACAAGATATGAGAAAAATAAATTAATTTTACCTAAAAATAACGGTACCCTCCATACAAATGTTAAAAAATGGTTTAAAGATATGGTTTGATGGAAGGGTACTTACAAAATATATCCGCTCTAAATCTAGATATAAGTCAAATATAAACCATTTGTTAGAAATTGTATTATGCATAAAATTAAATAATGGCAAAGTCAATATCATTGCTCGTTCTCAAGATATTCTAGTCGAAAAACAAATATTACCACTTTTTAGTAGATTTTTTTATATTTTTGTTAAAACTGTCAATTCGATAGGTACTTGTCAAAATTTAACCATATGTTAATAATTGTATTATGTTGATACCTTCCCGTAAGAATGTACTAAGCGACACTTTTTTCGAAAATGACTTTTTGATGAGGAAATATACTATATGTTAAGGGCCACGTTTTGGCCTGGGTTTCCCCAACCTATTATGCATGAAAAGGAAACTAGAGTACAAATAAAAAAATTTATCAACTGCCATTTTTTCTCATTAAAATAATGTTGGCCCCTGAAATTTGTATTATCCGCCAAAAAAATTATGCTTAGCGACATTAATAAATATCTCATTGTCGTGAGCAACAAAAAATTTTGTTAGATGTCACTTAGTTTAACCAAAATTGTCTCTTAGCACACTTTGATTCAACTAGGACTTTCTTCGTTTTTTTCGTTTCCTGAACAATTTTAGAAATGTCGCTTAGTATACATTCTTACGGGAAGGTATCTATGTACAAAACAACATACTTTAGAAGGCACTATCGGTGTTCATTCCCAAGAAATTCGACTTGAAATACAATTTTAACTTGTTTTCAATAGTAGAATTTTTAATAGTTTTTTTATTTAAAAAAAAAACTATTAATTCAATATTTGTCAACATTTTACCAATTGTACAAAATTATACTATGTATAAAATAAACTAAATTAGAAGTCAATATCACTACTAGTTCTCGAGAAATTTGAGTCGAAAAACAATTTTTACCAATTTTCAATAGAATTTTATATAGTTTTTTATTTTTTGTAAAAAACTGTAAACATATTTTTATTGAAATTTTCACCAGTTGTCAAACACATTATTTTTCGTAAAATGAAATTATTTTGAGTTTCAAATTGTTTTCGTTTTTAGAATATCTGGGTTATGGAATTTTTTTTCAGTTTTTTTTATTTAAAAAAATTACGGTAAGTTCATTTTTTTCCAAATTCATACCAAATTTGTATGACTTTATAATGAGTACATTAAATTTTATTTGAAATCAATATCATTATTTTTTCGTGAGATATTTGAAACTAACCAAAATTTTTACTTTTTTTTTAAACCGTTATAGTGAAAAAACTACTCACTGAAATTTTAATAAACGCCCTTTCAGCCTCTTTCGAAGTTATTATCTATTAAATAAAATTTATTTGAAGTCGATATCTTTACTCGTTCTTGAGATATCGACGACGAAAAATGGTACCAGAACGTACGGACGTACGAACGTACGAACGTACGAACGTACGTACACACACACACACAGACATCTCTCTAAAAATGATTGATATAGCCTCTAGGGACCTTGAAACGTCGAGAAATGTCAAAAATTCCAATTTGACAAATCGGACCGATTACAATAACTCCCTATGGGAAGTTAATAAAGTGTAGACAAACCCTTTTATTAAAGTTAAAATGATCGAGTACTTTATTTTTTTTCGTATCGTGCTAACTTTGTGTAATGACTCATTGACATTTACAAACGTCAAAACAGATCTGTTTACTTACGTTATTTTCCATTTGACGTCCGGAAAAATGTTTTCACAGATTGTATTTTTAATTCAGTAAAGGGTTTTGCTATAATTAATAATTAAATCTTTTAAAAATGAATAAGATTTCTCGATCGTGGGGAATTCTCCAATTAGCCAAAAAGAATATACAAAATACTTTGGGTAAGTTGGTTTGTTTTATGTTTGTTATGAAATCATTGTAGAAGTGTAAAAAAACAAAATTTACAATAGGACTTGGGTATTTTGTACACTTTTGCAATGAAATTAGACCTGGATTGTGAATACCCCTATAGTTTCGTTCATAATGGTTTTTTTTTCAATTAAAACCGTTAAAAAAAATTTACTTCGGAAGAAAAAACCTACGAAATGATTCTTGATGAAGCTTTGGAGCAAGACATAAACTTTGGTTGGTTAATTCAATTATTTTATGCTTAATCAAGCATAACAGTTTTTCAATTTTAATATAGTAATAGGCGAAGAAACGCCGACTTTTGATGAATTCATTAGATCATTGAGAGTTTCAATGGACCAAACGTCCGATTTTTCAAACGATGATAGCATAAGAGATCCAATCTATAATTGTGAAGACGAGATCTTATCAAGTGCCAACGAGGAAGAGCAATATTTAACAGTCGATACAAATCAGGACATAAAAATAGACACACTTGCAAAAGGAAGTAGATGGAAAAAAAGCGTCACAAAAAACCTGGAAAAGAAATGTCAACAGGAAGATGAAATCCCAATGTTTGTCCTATAAGGATCAGAAAGGTAATTTAAGACCCAAAAAAGCTCCAAAAGAAATTCCGACCCATAAATGCAAATTTTATTGTGCCAATATTACCGAGAATTCCCGGTTGAAGTTATGCAAAACATATTGGGATTTGAATGTTGTTGGCCGAAAAAATTTCATCCTTCAGAACGTTGAATGCCTTGAACCAATATACAGGCGACCAAGAAAAGAAAGTGCCATTCTACGGCAAACTGCCAAAAAGTATTTTTTTATTCACAATGACATAAAAACAAGAGTGTGTCAGTTATTTTTCTTAAGTACTCTAATCGATGTGTAATAAGCGCATTCTTAGGAAGGGATGAGTTTGGTGGACACTTTTCCACGGAAGATAAAAGAAGGAAGATAAAAACAAAACCGGAAATAATTCAAAACGTAAAAATAAAACATATCGAGAGTTTTCCATCGATGGAAAGTCACTATTGCCGAAAAAATGGTCAAAGAAAATATTTAGATAGTAAGCTTTCAATTAGAAAGATGTATGCATTGTATAAAATAAAATATCCTGAAAGTTCGGTATCTGAAATCACATACCGAAGAATATTTTGTAACGATTAATTATAATTTATCGTTTTTTGTACCTAAAAAAGACCAATGCCTTTTATGCAATAAATACAAAAATTCAGCTCCAGATGCAAGGCTCGTTCATATCGAGACTATATAGGCGTTTTTCTTTTTTAGTTCAGAACAGAGCCTGAGTTGTCAAAAAATAAATTGTGTTTGTTTTTTAGTTCAGAGCGTTCAGAGCTTCGTAAATGTGTATCTTTTTTTGTTCTGAGCATGTTCTGAGCGTGTTCAGAGTGCGCTCTATAAGCTCAGAATAAAATAACTGAGCAGACATAGTGCAATGCTTGACACAGGAATTTGACAGATGGAAATTAAAAAAAAAAATAATGTCGACAGCTATGTGTTCAGGTGTGTTTCAAAAAATACTCAGAGCGCTCAGAGCACGCTTGGTTCAGAGGATGTTCGGAACATGCTCGACATCCTCGGACTCTGTTCGGAGCTCTATACTGAACTAAAAAAGAAAAACGCCTTATGAGAGTCATTTACGTCGCAAGAAAGAGGCATTTGAAGAAAAGCAAACCGATAAAGAAAGATCAAATTTGGACAAAAGCTTTAGATCTATATCGATGGATATGCAAAGCGTTCTTCAAATACCATCAACCGATGTTTCCTTGACATACTATAGGTGCGTTTTATTTTTCATAAATTTATCTGTATCTGGATCTGGATCATCCCTTCAAAATAAAACGATACGGATCTTACTGACAGCAGTGTTATATGCCCGTCTCTTTTTATCCTTGGGTTTGTAAATTTTAAATTATGTCTTGTCTTTTTTCTTTACACTATAACTTACACTACCTTACCATAAAAAGCCATCTACTCGCCAGTGTAATAACTGATTTTGGGATCTTTGAAATAGATCCCGATAGAAAACAGGATCCGAAATTGTTTTTGTAATACATGTTAAAACTTAATCCAGATCCGGATCCAGATAGATTTGTGAATAATAAAACGCACCTATTATCTATCAGAACCAGATGTTTTAGATGAAAGTGATATTGAATAATATCTGTTTTTGATATTATTCTTAAACACTCACTACAAAGACAAAATTTCAAAGTTAAGTAGAATTATTTAGCATCGAGTGAAACCAATGCAAAACGACATTAGTTTTTTTGCTTGATTTATGTTATTTCAGATGCAATTTTTTTAAATCAAAGCCTTAGCACGATACTTGTTAGAAAATGATCAAAAATTAAAAAAAAGAAAGTAAGTAATCTACTTTAATTTAGCAATAATTAAAGAAGTATGATACTAATACTTTAATACTAGACTTTGACTTTTTAAAAATGTTGCCCCTTTGTAACTTGCCTTTTCGAACAATCGCTGTTTGGAACAGCTTCATGCATGCACAAAGATTGTAGTTACAAACAAATAGGAATCTAATAATTGGCATAATGGTTACTACGCTGGACCATCATATAGAAGGTCTTGGCTTCTATTCTCAGCCTCTGTAGGGATTTACTGCCTCTTGAGAGTAATTGACATATAAATTCTCTTAGGCTAGCCGCGCACTGGCACTGTGATCGAAATCTAATAGTTTAATCACCAGTTGATAGAGCACCGCGCACTAGCAACTCTTTACTCACGCTCGCACTCTTTTTCTCTCTTGCGCTTATAGAAAACATCTCAACTGTTACGAATTAATTTAAGGCAACCATATAAGCCATATAAGCCCATATGTTTCATTTTAGCAACTTAACAGTTGCGAAACTAAAAATTGAATGTGCGCGCCTAGCCTTAGAGTATTTCTTGTCATGAAAAGTGCTGGTCATTAGCCGTTCGAAATCGGCAGAAAATCGTATGTCCCTTCCATTCCTGATAACACGCACACAGGAGTTTTTGAGAATTTATTGTAATTGACTAGGTCCTGACTCTCTTCGAGCTGTGTTGCACTACCAAATTTTATTTTTTAAAGGAATCTAATTATTATGTAGAATTAGTTTGTTTTGACAATCATGTGAGATTTCGGAGTACAGTTAAGAATTGCTTGTTTCTTTTGCTTGCAATTTTACACTGAACAAAAAAATTCTTCAATGTAAATTCATGGATGAAATAAATTTATTCACCTTGAATAACGAATAGGGGAAAAAAATCATCTTTGATCTTAAAACTTTTAACTTTTATAACATTGCATATCATTATTTTACAAGATTTTGTTTGTTTTTTATTTAGAACATTTTCTATTTCAAATGATTAAATCAGTCCTCGTTTAAGGCGTTTTCTATATTTTGAAATATTCACTTCAAAAATGATAAACATTTTAATTAAAGAAAATGTTATGCTAACTATTAAGGAGTTCCTAAATCCTCATTAATAATTAAAACTAATTTTCTCTGATGCTTCTTAAAATATAGAAATGGATCGATCAAAATCATAAACGATAATTTTCAACACTTCCTAACTATTATCGTACTAATGCTGTTTTTTTTTAATAAAATACTTTTGAACACACCTAAGACAATAACAGTTGGTGCAAATAGTTACATAAGTAATCACGCCTTTATGACATTTGTAAATGTCAAAGTGTTACAAGAATTTAATACGATAATAGAAACCATTTTAACTTTAAAAAATGTCGGAGAAAGTATGATGCTTAATTCGCCAAGTCTTCTTTTTAACTTATTATTATACTAATATACTCTTAACATGGTTCTAATTCTATTAAAATTGTACGCCAGATCCTTAAACTTTTAAGGATAGTTCACATACTTAGTTTTTAAAAACTGGCTCCCACTGTCAAAATATTTCACAATGAATTGTTGTTTGAGTCTCCAAGGAATGAATTTAAGTTTTGTAAATAGAACGAACAGCACAATTCTTTAAAACTTATCTTTATATTTCCTGATCTCTTAGATCATGCTCCGATTTAACATTTTAATATTCCTTGACACTGATTTTTTTTTTTAATCTTAACAAACTATTCGATCACTTAATTATTTAATGAACAATTTTTTTTAATTTATTTACACATAAGCCAATCGAGTTTCACAGTTCTTAGAAAAATTCATTTAAAATACCACTTTTCAAAAAATTAACTGAGGATTCTAGAATGAGAAAACTACACAAAAATACCTCTGAATATTTTCAAATCATTCCATACTTATTCATCTCAATAGAAAAGTAAAGTTAAATAACTGTTTTTAATTATTATGCAATTTTCTAATAAAAATCTATGTTTTTTTTTTGTATTCTAATTTAAACCCTTTATTACACTTGATTTCTTCGAAACACGAGTAAAAACCGCACAAGTTCACCAAAACTATTGCAAACAAATCAAGTTAAACAACACACTAAAAAATAAAATTGGGATCACTTTTTCTACTCAAATTACTGTTCGCATTTTAATTGTAAATTTTGCACAATTAACAAATTTCAACTCACGCATTTCTTGTTTTCAAATGAAATTAAAAAAAAAAAGAAACAAAGCTACGCAAGTTCAAAATGCGCCAAATCAAACAAAACTTACGAAGCAAAATTTTTGAAACAAAAACCAATTGATTTTAATAATTAATTTTTTTGTTCTACTTACAATTATTTCGATCTCCTCCAAATAGTTTATGGTAGCGCAAAAAGTCGGGACGACCGCCGAAAAACTTTCCATTCTGATTCAGCACTTCCCGGATGAGTTCCAAATTATTAACCACAAAACACCGGGTTGTTCCAAGAGTCAACGTATAGGCATCACCGTATTCTTTTGCTATAGCCGTGAATGCTTCGAATGGTACTTTGTGTTTGCCCATCATTGCCAAGTTGCCTAGTACTGGCCATGGAATAGGTCCTGGAGCTTGTTTGTATTCCCTGGTTGTTGTTTCGCTGTTCCTTTGAAGGGAATGTCCTTTGCCAAATTGTGTTGTTGTAACTCGGGCCTTTCGAAAACATTGATAAATCACTTTTAAGTAAGCACCGAAAGCTATGATCACAATGATGAGAATTAATGCGTCGAAAACGGCCACTTCCATCATGATGGTTGGGTTTTGAGATTCTTCGCACAGATCGAACAAATTATATAGAGCAGCAGTTGAAAAATTGTTTGATAAAACTTGACACTTATTTTTTTTCGTCTTCCTACAAAGCGCACTTAACAGATTCTTAATGTTCTTAAGAATGCTTGTGGTTCCAACTCGGAGCGTAGCCAACACCAAACTATTTATCGTCAGAAGCAGAATAGTAGACAGGCAGCGACAGATAGACTGGTGGGGCTTGAAGGTTTGCCGTGTGCCGTGTGCCTTTTTCAAGTTACCAAAAATTCTTAACTGAGCACTTTTGATTCTATGCGATGGCTTTTATAGGTGGGAGAAGAAGCAGGCACATTTTGCCTCATTATTCTCGAGGTACACGATACAAACCAGGCACTATACCACGATAAAAAAAAAAATTAAAATATACCTAACGAAAAAAACACCAATGATGTTGATGACGAACACTCTGAAGCCCGGCTGGTGGCCCAGAGTCGGAATCAGAGTCAGAGTCAGAACCTTAGAAACAGAAGCTAAGAGAACCAGTGACGAATGTATATAGAGTGTGTATAGGGGGCAAAAGAAAATCAGCAAAAAAGTATATCTTCTCAATCGACAACAACAACTGGGAGCGAGCAATCCAATCCAATTCAATCCAATCCAATCCGTATTCCTCATTGACCAGTGACCAGTTTTAGTGTAGACATGCTATCACTGTCTATCGGAGCACAGTTTTTCTGGATTTTAGTATTTGACTCGATTCCTCGCTTTCTTTACTCCCAGAGTGAGTACGCCGCCACCGCGCGGTGTAAATAGATGTTTTGATAGTACACGTTCTGGAGTGTATTATTACACAACAATACGCGTTACGGCAGCGCAGCGCGTAGTGTACCTGGTGGTCACGGTATGTATCTCTAAGATACATTTTTTACATTTTCCTGATGTTGCTCTTGGACGATAGATGGTCAGTAGTTAGTGCTTCTGCTTTGAATTATTTTGAATCTTATTCTAGATAGCATGATCTCTAAGTCTAGGTCCATCCATCCGTTGAGCTTAAGATGCATCAATTCGCAAGGAAAATATAAAAAAAAAATTGCATAGATACTTAGAAATGCTTAGATTCTTTTCTCTGGGCTGGATGTGTAGTGTTTTTGTTTTTATTTTTTTTTTTTCTGCTCCAGCTTATGTACATTATGTTGTGTGATGTCTGGATAGGGATGGGTGGGTTTTTGATTATGGAATAGAAAAAATTATCATTATCATTCAGAAAAAAAATTATCGCGTTGTAGCAGATATACTTGCACTCGGGGTGACCATATTTTTAAAACATAAATAAGGAACAATTTTTAGATAGTCGAATTAAGTAAAATTTCGAAGAATATTAATAAATAAAATAGTTGATCTTTTGTACAAAACATTTTGACCTCTAACCTCCGAAGAGATTAAGCTCAAAAGCGGGCAATATTGTGTATGCACCCGAGAGTGTTTTTTCAAAATTATGTCAAAATCGGTTCGGCAATTTACTATGTTCGGCCTAATCTGAGAGTCCATAAGTCCGATTTAATTTTGTTTTCTAGATTACCACTGAGAAAAATATCAAACATATTCATATTTAAATCAAACTCGAACAAATACGATTTGGCATGGAATCGATATCTATTTAATTTTAATAGAAACGTATTTACATATGGTTGATCCGATTTAAACAGGATTTTGTTTAAATTTACCTCGATTTCTGTTTGATTTAAACATGTTTATCTTTGTTTAATTTACTTCATTTGATGTTGTTTCAAATAGAATCATATTCACTTTTTTTGAACATTTCCGTGTTTGAGTCAAATACGATTTTGTTCAAGACAAATATATTTGACTTCAGATTTTTCAAACAGATACAAGTTATTCTAAACTAAAATCTATTTAGTTTCTTTATATGAGACTTGTATTTACAAATACACTAGTATGTATGAACATCCAAATATACTTACCCGAACTTAAATCACAACGAATCAATTATATAAGTGTGTCAGGTAGCCAATTCTACCCAAACTTTTTTCACATACATAACTTAATCGATGTACCTAGTCCTGCCATAAGTTCTGTCCCTGACAAAAACACGTTTTATTTAAAAAATAAAAAAGCAATCAAAATTCTTTTTACGCCATTTATTAAGTATTAAATTTACAATATAAATATATAAGAAATTATTCAAAATGCCGCCCCTTACCCTTCAAACACTTTCTTAAACGATCCGGCCACTCGTCTACGCCGCACGCGCGACTTCCAGTGGAAACGAAGCTACTGTCTTCAACAAAACAGCTTTGAGAGACTCAATATTTCGGTGAGGCTTACAGCAAGCCCTCTAATGTTCAGCGGATTAAGATCGGGGCTGCCCGGCTGGCAAGCACTGGATATTTCAGCAAGATTCTGCGCCGGCCAACAAAGCAAAAACAACACAACAATGGCTTAAGGACAATTTACCAGAGTTTATTGCCGCAGAAGATTGGCCCTCGGGCAGCCCCGATCTTAATCCGCTGAACTACCGGTTGTGGAACACTTTGGAGAAGAAGGCTTGCTGTAAGCCTCACCGAAATATTGAGCTTTCAAAGGTGATTTGTTGAAGACAGTAGTTTCGTTTGCACTGGAAGTCGTGCGTGCGTCGATAGACGCGAGGCGGTCGTTTAAGGAATTGTTTGAAGGCTAAGGGGGGGCATTTTGAATAATTTCGTATATATATTTATATTGTAAATTTAATACTTAATAAATGGCGTAAAAAGAATTTTGATTGCTTTTTAATTTTTTAAATAAAACGTGTTTTTGTCAGGGACAGAACTTATGGCAGGACTAGGTAAAAAAGTTTATGAAAAAGCTTTAATCACCTATATGAATAAAAACACATTCAGATAACTTTTTACAAGAATTTATTTCTAAAATAACATTTTCCATTATTTACAGTATTAACATGTAAGGGTGGGCTCGTAACATTGGTGGGCTCGTAAGATTGAAAATGTTTGTCAAATAACTTAATTCCAACTTGATAGCAATATACAAACACATCAATATCATTAGTTAAAAATTAAATAATTTTATAAAATAAAATCGGAGCGTCTGAATACGAAAAAGATGATAAATACAAATTTTGATGTAAATCTTCAGGTTCAAGTATGTACTCGTAAACCGTATTGTGGCAGTTTTAATTCACGATATCCAAATAACCTACGGTGTACGATGGTATAATGTCAATTATTTCTTGGTTTTCCATTTTATTGTTTATAGTTATTACCACTTTCACAAATTAAATATATTTCCGGAACACAAATCGATATACGCAACAGAACGGACGAATTTACAATGACTTTCAACGCCAATCTATACGAAAAATAAGAAAATTACAGTTATCTATTTACTTCGTTTGAGTTCAATTCAAACTTGTTCGAGTTTAAATTTAACATGCATGTTTAATCTCTTTGTCTTATAAATATTTCAACTCGGTTTATGTTTAAAACAAACTCATTTATGGTTATTTTGTGTTAAACATTTTTAAGTGAGTAACAAAATTAAACTAGCATTTTAAAAATCAAACTGAAAATAGTTTAAATGCACATGCAAAATAAAGGGCAGATTATCTTGAAATAATCAAACGTGAATGAGTTTGATTTAACCATACTTTACTTTAGAATGCTAGTAAATTCGAATGTAAACAGGTAAGAGTTAAATTATAACCGAATTCTGTTTGTACTTATTTAAACATGTACTTAAACATGTTTCTATTTGAATATCTCATAGTTCAATTTTCTCAGTGGCAGTGAGTGAGAAGATGGGTTTAAAATTAATACACTTGCTATTGTTTTTGAAACAACTAAACAGAATTTAAGAAAAATCATTGTCAATGTTCATTTGTATGTGTGAAGGCTTCTTTTCATTAATTTAACATCACCGAATCTATGTGGATCCGGATCTGGATTAATTTTTAACATGTATTGCAAAAATATCCTACTCTCTATCTGAATCTATTTCAAAGATTCAAAAATTAGTTTTTTCTCTAGTGAGTAGATGTCTTTCTATGGTAAGGTAGTCTTAATTACGTTGTAAAGAAAAAAGACAAGAAATATTTGAAAATCAACAAACACAAGCAAAAGAGAAAAGGGGTGTATTCATAAACGCAGAAAATCTGCGCTAGTACAATCGCAGTTTTTTTCTAATGCATAACGCACTCACAATGCAGAATGTCTGCAGTAAACAAAAAGGCCTGACTTTATTGCCAAAAAATGCATTCTTAATGAAGGCGGTTTCAAAGTATCCTAGCGATATATGTGTGTATTCCGTAGTCATTTTAGGATTTCGAGGTCCACATTCAAAGTAAGCTTTTTTCTGATTATTATACAGTGCCTCCTCGTCCTTCTTTGTGACTGTAAAATTAATTTTATAAATTTCCGCTCTACTGCAGCCAAAAAAATTCGGCTGCACAATCTGCCCGACGTTGACGACAAATTGACGTTTGTGCACAGTATGTACTGCAGTTGGGCTAGGTTAGTTCGATTGAAAATCTGACTTTATGAACGCAGATAATGTAGTTCTTAGTTAGACTGACGATTATGAACTCACCCAAGAGCTTACAACACAACTGTCACTATGATCCGTATCGTTTTATTTTTAGGGGTTAGTTTATATGAATCATTGGCGATAATAAAACGCGGCTATTGTCAATGTTCATTGATACATGTGAGGTCTTGTTTTCATCAATTTTAACTAACCAAAAAAACGTCAATAGGTGCGTTTTTTTTTATCTAGAGATCTATATGGATCCGGATCTGGAGTAATTTTTAACACGTACTACAAAAACAATTTGGGAGTCTGTTCTCTATCTGGATCTATTTCAAAGATCCAAATATTAGTTCTTACTCTGGCCGGTAGACGGCTTTTTATGGTAATGTAGTGTAAGCTACAATGTAAAAAAAAAACCAACAAACAAAATAACAAAACTTTTTTGGACTTCTCAATGATCTTAATTTTATATTTGATTAATTTTATATAATTTTGAGTGAGATGGTCACCT
The DNA here is from genome assembly GCA_963931855.1 of Philhelius festivus. NCBI lineage: Eukaryota > Metazoa > Arthropoda > Insecta > Diptera > Syrphidae > Philhelius > Philhelius festivus. Next base: position 171,284,402 of record OZ007555.1, on the reverse strand, counting down.
TATTGATACCTACTACACCAACCTGTTAATTGTTTCGGAAAATAAGTTTTCTCAATTTGTTGCACGAAGCTTATGTTTCGCATAAGGATTTTCATTTTCACTGTCCACAGTAAGCCAAGTTGTTTTGATTTCTTCAACAAAAGAATACTTAATCTTAATTAAAAAAAAAAAAAAAAACAACAACAAAACACATAGAATAAGAATTAATAAAAATGCATAGAAGTTAGGTTAGGAGCGGCAAAAAAAAAGTGTTTTTCTATTTGTAAATATGGCTTGCATCTTGCAACATGGTTGGTTGAGTTTTATTTTTCTATTCCTACTTCTAATTCTGGAAAAGTGGAAAATCTTGAATCTTGTTAAGCTGGATGTGGAAGGAAGGTAATGAATGACATTGTATGATATAAATTGTGACTCCTGATGAGCGATTTTATGCTTTCAGTGCCTATACACTTCTGGGTAATTGGTTTGTTTTCGTACTAGAATAGGTGTACTTTCCATTTGTATAATAATTGAGAAAACTTGCTTAGTCGATACGTTAAGATAGATATTTCTTTCGTTTTTGAATAAAGCTTAATAATATATTTAGGTACACCCATATTCTAATCTAACTAGACATTTTTCGAGGCACGGTTTTTGAACAATTACATACGAAGTAAAGTGTTCGCCATATGGGTATGCTCCTGCTGTGTTACCGTATTTAAGCGACGTGGACGGTCTGACAATTACACTTTTCCAGCTTTTTGACAATTGCACTTTATAAACAAAAAATGCTAATCATCCTTTGAAATACGCCGCAAGGTGTCGTCTGGCGTCGTATTTTTTCATTGCGCAGCGATTCATGGTTAAAATTGCACTGAATTGACGTTTCAAAAACATGTGTATCTCAAGTCAATCGGCTGATAAATGTCAAAGTTATTCAACGCTTACATACTGACATAAAAGATGACGCATCCGTTATAAAGGGTTTTTCAAGCAGATGTTTAAATCGTATAAAAGAAGCTGTGTCTGAGGTATTAACTAAATTCTGTTTTTATTTGAAAGGAAACTTCATTATGTATGGAATAAGCTCTTTTTCTCTTCGCTCGGTTTCTTTCGGTGGCACAGATTCGAGTGGTTCAATTTTCAATGACTCTTCCGCATGGATCCGGCTGAATTTTAGCGATGGCCTTGGGTATGATCACCTTAAAGGCATCGGTCGATTGTGGTTATTCAAATAGACCTGCGAGAGATTACCTTACCCTCAAATCGTTCATGCGGAATATCAATCGTCATGTCCGCGGTGTGGTACGTAGCGCTATCATGCCTGAACCATATGTCGTCTAGTTCCATATATGTAGTACAATTTGAGCCACAAGAAATGAGTATCGTCATTCTATAGTGCTCACTATTGGCGGTGACCGCCTTACCAACGTCGTTTTTGAAAAAGTACGGACCAATGAAGCCAACGCCCGCCCAAAATCCAAACCAAATGGTTAGTTTTTGGGGATTCATTGTTACCTGGTGGACCTCGTATAGTGTCATGTGGCGATTCATTAAAAAATGCGCTTCGTTGCTAAAGGTGATTTTTCTCCCAAAATTGACTACCTCTTCGGAAACCTTCGAAGCACAGTTAGCGAATAAGCGCCCGGCATTGTTTATGGTCATGACCTTTGACCTCATGCATTAGTTAGATCTTGTAGGGGTGTAGGTCAAAATTCATGAAGTTGAAGTCTGCGAAAGGCCGAGTTCTTGTCCGCAGCGAGGAATCGACTGCCTCGGGTTTTGCTGTATATGTACACTCTCACGGTTCGCATCGATGTACTCGGCGATTTTACGTTCCTTTGACGTACGAATGTTGGCTGATTGAAAACCGAGCCGATCGCCTTAAACCTGGTCACCAATATTGTTCAAGTGTCTGCTGTAAAGGGCCACCACGTTTACCGTAAAATAGGCGCAACGCGTGCAACGTTTGCTGTTGTTCAATTGTGTAACAGTTTTCCCTGGAACCCGAATTGAGCCCTCGCCATGAAGAGACCCTGACGATGAATGCTACGAGCTCGTATTATATGCGGCTTTGATGTCGATAAATAAATCGTAAGTCTCAAGTTAAAATTTGTTTGTTTTTTGCAAGATTTGCCTCAATGTCGGGCTGGTTGGTTTGTCCTGAAGCAAACTCACATGTTCATCTTAAGTCTCCTATTTCTGGAGTAGGCGCAATCATCATTTGAAATGGGTTCTTTCTTTGAAGTGATTGGTAGGTTACAGTTGTTTCAGCTTTGATTTTTTGACGTCTGTGATAGGTAGATATACAGCCGAGAGATTTTCGTTAAGGGGTTCTCTGTAGATCCTGGCAAGGTTTGCTAAGGTATGTTAAGATTTATCCCTCGAAGTGAACGCACGTCTAAGAATTTGAATAAATGCATTGTATCATTTAGCACATGGAGATTTGGTGAGTGGTTCGACCGTCTGGAGAACGCTACTTTTTTTCATATATTTCTTACTTCTTACCACTTCCTTGTCACCGTATTACAAAAAAATTATTCGGGGGTGTACTGCCCTTTTGCGAGGAATTGACATGAAAAATGGTGCTGCTCAATAGCCTCTCCATTCCTGGTAACACGCAGACAGGAATGGTTTTATTTGCCTTTAAATGTCGTAGGAAATTTTTTAAATTTCAAAGAATAAATCAACTCTCTCTTCCGTTTATAAAATAGAATTGCTGACCTTTCACTAAGTTTACCCTAATTACTACTGAAATTTCGTTCACCGAAAAAATCACGTGTTGGGAAAAAATAAAATGAAACTTCATTCATATAATATTTTCGTTATGTCTATACAAATATAGAACTTATTTAAAAATTGAGCTTTTTAGCCCGAAAACTGTGGGTCGGGATTTTTTGTTGATATACTACCTAAGCAAAATTAAACATCTCATTGATAGTAAAAATTAGTGAGGGTCAGCCAATGCGGGACCATAGACTATTTTTCACTTCTCCACACATTTAACATTTCTCAAACCCTTGATAAAAAAAAACGAAAAAATCATTGCTTCTCTTGTTGTCAACCATTTTTTAACGATTCGTTTTTACATAAGTTTTCGTTTTTTTTTTTATTTTTGTTTATGCTGTAAGTAGGGTTTTTTTTTCAATAATTTAAGCATTTTTGCGACTCCCTTTTATAAGTTCATTGGGATTTTGGCGCCGTTCCTAGAAAATACTATTTGCATAACTTTACTTTACCATCTTGCCCATCTGAAAGTTTAATGCCTAGAAATTGGCCAACCTTTATCCCATATTTATTCCAAGGGGATACCAAAAATAAATTAACTCTTTCCATTTATTATGATGTAATAAATTTTGAAAATACGGGAACGTGTAGGACTTTTCAGATTTACTTAGCATAATTTAAGATATTTTATTTTTGCGTACGACATGTTGCTTGAATTGAGATGCTTGAGTACATGCAAGGCAACAAATAAAATTTAAAGTAATACAAAATATAAAAAAAAATAATGTTTCCTTTATATAAGCACCTAATAAACTATCATCATTTAATATTTAAATTTTTAGGCGTTCATAAAAAGTAAAATTATATATTATTCTAATGCAATCATAAATCTTATTATTTGAGTGGTTTTTTAGTTAGCAAACGTTCCGGCTCAATCTATATTTCTATAAGCTTTGATATAATTCTTTTTGAATTAAATTTTTCAGCTTTTACCTTTTAAACTATTGAGATAAAATTATATTTAAAATGAAACTTTTTGTTTAAAAAAACACCATATCGTTTAAATGATGTCCATTCCTCTGACCAAACTCTTGCAATCGGACTCTGTGAACCCTCGAGTCATGGTGTTCCAATAAAAAAATAAGTCGCACCGTGGAAGATCTGCTGATCGAGATGCTCAGAGTCAGTATGTACATTCCTGTACTTGCTGATTATTTTATTGGCTTAAATTACTTTCAGCTTGTAAAATGTATTCCAAATAAATTTGACGAAACTACCTTTTTGAGTATTTTACTATCTTTTATTTCGTATATTAAAAGGTATAAAATTATTATCGGAGCAAAAAAAAAAAACGCTTAAAAATTAAGCTTCTTCTTATTAACGCTCGTCTTCAAGATTAAAAATTAAAAACCAAAACTGTATCTATGCATTATATTTTCATTTGTATCGATCAGCTGTCAAAGGCGTGCTCAGAGTAACTTTAGAATGAATGAATCCAGCAAAGAATTTTGTTGGTGGTGATTTTTCGAAACACAGCTTCTCTATTGAAACTCTAGCTGTGTGAAGAGTAACCACATCTTGCTGAAATTGTTGTTGAACTCGGGAAACAGCTGCTGTTGCCGTACCCAAAACTTGTAAATCATTAGACAATACACCCCAGAAGTTGCTGTATGTTCCTAGCTCAAAAAATCAAGGGAAATAATACACAGAATAGACATTTTACACCACATTGTCGATTTTGACAATCAAACTTTTGTATGGCGTCCCTTAGCGTTGTAATGGCACCGGTATCTCATATTCTGTTTCTTAACAAGGGTTAAAATTGCGAACTCAACATAAACGCATTAGAATCAGGCAGATTGTTAAAGTTAACAACTTTAAAAATCATTTTCGACATTAACTAGTTTGAGCTGAGATGCCAACTCCAAATAACATAAATAAAGGGTTTCCCCATACAAGATTTCTAAACATTGGCAGTTGCTTGCCGCCATATTGTTGAAACTTGATCTGTTTGATTGGCTGTCAGTTTTAAGTTTGTTTTGCCAAATCAACATGTGTAAATGATAAAATTGTGGTTTCGCCGATTTCACGGTCGCCATAATCGTCTGTCCGAGAGGACGAATGGGTTCGTTAAAAAGCAACAATTTTGTTGATTTTGTGACTGTTTGTTGTTGATTAAGATACTTCTAATTATCCTAATTATCCCAGGCCATCACCGTTCCAGTTTCTGTCAAACTTCCGTCAAATGGAACTGAATAATCAGACCGTTGTGGATAAGGTATTTCCAATCCTTACAACCAAATAAAGTGATTTTAAACTGGTGGTCAAGTTTTATAAGTGGTCAAATCTACGTGAAACAAGGCCACGTTTTTGGTCTGACACAAAAGCTGAAACGTATGGTATTTTGATAAACAAGAAATCTTTAAACGTGATTCCTCAACATTTAGGAAAATTGCACTTACGTCGTTATTGCACCGGAGGTGCGATTTGTCAAATCTATTGTTTATTATTCAGTTACTGATGTTAAATGACCACGTCAAGTTCCACTATTAAACAGCACGTTTAAATGATAAAACTTTATTATTAAAATGAGTGTTTGTTAGTGCTAGCATTGCCCTCGTTTTTCCCGCCTTGTAAGGTAGGCGTGGTGGCCCTTCACAGTTGACTGTTCAACAGTTGGTGACTAAATTTGAAATAACCTATTCGGTAGCCATCAGACAACATTCTTACGTTAAAGGAACGCAAGATCGGCCGAGAGCCTCGCTGGGATCCGTAAAAGTGTAACCTCGTTGAGGTCCGCAAAAGTGTACAGGAGAACCCGAAGCAGTTTTTCTCAGACTTGGGCTCCTTCGGAATGAGCTCAAAGTTCATTACCATAGACAACGCCACGTATACTTTTTCTTGTGTGATTTCCTGAAGTCGCAGGTCTATTCGATTAAACCGCAATCGACCGATGCACACTGGGACCCATTGTATGGAGGGCGTGCTCAAAATGCAAAATTGAGATTAACGATTTCTTTCAAAAATAATATTTTGTTGCAAAGTTGACATAATTGTCTGTCAACTGTTAAAATTTTGAAGGTCGGAGAGGCTGTAGCTTAAAAGAAAATAAGTGGTAAAGGTTGTGTTTTACGTAAATAGGAGTTTTGTTGTGATTTAGTCGGTCAATTTAAAGTAAAAAAAAAATTTTCGAAAATAACAATCATACCAAAAAGATAAATGTTAAAAAAAGAGCCAAGTTCTTCTATACAAAAACCTTTGTGTAACAAGTCAGCCCCGAAAAGTACTGAGATCTAAAAGTACGCCAAGTTCTTACTTCATGAAGGTTTAATACCGAATATTTAAAGTAGAATAATATTGAAACAGCTATAATGTAATAGAGGAATTTTATTATTAAATGATCACTGACTAAAATTTAATGGGTTCACTGGTCAAGACCTTTCGAATTGGGCATAAAAAAAAACTTGCTAAGTAAGCCCCTCAAATTTTAGTCAGTAATCATCATCATCATTCTACTCTTAATATTCGGTATTAAACCTTCATGAAGTAAGAACTTAGCGTACTTTTAGATCTCAGTACTTTTCACGGCTGACTTGTTACACAAAGGTTTTTGTATAGAAGAACTTGGCTCTTTTTTTAACATTTATGATTTTGGTCTGATCTCACTCCTTTTTGCAAAGATTTTAATATTTTGCCATGTCGAGATCTCGAAAGATACGGAAAGATAGAAGGGTGGACTCTACCTACTAAAATCAACTTAGTTTATAGCTTTCTATTTCTTTTGGTATAGTTTCTTTTTGTTATTGGTTGTTTTGATTTGCGTTTCAATTATTTCTTCTTGTCCTGGCAAGATACCTAACACTAACATACCTAACTTAATTACAGCAATCAAAAGTGCTCCATATAAATTAAACATTTTCTCATAAATTGGGTGGATACCACGCCCCCTGAATGGAAAACCTGAATTTTTATTTTTGGTCCTTTATATGCAATTTGAGCCCTACCGTTCTACCAAATTTCATTGTTCTACTGCAACCGGAAGTTTGCATTTTTTAATTTACATCAGTTCTGTGAAACTGGGCGGATGCCACGCCCCTGAATGGAAAACCTCTAATTTTATATGATTTTCTTTGTATGCGATTTAAGCCCTATCACTTTACCAAATTTCATCGTCTTACAGCAGTCGGAGGTGCTCCATTCAACCAACACCAATTTGGAGAAAGTGGGCAGATACCACGCCCCTTAAATGGAAAACCTCAATTTTTATTTTTGGTCCTTTATATGCAATTTAAGATCTACCGTTCTACTAAATTTCATTGTTCTACTGCAATCGGAAGTGTGCCATATAATTTACATCAGTTCTGAGGAAGTGGGCGGATACCACGCCCCCTAAATGAAAAACTTCAAATTTTATATTTTTTTCTTTGTATGCAATGTAAGTCCTACCATTTTAATAAATTTCATCGTTTTACAGCAGTCGGAAGTGCTCCATAATACGATGTCGGGAAGTGCTCCAAAATTCGGAGAAAGTGGGCGGATACCACGCCGCCTGAATGGAAAATTTCAAATTTTCGATTTTTTCCTCTGGTTGCATGACAAGACCTACCGTTGTGCAAAATTACAAGATTCTACGATGTCGGGAAGTGCTCCATAATTTGATGATCTGTCAGTCAGTCAGTCAGTCAGTCAGTCAGTTACGGTTTTTGTGATTTTTGAGGCCTTATATCTCAGGAACCGCTTATGCCAGAAAATTGATATTTGGTGAGGCGCCTGTGCCTGACTAGCTTAGCATATATTCGGAGTTTTAAGTTTCTGACTTCATTGGTACTAAAGATAGGAAGGGGTCAAAAATCGCCTGAGTTTGTTCCTGTAAAAAGGGTGTAGTGCCAGAACTTGGCTGGGGACTACCGTGCCCTTTGATACTTCCCGATTATACTACTAGCTTATACGACCCAAACGCAAAATAGTTGGCCTACTCATCAATTAACAAAATAACATTTTTTATGTGCCTATATTTTCTGGTCCCCAAGCAGTTGTTTTTTAATTTTTTTTTGTCGATGTAATAAATTACATTTAATAAGTAAATTAGACCAAACAGAACTAAATTCGAGAAAGCACATATGGCTCCAGTTTGCATTCCCTCAAACAAAGATAGAGCATAATAGTTGGACTACTCTCTCTGGGATACAAAATAGTTGGACTATGAAGATTTAAATAGATTTTCAGTTAACCGTTATTAAAAAAATGACATGCACTTGTTTTGTTGTTTTTTGATCTCTTGTTTTATGCAAGCCAGCAACAATTTAATGTCAACCATGGTGCGTGGCGTTGCATTATCAAGAGACCTTAGGGAATCCATAAATAAAGCCTTCGAAACGGGATTATCGAGCTATAAAATCGCAAAACAATTCAATTTACCGCGCTCATCAATTCGAAACATTATCTCAAAGTTCAAAAATGGTGGAAATGTGGAGATCGGTAAAAAACGGGACGCCCACCAATTGCAATACCTCGAGATTGCCGAGTTTTAAAAAAAAATAATAAAAGAAAATCGACGTCAAACGACCGTTGCAATAACTGTTCAATGGAGGGAAAGAATAAAAAAAAGTGTTTCGGTCGACACTTGCATACGGACTATGAAAAAAATTGGATACAAATTTTATAAGGTTTGTTTTAGATTTATTTAAATTAGAGCAATTTTAATTCGTTAAAAACAAAGGCCAAAGAAAAACCACTTTTAACACCTAAACAAAAGAAAAGGCGGCTAGAGTGGGCCAAACAACGTAAAAACTGGACTTTAAGTCAATGGCGGTCCATTATTTGGAGTGATGAGTCCAGGTTTGAAGTTTGCGTGGGCGACGAACGAAAACGAGTCATTAGAAATTCAAGAGGTTTTTCACAAAGATTGCCTTAAAAAAACGGTCAAGTTTCCAGCATCTCTAATGATATGGGGATGCATGTCGGGACGGGGTTTGGGCAATTTGCATTTTGTAAATGGAAGTGTCAATGCTGCCAGGTACAGGGATATTCTGGAAAATGAGCTTCTCCCATCAATACCACGACTTCAAGCTAGTGATCGAGACTATGTTTTCCAACAGGATTGAGCTTCTTGCCATACAGCAAGGTCTAAAGGGCGTGGCTATCTGCTGAAGCTATTCCTTTACTGGAATGGCCTTCCAGCAGCCCTGACCTTTCACCAATCGAAACTGTCTGGCATAAAATGAAACAAAAACCGCGAAAAGAACCATGCCGGACCCCTTTAAGACCTTAAAGCTAAAATCATAAATATTTGGGAATCTTTTGGCACCGAAGAATGTCAAAAATAAGTTGACACAATGCCACGACGCATAGAAGCAGTTATCAAGGCCAAAGGCGACGTAACACCCTGGTAAAATAAAAATTAAGACCCATAGGCCAACTATTTTGCTCTTAAAAAAATGTATCAATCGTTATTTTAATTTGTAAGATTGCTCTATACCGTTATTTAATTGAAGTCATTTTGTTTTTGTTACCTATTCCAATTCAAAATAAATATATCTTAAGAAAAATACTAAAATATTGATTTTATTTCCGATGGAATTTAAGAATCAGAAGATTTTTGTTTTTTATCATAGGTAGTCCAACGATTTTGCGTTTGGGCTCGTAGATGAAATCATAGATCCTTGAATTACCTTAAGCATTTTTTAAATTATTTATTGTAGCTGATATCAGCAATGAACATATGTTTCGCTTCGCCTGTGAAGGAATATATAACAGCACATTGTGATTGGCCGTTTATGATCCTGTCGGTCCACATACCGTACTAGTTCGACAGATCCGTTGAAGATAATTCCTTCCGTATAAGTAACTGTCTACCATACATTTTCTCTGCTCGCGAACGAGATATAAGAAATCTCAAGAGCTGCCCAGTTCTTGCAATGTGCGCAGTTCACCAAAAATAATCTCTTTATTTGACGATCTATGCTGGTGCAAAGCAATGTACAGCATAGTTTTAGGTTGTAAGCTCCCGAGTACAAATCATTGCCAGTATGAGAAGTATTCAATTACAATAAGGTAATAGAAGTTTATTGTATTCGTTATAGAACACTCGGATGCAAAGAGCCAATGAGCCCTAGAAAGTTTTGTACAAAAATACCTCCACTGGAAAGTATGTAATCCGAAAGAATTTCTAATGAAATGACAAGGGAATTTCGATTTGTCTTATTGTTAAACTAGGTAAAAGATGTCCTTCTGAATGATTGTGCTTTAAATGTGGCCAGAGCAGGGTATTTACAGAGGAAACGAAGGACTGTTTCCTTTATCTGTTAGTCTGTACAGCTATGATATCAAGCTTCTCTGCATGCTCTCTTACTGGCCAATATCTCATATAGGTATAGATCGCGGCTGTCTTGCCCGAATCTTAATATTAGATCAAGCGTTCGGGGTTTATAATAAGAGGGCCAAATCCTTCTAGATGCTCGTATAATGTATTTAGTTAAACTAAAAAATAAAGAGAGTATTTCCCTTGAAAACTCCGAGCGGAATGTTGATTCATTCTGCAAGTGAGCCATGGAGGGTTGATTTTTACCTGACCAGCTCGTCGGCCCGTTTATTCCCATAAATGCCACTATGACCTGGAATTCAGATAAGAGTGACATCGATTTTATTATTTATCCTCGTAAGATCATTCCGGAATTGCAAGATGTCATAGAATTAAGGGCTTTAACAAAAACTTGACTGTTTGTGGTAATAGATGTATTCCGGTTCTGGTTTGGATCTTGCTTGAGTAACTTGCTTTGATGTTCATTATTTCAGCTTAAAACAAAATCAGATTCTTTCGAATATATTAAACTCCAAAAACTAAAAACCTTCTTTAGTTTCTTAATATTTCGTGCACTGAAGAGTCTATCCTTTTTTGAACACAGTGCAAGGATTTAAAAAAATTGTGGAGGATTGATTAGAAAAAGTCAACGGCCTTGGCTTTGATGAAAGCATCGCTTCCCATCGATCAGCGAAATCAAGCATCATTGCGCATGGTTAGTACTTGGATGGGGGACCGTTCAAATACCAACCGTGTGCTGTTAACATTGTGTTTCTTCTGTTGTTCTTTCTTTCTGTGTGTCTCTCTCTGTTGTATTGTCTAAAGCCGATGGCCTCAGTTGCCAGTGCTTTTCAGTGTCTCTACTTCGTAGATTTATCTACGGTGTAGTGTTAAATGTAATGTAAAATGATTAGAAAAAACAAAGCAAATTCGTTTTGGATGGGTCAACTTAGGATGGGATAAGAGGAATCTCTGAAATTAACAATATGTCTAAAGCAGGGCTCAAAAGTTAACTGATAGATATTTCCCGAAGTTAGTTTCCGGACAAAATTCAAGACCACATTTACTCAATACAGAACCAGCTAGGTTTTCCTAAGCATTGGATATTCATGTGTGTCGAAAACATCAATACCCTCGCCCGATCATCAGTCAGTGGTTCATTGATTACTTTCGATCGCCAGTTCGCCTGTTGTTCATGTTTTAAGTTCAGTTTAATCAATGTATCATTTTTTTTACATATTTTCTGGTAATAATCCCCCTGAAAAAATCATTTTTTCATAATTTATATTTTTTGAACTCTTAACATTTTGGGCTTAAAATATGAAAACTAAGAAAGTCGTCGTGATTAAAAAATGTATTCTAAGTTTTAAGAATATGTCATTCCCTTTGAAAGAATAGGGTAATATTTTACCAAAATACATTCAAATACAAATACATTCAATTTTAAATGGAACGGATCTTTTGGATCCACGAATTATCTATTACCCCATGTCATATGGGCAGATTGTCCCGAAATAAACCTTAACCCTTAGGTGTCAAACATTTCCTTGCTATTTTCTTTCTGGCAACACTGATATTGTCAGCTCACGCACGTTCCAGGTTTTGTGTCTCTGTCAAACATCTTCAGTTTTGTCTATAATTTAACCATGAAGTGTCTTACAAACGAACAATGCTTGCAAATTATTAAATTTTATTATCAAGATGCGTGCTCTGTTAAGAAAGATCATCGCGCGCTTCTTCCATTTTATGGTCAGTTTAAGGCTAGGACCGCACTTGCGATTTTTCGTCGAGGCGATAAAACAGTCGTAGTCGCTACAAATTATTGTCATGCACGCACTTGCGATTTTTTGCCGCGCGATTATTTAATCGCGAAAAATAAAACACACTACTTTTTATGTGAGTGCACGCATTTGCTACAAATAAGTAGCGACAGAAAAATCGCTTGAAAAAATAGAACTTGTTTCATTTTATAATCGCTACGATTTTTAAGTCGCATGTGCGTGCATTCACATTTAAAGCCATGTGTCTTACTTTTTGCGACTAAAAAATCGTGGATTAAAAATCGCAAGTACGTGCATGCCAATTTCTCTTTGCGACTACGATTTTTAAGTCGCAGTCATTTAAATCGCAAGTGTGGGCATATCCATTTGAGTACATGTGTTTCATTTAAGTTTACGATAATCGCATCGCAAGAAAAATGAAACAAATTGCGACTTTTAAATCGTCATGATTTGTTGGTAGCAAGTGCGTTCATTCTCATTTAAATTCATGTGTTCTGTTTTTGCGATTGAAATCGCAAGTGCGGTCCTAGCCTAATCGATCATTGAGGCGGCTATTCGGGCTATTGTGACTAAATTTCGCACCAAATTTACATTGTTGGATATTTAACCACCAACACGCTTACGTAGAGTGCGAACTGAAGAAAATATCGCAGCTGTATCGGCCAGTGTAAGTGATGACCGTGAATTATCGATTCGGCGCCATTCGCAGCATTCCACTACGTGGAAAATTTTGCGGAAGGATCTAGCCTTTCAAAACACAGCTGGTGCAAGAATTGAAGCCGAACGTTCTACCACAACGCCGAAGTTTTGGTGAATGAGCTCTTGAAAAGTTGGCCGAAGATCCACTTTTTTATCGAAAGATTGTATTCAGCGACGAAGCTTAGTTCTGGTTGAATGGTTACGTGAACAAGCAAAACTGCCATATTTGGAGTGAAGAGGAGCCAGAAGCATTGCAAGAGCTACCAATGCATCCAGAAAAGTCACTATTTGGTGCGGATTATGGGCTGGCGGAATCATTGGGCCATATTTCTTCAAAGATGATGCGAATCGCAACGTTACTGTGAATGGTAAGCGCTACCGTGCGATGATAACAAACTTTTTTTTGTCCAAAATTGAAGAACTTGACTTGCATGACTTGTGGTTTCAAGAAGACGGTGCCACATGCCACACAGCACGCGTAACAATGGGCCAATTGAGAGGCGAGTTCGGTGAACAGTTTATTTCACATTTGGGGCCGGTCAATTGGCCGACTAGATCGTGCAATTTAACGCATCTCGACTATTTTTTGTGGGGCTATGTTTTGCTTCAAATAAAGATTTCATGCATTTTTCTGAATTTTATGTGTTTTTTTTTTAATTTCTCATAGCTTTTAAAAAATCACTCGTTAGTATAAATCAAAGGTTTTCACGAAATACATACCGTAAGCGTTAGTTTTCTAGCTATTTTATAACAAATACAAATTTTGAACAATTGAAACATAAGACTTCAATAGAGCCTTAGCTTTAATTCCACCGACGACATATTGGTTAACGGCGATTATGTTGGCGTTTTTTGATATATTCAAATTGTAGAAATTCTTCGAAGATGTACTTCTCCTCCTTTTACTTTTCGAAGAAATTGAAATTGGAAAGAAAACGGTAATGCGCAAGATCATAAAAATTATATAGGGTCCCCAACACTAGTGACGAAACTTTAACACGTATTTTCTTTTGTTTTATTGGTCTAGAAGTAAATACATTATTATGTATACCAACAACATAAATTATCACAGGTGGTGAGTTGAGTAGTAAAATATTGAATTTGCCAACAACAAAAAAAAAATACCCATTGAACTAATTTGAAGAAGATAAGTTTAAAGTTATTTTTGGCACGCATGGCGATAAAAAAGGAACAGGCTTTTTTAAAGACTGAGGAACAAAAGATTTGCTAAAATTGTGTCATTTTTATTGCTGGTAGTGCAAGTTTAAATTTAAATTAATCCAGGAAAACTTGTGATAGCATAAAAAGGAATTATAATTTGCCCACTAGATAGATAGATAGATAGATAGATAGATAGATAGATAGATAGATAGATAGATAGATAGATAGATAGATTTGATTTTATTAATTTTTCCTTTCATCATACAATTATTATTATTTTTACAAAAAATCTTTATAGCATGGCAAAATGCCGTCTGCCGGATTGACACCAAATATATAATAAATAATTTTTAATAAGCTTTCCTTAAATTTTAGATTTACGTGTTTTTTTTTTATGTGTTTTTACAATTTTAACAATAATATAATGTTTTAATATTAAAAAAAAGTGGAAATTATTTTTCAAAAATCTTCATTTTGTATTCTTTCTCTATATTTTAAGGCAATTTTGCAGTACTCGTACAGTCGTGGAACATCCATCTCATTCAGCTGCACAATAACCTGATCCTCCGATAAGAAATCACTTCCAAACACACTTCTTCTTGTTTCCCTTAGAGTTGGGCATCTTCCCACGAAGTGGACAACATCTTCCCGTTCCGATAAGTTGCATATACTGCATTCCAATGGCAAATCTGCTCTATGAGGAATAAAGTTTAGGGGCAGCAATTCACTACGAAGTCTGACCATTGTAGCAATCATTTGGACACTGTTTGAATCGTGGAAATAATTTCTGTCTGATAGGTTGTAATTGAGTCTACAGTAAATTGATCTATACAACGAACCAGATGCTTCAGCTATGTGTTCTGCTCTACATTGCTCATCTATTTTTTCTATTATTTCGTATAAATTTTTTTTGCTGCTCGTTACATCATCAATGTTGATATTCAGACTCAAATTACATCCCTGCGCCAGTCCCAACCATACTCCATACCAGCTATTTTTGTCTTGAATAGCTTTGAGGGCTATTTTTCTAGCTAGACGGGTTTCAGGCATCTTAAAGATCTTAAGAAAATAATCCGCTTGGAGCTTAAGAGTTTTTATGTATAGAGGTGATAGCCCCGTCTCAAGCATGATGACGTAATTTGGCGTGTTGGGTGGTAGGTGGAAAATTCTTTTCACAAAAAACCTCAAGACTTGTTCAACTACATCAAACTTCGTACATCCCCAAGCCTGTGCTCCGTATAGAAGAATGGTCTCCGCCACTGCTTCAAACACCTTATGTTTGCTGCTATGCGCTATGTTTTTGTTCATAAAACAACTTTTCCAGGAGATATTAATTGCCGCTTTTGCCTTCTGTATCTTTTCCTTGAAATGCTTTCCCATACTCAAGTTTTTTGAAAAGTGAACACCTAGATATTTGTATTCGTTGACACACTCTATATTTTCTCCGTTGTATTTCCACCTTTCATTCGATCATTACTTTTGACTTTTCTATGTTGACAATGAGGTTCCATAGCTGACAGTAATCATACACTCTATTGATCATGAGTTGCAAAGTTTCAGGGGAATATGCGAACAAGACTACATCATCCGCAAAAAGCAGTGCCTTTATACGCACTCCTGCAAAGTCTACTCCACCAGGAATATAATCAATCAGATCATCTATAAAGAGTGAAAATAAGGTTGGGCTCAATGAGCATCCCTGCCTTACACCAGATAAAGTCTCGAACCAGTCAGAAAGTTCTGCTCCATTCGAAACTGCAGCTTGTGTTCCTTTATACAACGCTTCTATAACTCGTCCAAACTTCCGTGATAAGCCTAATCCATACAATTTGTAAAATAGAGCCCTTCGGTCTATTGTATCGAAAGCAGCCTTGAAGTCAATAAAGAACACGTACAGTTTTTTGCCTTGTATCAGAAAATTCTCCGCTAAACTTCTTAGAATGAAAATGTTATCCACTGTCGAGTACCCTGATCTAAAGCCAGCTTGAAACTCTTTTAACAAGTTCCGAGACTCAATCCACGTTGTAAGTCGTTTTTGTAATACTGTCGTAAATATTTTGTACGTTGCATTCTGGAAAGAGATTCCTCGATAGTTTGATGGATTCGTTAAGCAGCCTTTTTTATGTATGGGGAATATGATCGAATCTTGGAACTCTTTAGGTGTGAGATCACCATCAAAAATTTTATTAAAAAGTTTAGCCAAGCATTCTCTTAGATTTTCAGTTCCATATTTGTAAAATTCGACTGGTATTCCATTCGCTCCCGAAGCTTTTCCATCTTGAAGACTCCCAAGCACTAGTTCTATTTCTTGCGAAGTGATTACAGGGTCTAAAATTTCACTTTCGAACCCAGGAACTGCATATTGCCAATTTAAAGAACCAGGAACAGGATTTAGCAAATCTTTAAAATGATCTCTCAATAAGTTCTTACACAGCTTCGTGTTGATGGTAAATTATTTGCCATTTAGCTTCCATGCAAGCTTCCAGAACTCCGATGCATCTTTACATTTCGCCAACCTGACAGCTTCTAATTCGCCATAGCTCCTCTTTTTGATTCTACAAAGTTCCTTGTATTTTCTATTTGCTTCAGTGTAATTCACTCTGAAAAGGCCTTCATTAGAATTCCGAAAAATTTTTAGCCACCTAAATGAAACATTGCGGGCTCGTTGACATTCGCCATCAAACCAGGGCTCTTTACCAGCTGGTTTTCCTTTCACTAATTGTTGTGGGTATGAACTTATAATTATCTCCTCCAGTTTGTCAAAGTCTATATCTTCCTGAGTTGAAAGTTTGAAATCAAGTAAACTTCTGTAAGTGGGAGCTCTAGTCTCTTTCCATTTTAGTTTAGGAAGCAGCTGCATGTTTGTATTTTCTTCATGTGCATACCTTTTACTGCAGAAAGTGACAACAATCGGAAAATGGTCTGAGTATGGTAATCCTTCGACTTCAAAGTCCGTAACATATGACTCCCATTCTTCTCCTACGAGACTATAATCAATTACTGATGATCCTTGCCCACCGACAAATGTAAAATTTCCAGACCGGTCCTTCAAACTTGTTCCATTTTGAATTCTGAGGCCAAATGAATCACAGAGCTCCATCAGTTTTTTTCCTCTTGCATTGCATACTTTGTCCTTTGATTGCCTATTTATTCCATTGACTGCATTCATCACATCCATCTCTTGTCCTACTCTTGCATTGAAATCTCCGATCATCAATACGTTTGAAGTATTTTTGTTGCTAAGAAGCTCGGTTAGTTGTTCGAAGTCATTCTCCCAGTTGTTACAATTTAAATATAAAGGTATAATCCAGAGAATTTTGTTTTCCATTTGCAATTCTAAACATGATGCTCCATTAAGTCTACGAAACTCACATTTGATACCAATCAGGTTTTTCTTGAATCCGAAGTAACAGCCGAAAAATGCACACTATATCCGTATTCTTTTTGTACTAATAAGGGTACGGCAGCATCTAACTGATGATTTCAACTTTCATGCCTGGACGAAACGCATTTGGACTAGAGCTCGAAAAATGAAAAATGTAACAGGAAGCAAATTTATTAAAATTTTTAGATAAAGCGGAAAGAATTTAGTAGGAGATGTGTATGCACATTGTGAGAGAAAAATCGAAAAAGGGCAAAGTATTTAAAATTCGATTAGTAAGGCTAAAGGGGGAAACCCCATATTTGACGGTACGTTCGAAATTGTTATCAAGGATAAACTGATGAACATTCATGGCTAGATGAGAATAAATTATGGTGGAATTATTTGAGAGAAGGAATGCAACTGGCTTTTTCATCTGAAGACTGTTGATAGAAAAAGATTAAAAAGAATGCAAAACAGAAGACGTTACGACGGTGTTCAAGAGAAACAAAAGTAATGCACACATCCATCCACATCCTATAAGTCTTAAGGCCCTTCTCTGGATTATTTCTAACCATCAGTTCAATTGTGTTATGGGGCACGCTTCTAGATAGAAGAGTTACACTCAAGTCTTGGGTTGAGGAATGTCTATTAGATGGTAATTAGCTCAGTGGGGGACAATATTTCTTGCATCTTTTGAGAATACCTCATTGCATTTCTTCTGTTGCATTTTTGACAAAGTTGAATAAGAGATTGTCAATAACATATACATATTAAAGGTTATTCAGTAAGATCGGGTTAGTGTGAAAATAGAATACGACAAGCTGTGTGTGAGGTACTAACAAAGTTCTTAAAATTTTTATTTGAAAGTCCAATGTATGTATGCACTTATGTATGAAATATTACGTCGTTCAAATACCCACCTAGGCTTCTTACGTTACCACGGGTTCTAGTGTTCGAATTTTCAATGGCCCTTTCGCATAAATTGGGCTGAAATTCAGTGATGGTCTATGCTGTAATCACCTTAGGGGCATCGGTTCATTGTGGTTTATTCACAAAAAGTCTAGCAGGGTCAAATCGCATGACCATGTTGCAAATTCACGTAACCTCTGCGAGAGATAACCTTACCCTTTTACCGTTTATCAGAATGTCAATCGTAGCGTCCGCTGTGTGGAACCTAGCTTAGTTCTGCTATAACCACATGTCTTCTAGGTTCATATGGTTCAATTTGGGCCATATTAAATTCAATATTATCGTTCTGTAGTGCTCGCCATTGACTGTGACCACCTCACCAACGTCGTTTGTGAAAAATAAATAAAGAAAAAAGAAAGGACCAATGATGGCGCGGGCCTAAAACTCACACCAAACGGTAATTTTTTGAAGATTCATTGTCACCTGGTGAGCCTCGTGTCATACCATGCACAATTTAGCTTATTAAAATACTCATTCATTCAAACAAATCGTCTCAGCCCTAAGATTTGAGCCCAGTCAGCGAGTAAACGGCGTTTGAGGTCAGTTGGATTTTGTTCGGCCCAAGTCCCGATGCAGAATTCGCCAAGTTGAAGTCTGCGATAGGCGGAGTTCTTGTGCACGATGCGATGAGGAATCGACTGTCTCGGGTTCTGAAATACACTTTCACGGACCGCGGCGATGTTCTCGGCCGATCTAGCGTTCCTTATGCGCGAAACAGATTAAACCAGCAACAGCACCAGCATCGTCAACAGCAAACAGCACGCTGACCAGCAAACATTTCTCAAACACATTGCCACCAGCAACGTCATTTCATCTGCTTGACATTTCATATGGAAAAAAAGCTTTTCATTGTGGTGCCACTGAATATTGCAGTGAGAAAGTTGACAACACCGCACCAGCAACAGCAACAGCAAATTTAGGACTTTGGCCTAACGACGCTGTTGGCGTTGCTGTTGCTGTTCTAATGTGTGTTGAACAATTGAAATACATTGGCTCTAAATTAATGGCGGCCGCTGTTGCTGTTGACGGTGCTGTTGCTGGTTCAATCTGTTCCGCGCTTTAGACGTACGAATGTTGGTTCATTGACTACTGAACGGGTCATCCCAAATTTGGTAATCAAACGCTGCGGAATTGACTCTGAAGGGTCTGAAAGGTTGTTTGCACTAACAAACACTCATTTTTATAATAAAGTTTTATTATTTCGACGTGAGTAACAATCGAGTAACTTGACATGGCGATTTGGAATTAGAACAGCAGATTTGACAGATATAACCAAAAACAACATGGCCGAATTCATCTAATTCAATTGGATGGTCATGATTTCGATAAAATAAAAAAATATTTGAAAAATCGATAATTTGCACTTTTTATAAAAAAAATAACTGCCACTTTTTAAATATAATATGTAACACATAAATTAAGTCAGTAACTTATTGAATTTCTATCTTTGTACTACATGAATGTGTGCGGGTCTTACACATACTTTGTCACATACAATATGTGAGCACAACTGATTTTTAGCTTGACTTCAGAATATATTTCTTACTTTTTTCTTACTTTTATTAAATCTGAAAACATCCCACGCAAATCTAACTATGAAGAAGTGCAGAAACGATTGTAACCAATTTTCCTTGCGTAACTAAATCCAGCTAGAAACCAGGGGTAATAGCGCGTAAGTTAATAAAAAGTGGTTTAAAATCATAGGTTATTTTGACACTGACAGTAGTTTCCCGCTCGAAGTCTTGACAGAAAGTCAGTATCATATCCCGCGGAACGAAATGAGTCGCTTTACGCTTCAACAACGCTGGGAAATATTGAAAAATTATTTCCAAAGTGAGTGCTGTATAACCCAAACAGTGCGTTTTGAAAAGAAAAGAAGTTTTGGCCGAAATGAAGCACCCATCGCGTTCGTGAGACTGGTATCCTAGTGGACGACACTCTTAGTACCCGCCATCGTTCGGTGTGCACAAACGGTAATATGGCAGCTGCAGCCATCGATCTCAACAGCTCAACATTTCACGCACTAGCCTGAGGAGAATTCAGCACAAAGATATCGGAATATACAAGGTCCGATTGACTTATCAATTGTTGGAGCACGATCATCTGCTTCGTTATCGCTTCGCAGTTCGAGCAGCTTGAATTAGACAACGATTTTAGGCAAAAAATTGCCGCATCTGGGGCTCGGAAAACCCGCACGTTACTGTCCAGAGACCAATGCATTCACAAAGAGTGACAATTCAGTGGGGATTGTGAAGTGGTGGCATCTGGCATCATTGAAACATCTTCCTTCGAAAATCAGGCTGGGAATAACGTTTCGGTGTTACAGAGTTAAGTAAACCGAGTTTTTACTGCAATTAAAGACATGGATTGAAACGATTTCTGGCTCATGCAGGATGGCGCGCCATGCCACACAGCCCATGCCACGATCGATCTTTTGCGCACCAAATTCCCAACTGGTGTTATCAGCCGTCTTGGCGATGTCAATTGGCAACCTCGGAGCTGTGATTTGACCCCTTTAGACTTTTTTTTGTTGGGAACCGCGAAGAACCGATGTTATGCCAACAATCCGGAAACGATTCAAGCACTTAAGACCAATATCATCCAAGCAATCCGTGAGTTACAGCCCGGGTCTATCAAGAAGGTCTTGGAAAATTGGAGTGACCGAATGCGCTACTGTGAAGCCAGGCGAGGGAGCCACTCTTATAAATAAATACATATTACATAGAAAAAATTTAATCTTGTTCATTTTTTAATGCATTTTCAAAAAGAAACTTGTATTTGAGACCAAGTATAGCCAATACAATCGAGTATAGCATTTCCTTAATTCGTTCGAATCGAAAAGTATTAGCTGATCCTTACATCGACTAAGCTCCATCGTATTAATATACGTGCTAGGGCCTTAGCATGGCTTAAAAGACTTGTTTGTTGTGCATGGGGCTTATCCTACACCTACACTGTAAGCTTCATCTAAGCTAAGATCGATGACTGTACTGTTTTTATAAAGGTTGATATATTTTTTAATCCATTTTAGAGTTGATACTTGAAGTGGTCCAGCATTGCAAATATTATTGCAGATATTTATAATTTTATTCCAGTCTAATCTCGTAAGCTTGAATTACGAGTATACCCATCATATACGAGTACATATCTACATTCAAAGATAAAACCCATGGTCAAAAGAAATCCTTAAAATATACAAAATCTACAAAAGTAATATTCTTGATATATTCTTCAGGTTAAGCTTTCAAAAAAGTCCAACATTTGATTGTTTTTGTTAATGTAACTTGTATTCCCAACTTGTATTTTCATTCATAAGCAAACACATCCATTAACTTTTACAAAATGAAATTATATAAATAAAATAAACCTCATAGATACACAGCATAGGCATCAATAACATAAAGAGGTACTCTAGGCTAGGCACTACTTGATTATTCCTACCTCTGCCTGGAATAAATTCTCCTTCAATTCATCAGTTCCCATGGCCAGTGAAGCAGTAAATCGAAATCTCAACTTCATTATCAATGCAGTACCTGTAAATTTTGGTTAAAGTCCAATTACACCGCCGTCCCTCATCGATTTCTCACTATATTTTAAATATACCACAATTCTCTGAATTACAAATTTTTACATTTGCCCGCAGCATAGGTTTGATTGAACTTAAATCCATGTTAAAATTCACCAAATAAAAAGAGGAGTTGATAGGCACATATTACATTTTAATGAAAGCTAGACAACTGCGCAGGCAACCCAGACTCGGATCTATAGCTTCTTCAAAAGCATACACCTGGGTGTTTTTTTGTAAAATAAAACGAATTGACGTCATTGATTGTATCTTTGGGAGGATGTTTATGGGGACTTTTCAAATTCGATTCAAAATAATTTGAGCATATTTGTGGATCAATTTAAGATTCACTTCCATGAGGTCATAAGTTATGTCATACTCATACACATAATATGACAAGCATACACTATGTAGGTGGTAGGAGCAAAAGCAACAGGAAGGTGCTTCATGAAAAAAAGATGAAGATTATTTTAACTTTTACATGGTAAGAAATAATAAAATTGGTCATCTAGACTTCTTTTCTGGTTTCCATTCTGTATTTTGAAATTTGAAATCAAATCAAATGCAGAAGCGTTTTGTCTTTTTTCTCCAATCTCTTGCTTGAAAAATATGCGGAAGACAGGAATCAAATTAATGTGATTTTTAAGGCTTTACAGAGAACTAAATATCTAACTTATCCTGCTGGGATTCCATTCGACTTTTTGCTAGATCGTTCGAAATTTGTAAAGATTGTTTCGGAAAAATAGTTTAAGCGCTTATTAATTACTCAAGTGTACCACAGGGAAGTCACCTTGGACCTGTTGTTTATGTTTTTTTTTTATCAATGATCTCCCCGTTGTTTTTATTTTTTGACGTTCATCTTGCAGATAACGTTTAGATCTTTAATTCAATCAAGTCAGTTGCAGAAAGTTTAGATTATTAGATTAACAGAAAGATGTAGATTAATTGAATGAGTGCTAAATTCATGTCTTTTTCAAGATCACTAATGCCTATTGTCATCGGTAATAAGCTGAAAAACTGTGAATGTGAACTTTAAATGGTTATGAGCCAAAAGGATTTAGGAGTAATTTTTGTTCAAATTTAGCATTTAATGTGCTCTTTTTATTACATTATATCAAAATATAACTATATTTTTGGATTCTTATGCAGGAAATCATCTGAATTTGGAGTTCCATATAATTGAAGTCATTATTCATAGCGTTAGTTCACCCTATTCCTGAATATTGTTGAGTTCTATGGTCTCCACTGTTTAATAAAGATATATTGTGTATTGAGAAAATCCAAAAAAGATTTACAAAATATGCGCTTCAAAAACTGTATTGGTCTGATTTATTGTCATTTTATAACACTCGATGTAAACTAATAGGCTTAAGGCCACTAGCGTGAGGAAGAACATATTTTGGAATTGATATGGGAAATAGTTGACATTTTCACGGAGTCATCCAGTTTGGATTAAGTTCCAAAATATGAAAATTGGATCACTCACTCAGCCGGACCACCACCGATTGAGTGATCATCCGGTCGTAAGCCTCCGCACTGATCTGTGATCATAATATCTGCACCGGCATCAACTTCACTAGTGCCCATGTTCTGTAACTCGGTCGAGTATTTTCGCAGTCGATTAGAGGTGGAACGAAAAATTTCATGGTTTCTCTATATTAGAAAATGAACTGTGTCTATAACATGATGCGAAAACACACCTGTGCAAAAACCATAGTTTCCAGTTTCCAATGGAAGAAATGTTTACATTTCCTTAGGCCCCAGTTATAGCTTTCATTGAAATGCATCATTGAAACAAATCAGTGGAATGCTGACTTCATTTTTTTGACTAGCCAGTTATAGCAATAATTGAAAAATTGGTTACAGTAAAAGATCCGGTCAGTGACTGATTACAACCAATTCTATGCATTTGATGTTAGAGTCGATCATTGAAAGGAAAACTGACATTTGAGAATCGAACACATTCAGTGGAATGATTGTGTTCCATATTAAAGAAACGAAAATCAGCTGTTCATTGAAATTGATTTCTATCAGTGAAATAATAAAATTGGATTTAAAAGAAAGTTTAAATCAGAATTTTGTATTTTATAGAGTAAAAAAATTCTACTGCTCATTACCTTCATTTTGGTACCAATTAAAGCCATTGCATTTTGTTTATTCGTCCTAAAAATGGGAATGAAAATTTTCAATGATGCATTTCAATGATAGCTATAACTGGCCCCTAAGGCCCCAGTTATAGCTTTCATTGAAAAAAGAAACATTTTTCAGTGGTGCACTGCCCCTTGCCAGGAATTGACAAATCTTCTACGAGTATCTCTTGTCGTGAGAATTGCTGCTCATTAGCCGAATGGAATCGGCAGAAAATTGTAGGTCCCCTTCATTCATGGTAACACGCAAACAGGAATTGTTGGGAGTTGTAAGTCATTAGGTTAAGGCTCTCTACGAGTCATTATGGCCTCCTGTTTATTTTAATTTTGAGTAAGATGATGCATCTCATCAAATATATCAACATAAATTCTGCGGGGTGTTTTCTGTTCTGAATAGCGGAGCCAACTTGATTTGGTACATTAAAGTCGCTCGCAATATCGACTCCAGTAGTGTGAGGGTACAGGGAAATAAATCGGGGAACAGAATCAGACTGTTGAATATGCTGTCTAGATTTGGACTCCTATACCTAAATAAAACAATAATGGATGATGTGCTTTTTGAACCATATTAAGTTGATGTTCGTATTAGAACAATAGCAGTATCCAGGAAAATGAAATCCTAGATAAATTATAAGGCTGGAATGGCGAAAGAATATTAGCATTAAGGAACGAGTATATCCAGCCAGGCGAAATTCTGAAAGATCATTTTTCGCACCATCATCTAATGCTAAAACAGCTGGCCTGTATTTAACAGAATGTGTGTTCACATCACTGGGTGTACTAAGTTCTTAAGATTTGTTGTCTGATCTTTTCGTATAACAGTTTTAATAGGTGTGTTTTTTTCGCAAGTCCATATAGAATTGTAAAAAAAAACCACATCGGGATTTAGGAGCTTTTTTCGAAATAGCTGGAAGCACTGTGTACGCTATGACATTTGTCAGCTGTATTGTATGACGTCACTTTTGACGTCTCTGAGCAAATTATCGATAACATATAGATAATACTGTTTTGGCATCACCTTTTTTATCGGGTCTTAGATTAACTCTCGAAAATTATCTGGTCTTAGCTAACTCTGTATAGATTTAAGTAGTTGTTGCATTTTTGCATGTAAAGCGCTTAGTCCCGATGTCGTTTTTTTCTACAATTCTATATGGACTTGCAAAAAAACACGTCTAATATTAGTAATACGATAATTAGAAGCTTTCTTAAGCAAATGTCTAAAAGCAACGAAAAGAGGAGAATGTAATGCCCTAGTTTTGAAGTATTTTTTGAATATTTTTTGTTTTTATTTAAACGACAAAAGAGAAGGAAAACCGAATTGAAAATAGGATAAAGCTTGTTTAACAAATACCAATATATATATCAATATATCCTCCTCTCACTTATTCACGAATGTCAAAATATTTGTGACTTATAGGTAGATACCATAAGTCATGTTATACATTCGTAAAAAAAAAATTAACTCGAGATTTAGATCAAAGTTGACATAACGATGATGCTCTAGAGAACCTATATCACAAGTAAAAATGGAAGAGTGGCGAATTTCTCGGAATGAAGTCCTGCAGTTAATTAGAGCATTCAGAGACTTTCCATGCTTATGGGACTACTCAAGCCCACAATACAAAAAAAATAAAGGTATCTTAAAAAAATTCAACACAAAATTACAAAATTGTTATATTTGTCGCAATAAAGCGCATTGCTATTGCAAGTCTTGGTGTTATGGCAAACCTCATTGTTGTATCCTGCTTTGTGATTGTTGTTTGAACCTTTATGCACAGAAATACTTAAAATAAATGTGAATCAACAGAATTTCGATTTTACCAAACTCAAAATGTGTTCAAATTTGTCCAATGACATTCTGCAGAAATGTTTGTAGTCGCTTAAATTTTTCCAAAGTATATATTGGAGCAAATGTGCTACAGAAATATGAACTTTAGATATAATGTCTGACATAATGTCCGAAATAAATATTGCTATTGGAGATGCGGCCTAATGTAAATATATAAAGTGGAATCAACAAATTAACCCCATATTTATAGTAAAATTCAGATGTATTAAATATTTATGAAAAAATAAATAATCTGTAAATATTGCACATAAACATACACACAATTAATAAAGTACTTCTTTTTCACTTTAAAACAAAAACCTGAAGATTGAAACCAACCCATGAATATAGGCATTGAAATCGACCTGATAGCAAGGGAGTAGATTTAAGGGTTAAATACAAATTTATGTGCCATAAAACAAAGGGAACACTTATTATTTAGTGTTCGACTTTAAACATGGATTTCCGTGTATTAAATTTTGACATATTGCTAACGACTAAACTGAAGATTACATTCGTTATTGGTATGCGGATTTTATAAAATCTGGAGATTTTAAAAGATTAAGATTACAAGGGTTTGTTTTTAATAGAGTGCCGCAATCTGAGATACTGAGCCCAGTGGCGTAGCGTACCATCTCGGCGCCCGGGGCGGGAGACCCATTTTGCCGCCCCCATTCAATACTAAATTAAAATTAAATTTCGGGACATCATTTCACAGGCAATGAAGTATCTTTTATTGAAAGTAAAATAGGATCAGCGGTTCCATAAACGGATTCTACGGGCCTTACGAATGAGGCTCGTGAGACAAATCTGCATCTGCGGATTCATCGCCATGCATGCGTTTTTACCTGCAAATTCTTCTTAGTCTTCGTCTTAGAAAAGTCGATTGCGGCTACGAAACGGTCTCTTCCCTCCACTAGGAGAGCTTTTAAAACGCAGAGTTTCTGAGCACACTTATCCACACTCAGTCCACGTTCCTGCAGGTAAATCTGTGCGTCATCTTCTTCAGGTAGCTCTGCAACTCAAAAACCAAGAAAAGTGAGGAAGTTTAATGACTGCATGACTGTCAGAAGAAGACTGACTACTGATCCGTCAATTCTTCCAGTACCTCAAGAACTTCCACAAACTTATTTTTAAGCGTCTTTACAGCTTCACTAGGTTCACTTCTTCTGCAGGCCTGTGACTAGATGCTTGAGGTACTTCTGGTGAGTGGACTTTGTCTTCGTCTGCACGTCTTCTTCTTCTGCCTGTAAAATAAGTTATGTATTCCCATGAATATTGGGCGCAGGACAATTCTAGGCCACTCACGATTGTAGATGGAGGAATCTTACTTACATTTGAATCACTTCCGCTGCTGCTGGATGCCGCCGAAGACGTTGACGTAGCTTTTGAACCAGAACTAGAACTGAAATATTTTGCGTCTTCGCGTCTGCTTCTTTCTTAGCCTTTTTCTTGCGGTATTCCGCGCCGCTTCCTTTAACTCTTTTCATTTTCAAAAACTAGTTCAAAGGTTGAGTGAAGTACTTAGTGTTTAGTTTTAGAAGATTCAACAGTATTTAAACTATAAACAACACAATCAAAACAACTTTCTGTGATGCGGGAGGGAGCAAAAACATTGAGCTGGCTGAGACAAGAATAACGTTTCCGTCGAATCCTATTTAGTTATCTTATCATATCTCGCATAATGCATATCATATTTTTCGGAACACTCCCTTTCAGTTTCGCGAGAGTTTCGGAACGTTTTGTTTGACGATACGGAATGCACTTTTACGGCCCTACTCACCGTCTACGAATTCACAAAAATCAGCCGAGAGCGGTCAACGACGAACCACAGATAGGGTGGCAAATTTCAGATTTACATCATTGTTGTTTGTTGACTTGTCAAACGATATTTCATGAAACATGATTTCTACTCTACCCGCATCACTGGCAACATTTTGCCGCCCCCCTAGACCTGCCGCCCGGGGCGGACCGCCCCCACCGCCTCCCCTACGCTACGCCACTGACTGAGCCACAGATTAGCGGACATTCGATCTTGCAGCATACCTTGGCAATATCCTTTGGTTTACTTCAAAGAGACTAACATTAAAGGTCCCAAACAAAATGCGGTTTTGCTACTACAATAACGCCATTAAAAATTACCATTTTTGTCAACACGTAGGAATCTCATATTTTTTACTTGTGACTTATAGGTACTATAAAGCAAGTTACGCATTCGTAAAAAAAATTTAACTAGAGATTTTGATCAAAGTTGACATTACGATGGTAGCGAAGACCAAAAAAGTGGGTCTCGCAATTCTGTGTCTGTATGTCTTTTCGACTACAGCCTAAACGGCTCGGCCGATTTTCTTAAAACTTAGTAGATATCATTTTTAATTTTTCCCGCCTACACGTTTTTTTTTTCTTTTTTTTAAGACCAAAAATAACGGTACCTGCTATAAATTTTCTCAAAAACTGTCCCACAGATTCTTAAAAAAAATCATAAAATTTTATTTAGTTTCTACTAGCACTAGGTAATGCTTAAAAAACAATCGGCAAAATTGTTATTTTTGGTAGCCCCCCTCGAACCATTTTTGTTTTGTTTTTGATTTTCTCGAAAACGGTACAACCGATTTAAATCAGTTTTTTATGTTAAAGCTCCTCCAAATTTAAATATTATTACTAGGGTTCGGATTTCCATGCAAATGCATATTTTTTTAGAAACACCTTGGAAGCAAAGCAACTAATTATGTATGCAAATCAAGAAATTCCCTTTAAAATGGCATTTAACCGTTAGTGCATATTTTTGCATATTTTACTATAAATGCATATTTTGCATTTTTTTGTGCATATTTTACTATAAATGCATATTTTTATAATAAATTTATATTTTTAGAGTACCTACCTATATTGTTCAAAAACTAAACTAGACAGTAAAAAAAATACAAATTTTATGTCAGTGCAAACGATTCTTAAGACTATTATCTATTTCTTTTATTCATTTCCCAATCTTGAATATAAAGCATTATTTATTATATAAAAAAAGGTGCATATATGAACTTGACTAGATTATGCCGGCAAAACTTTGAAATGAAAAAAAAAAAAAAGTCTCTGTATTTGAAACTAGATATATAAATGAGATCGAAATTTAAACGATCATCTATCAAAAATGAAAGTGTGTTGGTATAATGTGGTAAAGCTTAAAGCGCGAAACAGATTGAACCAGCACCAGCAACGTCACCAGCAACAGCGGAAGCCATTGTTTTAGAACCAATGGCGCAAAATTTTAATTGAATTAGTACGATGCTAAAACTGTTTTAGTATGATAATTGGTTAAAACAACGAACTTGCAAATTTTAATCGAATATGGCATTATACTTTCTCTACCCTTTTATTAAAGTTAACATCATCGAATACATACTTTATTTTTTTAGTATCGTGCTAGCTTCATATATGACTCGATGACATTTGCAAACATCAAAAAATGTTGGTGTACTTACTTTTTTACACGAAATGTCATTGTTTTAGATGTGTTCAGAAGCAATTTATTAAGAAAATTCTTCTAGTACGATACTAGTTAGAAATGTTTAAAATTAAGAATGAGTTAGTAAACTACTTTAAAGTTAGCAAATTGTTAAGTAGTATCATTCTAATACCCTAATAATAGGCTGTTTAAACTTTTGCGCCAATGTTTTTTGGTCGTTCAACACAAAATAGACCAGCACCATCAACGTCAACAGCGTCGTTTGGTCAAAATCCAAAATTTGCTGTTGCTGGTTATAATAACACAAAATGCAACAAAGTGCTCTTTTCTGTTGACGGCGGCTGTTGCATGTTGCTGCTTTAATCTGTTTCGTGCATAAAGCTTAAAACGTTTCATGTACAACAGCCAACTGTTTTCGGTTGCGACTACACATAAACCACTACATATAAACTGAAAAATCTTGACTGATGCACTCGTGCTTAGTTTTTGAGTCTTATTTTTAAATTATTTTAAAAGATGAAGAAAATGTGTTTTTATATTGAATAGAAATTAAGTTGAATTGGTTTTAAGTGCATATTTTAAATGCATATTTTGCATTTTTAAGCACATATTTTAAGCGCATATTTTCAGATTTTAAGTGCATGAGAATCCGAAGCCTAATTATTACATATTCAAATTTTCGCTCAATATTTCGAAAACCCCATGCTCGTTTTTTTTTCAAACTTGGTAAATAAAAGTTTCTAAATAAAGTCTACAAGATTTGACAAAAAAAAATGTTTTTTTTCGAAATCGTATTTTTCACGAAAACGGTTCCGGGAATTTTGATAAAATTTTGTTTCTTGCACTTAATTTTTACGGTCTATAATTTAATGAAATTTATGTATTACTGACTGTACCTACTATAGAACGATTATTTCGAATTTTGAATTTCTCATTATCGGCATTATGGATCTTAATGCAATTTCTTATAGATCTATTTGTTTTGGAAAATTCGATATCTCAAAAGAGGCTTTATATTTTTTTTGGAAATTTATTTTTCATTCGTTTAGTAATAAAAACTTTGAGTTGGCGTTACAATTTTTTTTTATTAAAAATGTTTTAAAAATTTTGTATAAAGCTTATTTTTTTAAGAAACCACTACAAAGACTAATAATTTTTGTTCTTGCATAAACCAATATTTGCTTGAATCACATGGGATCCTATTTTAACCTCCAACTAGGTAAGAAGTTGTTTTAGTCAATTAAAAAATGAATTTTATGCTTATGAAAAGTTTTTCCCTAGTAACATTCATTTTTGAAATTCTTAGAGCAAGTTCGTGGAACCCAGTCGTGCGTTTTATTTTTTTTATTTTCTCTTTCAATACAATATCACAAAATATGCATTAATAAGAGCAAGTTGTTGCGACCCAGTCGTGGATATTATTTTGTAGCGCGTTCGATATTTGTAACTTCTATATGGCGTTCTCTGATGTGGCAAAGCATTAAATTCAAAACCATTTTTTGCGGCGTGCTTCTTTTGTATCATTAAGAATTCGGAAAGTACCTATACATTGCCTACAGTCTCGAGGCGTTCTGCTTCCCTCTTATTTTAATTTTATTGTTGTTCAAATTGTATGATATTCTATTTCGAACGAGAAAAATACCAAACTCCCGTTGGTTTTAGTTTGGAAAAAAAGATGCGTCTGGCATGAATTTCGATATATTTCACGTAAAGTGAAGATTTCAAATTAATGCGACCATTAAATTATTATTATTTGAGAGTGCTAGTGGAGGATCGAAATGGAATCTGAGGTGGACGAGTATTTTATTTATTCACCTTGACGTATCATGGGTATTATGTTCAAATAAGAAACAAAAAAAAATTAAGGTGGGTAAAATACCAAGGTGCTATATCCGCACACTCCACGTTGACTCGGAGTTAAATACAAATCAAATCAACTGACCCTGACAACAAAAATTTTATTAATTCTCGTCATCGTTAGTTCGTCAAAATTGGGAGGGGAGCATAGGCCAATTTTGTTTGTTTTCTTAAGACAGTGTTGTGATATAAAGCGAAGTGAGGTTAGGAATCGATAGAAGGAATTGTAAAGTGTCATTCATTAGTTTCAGAAATAAGAGGAAATATAGTAAAATTTTGTAAGTAAATAAATAATCGTCAGTTATTTTTGTTCGGGCACGTAAAACGTGACGGTGCTTAGACGTCCGTCCGAAAGATAACCTGCATCAGTTCTTACTTATAGATAAGGCAAGTTTTGCATTCGGCAAAAAAAATCGAACCCGATATTTCAAATAAACTAGACATAACGATAAAATGAATCCCCAAATCCATATGTCTGTATGTCTGTATATCGACCTAGAGCCTAAGCCCCTTCATTTTATTTGTACTTGGTCTTTAATGGTCTCAGGTGATTCCCTAGAAGAGTAGGAAATTGAAATGCATTTGCTAAGCTCAAAAAATATTGGTGCCTGCCAAAAAGAAGAACAAAACTAATGTGTCTCTAAAACTGCTTTTACGATTTCGATAAAAAAAAATTAAGTTTAATATTGAAAGCATGGTCTACATTTTGGTGAAACGGCTTTACTAATTTAAATACAAAATTTTATACAGAATATATTATTTAAGACATTGAATTGGCAAAGCACATTTTTTAGAAATATTTTAAAGAAATTTCTTATATAAAATATCAATTAATATTAATCAATTAATCAATGTGTTAACAAGCAAAATTTCCATATATGGAGTGACACTAAACCACACGAGGCTCACCAGGTGAAAATGCATCCTCCATACCTCCTCCGTTTGGTGTGCATTTTGGGCCAACGGCGTAATTGGTCCGTACTTTTTCGAAAACGATACGTGAGATCACCGTAAAAGGCAAGCGCTACAGAACGATGACAACTTATGGCCCGACAACGTGTGGTTTCAGCAGGACGACACTAAGTGCCATAGAGCGGACGCCACGATTGATATTCTGCATGAACGATTTGAGGGTAGATTTATGTCTCGCTGAGGTGACGTGAGGTCATTTGACCGTGCTGGAATTTTCTTGTGGGGTATTTCGAAATCTTTAAATATAATTTTAGTTCTCAAAGACTGTCACACAGATTAAAAAAAAAATAAATAAAAAAAATCCACTTAGTTAAAGCAAAAAATGGTTATTAATGGCACCGCTCTTAGAACCATTTTTTTTTTATTTTCTCAAAAAACGGTACGAACGATTTTAATCTTTTTTGATGTGTAAACATCTTTGCCGGAGGTAGGGTAACTCAAAACCGTGGGTAAAACTTATACGTACGTTCCTTGTAGCCCGTTATATAGTTACACGTTCCCTGTAGCAACTTACCTTACGCAAGATTGCATTTAAGACACTGCTTACATTAGGAATATTGCGTACTTAACACATCGTGTTTACATTGGAAGCTTTGAGTACTGAAATCTCGATTTTAATACTTTCCATTTCCAGCTAGAACTAAATATATTCACTCCCCCAACATTTCCTCACCTCTCGACCAATATTGTCAAAAAGACGTTAGTGATGGGCGATTACATTTTATTTCAAGCGAAAAATGCATTTTGGGAGTTGACATTTAAAAATCCGAAAAATGTTGTTCAGGGCAGTCAATAATTGACA
Organism: Philhelius festivus; assembly: GCA_963931855.1. Lineage (NCBI taxonomy): Eukaryota > Metazoa > Arthropoda > Insecta > Diptera > Syrphidae > Philhelius > Philhelius festivus. The sequence goes on along the minus strand of OZ007555.1, from coordinate 171,251,788 downwards.
TCTGCAACGAAATATTCTCGATACGTCAAAATTCAATTTGTCCATTATCTTTTATACCATATCATAATTTTAAAAACTTTCCTGTTCTTCACCCATCAAATATTCATCATGCCGTGTTGTCAAACAAATTTGACAATGTGAACGCCCTAATGGTCCGAGCAAATAGTTGCAGAATGACTGCTTTTCAACGATGCAGTTTTTAAGCATGTTGGCGAGAGACGTACATATGTGGTGGCGTTGATAAACGCAATTGCTGGGGTTAAGATAACATCTCTGTTTTATCGTGCTAGCTTCATATATGACTCGATGACATTTGCAAACATCAAAAAATGTTGGTGTACTTACTTTTTTACACGAAATGTCATTGTTTTAGATGTGTTCAGAAGCAATTTATTAAGAAAATTCTTCTAGTACGATACTAGTTAGAAATGTTTAAAATTAAGAATGAGTTAGTAAACTACTTTAAAGTTAGCAAATTGTTAAGTAGTATCATTCTAATACCCTAATAATAGGCTGTTTAAACTTTTGCGCCAATGTTTTTTGGTCGTTCAACACAAAATAGACCAGCACCATCAACGTCAACAGCGTCGTTTGGTCAAAATCCAAAATTTGCTGTTGCTGGTTATAATAACACAAAATGCAACAAAGTGCTCTTTTCTGTTGACGGCGGCTGTTGCATGTTGCTGCTTTAATCTGTTTCGTGCATAAAGCTTAAAACGTTTCATGTACAACAGCCAACTGTTTTCGGTTGCGACTACACATAAACCACTACATATAAACTGAAAAATCTTGACTGATGCACTCGTGCTTAGTTTTTGAGTCTTATTTTTAAATTATTTTAAAAGATGAAGAAAATGTGTTTTTATATTGAATAGAAATTAAGTTGAATTGGTTTTAAGTGCATATTTTAAATGCATATTTTGCATTTTTAAGCACATATTTTAAGCGCATATTTTCAGATTTTAAGTGCATGAGAATCCGAAGCCTAATTATTACATATTCAAATTTTCGCTCAATATTTCGAAAACCCCATGCTCGTTTTTTTTTCAAACTTGGTAAATAAAAGTTTCTAAATAAAGTCTACAAGATTTGACAAAAAAAAATGTTTTTTTTCGAAATCGTATTTTTCACGAAAACGGTTCCGGGAATTTTGATAAAATTTTGTTTCTTGCACTTAATTTTTACGGTCTATAATTTAATGAAATTTATGTATTACTGACTGTACCTACTATAGAACGATTATTTCGAATTTTGAATTTCTCATTATCGGCATTATGGATCTTAATGCAATTTCTTATAGATCTATTTGTTTTGGAAAATTCGATATCTCAAAAGAGGCTTTATATTTTTTTTGGAAATTTATTTTTCATTCGTTTAGTAATAAAAACTTTGAGTTGGCGTTACAATTTTTTTTTATTAAAAATGTTTTAAAAATTTTGTATAAAGCTTATTTTTTTAAGAAACCACTACAAAGACTAATAATTTTTGTTCTTGCATAAACCAATATTTGCTTGAATCACATGGGATCCTATTTTAACCTCCAACTAGGTAAGAAGTTGTTTTAGTCAATTAAAAAATGAATTTTATGCTTATGAAAAGTTTTTCCCTAGTAACATTCATTTTTGAAATTCTTAGAGCAAGTTCGTGGAACCCAGTCGTGCGTTTTATTTTTTTTATTTTCTCTTTCAATACAATATCACAAAATATGCATTAATAAGAGCAAGTTGTTGCGACCCAGTCGTGGATATTATTTTGTAGCGCGTTCGATATTTGTAACTTCTATATGGCGTTCTCTGATGTGGCAAAGCATTAAATTCAAAACCATTTTTTGCGGCGTGCTTCTTTTGTATCATTAAGAATTCGGAAAGTACCTATACATTGCCTACAGTCTCGAGGCGTTCTGCTTCCCTCTTATTTTAATTTTATTGTTGTTCAAATTGTATGATATTCTATTTCGAACGAGAAAAATACCAAACTCCCGTTGGTTTTAGTTTGGAAAAAAAGATGCGTCTGGCATGAATTTCGATATATTTCACGTAAAGTGAAGATTTCAAATTAATGCGACCATTAAATTATTATTATTTGAGAGTGCTAGTGGAGGATCGAAATGGAATCTGAGGTGGACGAGTATTTTATTTATTCACCTTGACGTATCATGGGTATTATGTTCAAATAAGAAACAAAAAAAAATTAAGGTGGGTAAAATACCAAGGTGCTATATCCGCACACTCCACGTTGACTCGGAGTTAAATACAAATCAAATCAACTGACCCTGACAACAAAAATTTTATTAATTCTCGTCATCGTTAGTTCGTCAAAATTGGGAGGGGAGCATAGGCCAATTTTGTTTGTTTTCTTAAGACAGTGTTGTGATATAAAGCGAAGTGAGGTTAGGAATCGATAGAAGGAATTGTAAAGTGTCATTCATTAGTTTCAGAAATAAGAGGAAATATAGTAAAATTTTGTAAGTAAATAAATAATCGTCAGTTATTTTTGTTCGGGCACGTAAAACGTGACGGTGCTTAGACGTCCGTCCGAAAGATAACCTGCATCAGTTCTTACTTATAGATAAGGCAAGTTTTGCATTCGGCAAAAAAAATCGAACCCGATATTTCAAATAAACTAGACATAACGATAAAATGAATCCCCAAATCCATATGTCTGTATGTCTGTATATCGACCTAGAGCCTAAGCCCCTTCATTTTATTTGTACTTGGTCTTTAATGGTCTCAGGTGATTCCCTAGAAGAGTAGGAAATTGAAATGCATTTGCTAAGCTCAAAAAATATTGGTGCCTGCCAAAAAGAAGAACAAAACTAATGTGTCTCTAAAACTGCTTTTACGATTTCGATAAAAAAAAATTAAGTTTAATATTGAAAGCATGGTCTACATTTTGGTGAAACGGCTTTACTAATTTAAATACAAAATTTTATACAGAATATATTATTTAAGACATTGAATTGGCAAAGCACATTTTTTAGAAATATTTTAAAGAAATTTCTTATATAAAATATCAATTAATATTAATCAATTAATCAATGTGTTAACAAGCAAAATTTCCATATATGGAGTGACACTAAACCACACGAGGCTCACCAGGTGAAAATGCATCCTCCATACCTCCTCCGTTTGGTGTGCATTTTGGGCCAACGGCGTAATTGGTCCGTACTTTTTCGAAAACGATACGTGAGATCACCGTAAAAGGCAAGCGCTACAGAACGATGACAACTTATGGCCCGACAACGTGTGGTTTCAGCAGGACGACACTAAGTGCCATAGAGCGGACGCCACGATTGATATTCTGCATGAACGATTTGAGGGTAGATTTATGTCTCGCTGAGGTGACGTGAGGTCATTTGACCGTGCTGGAATTTTCTTGTGGGGTATTTCGAAATCTTTAAATATAATTTTAGTTCTCAAAGACTGTCACACAGATTAAAAAAAAAATAAATAAAAAAAATCCACTTAGTTAAAGCAAAAAATGGTTATTAATGGCACCGCTCTTAGAACCATTTTTTTTTTATTTTCTCAAAAAACGGTACGAACGATTTTAATCTTTTTTGATGTGTAAACATCTTTGCCGGAGGTAGGGTAACTCAAAACCGTGGGTAAAACTTATACGTACGTTCCTTGTAGCCCGTTATATAGTTACACGTTCCCTGTAGCAACTTACCTTACGCAAGATTGCATTTAAGACACTGCTTACATTAGGAATATTGCGTACTTAACACATCGTGTTTACATTGGAAGCTTTGAGTACTGAAATCTCGATTTTAATACTTTCCATTTCCAGCTAGAACTAAATATATTCACTCCCCCAACATTTCCTCACCTCTCGACCAATATTGTCAAAAAGACGTTAGTGATGGGCGATTACATTTTATTTCAAGCGAAAAATGCATTTTGGGAGTTGACATTTAAAAATCCGAAAAATGTTGTTCAGGGCAGTCAATAATTGACATCTGCAACGAAATATTCTCGATACGTCAAAATTCAATTTGTCCATTATCTTTTATACCATATCATAATTTTAAAAACTTTCCTGTTCTTCACCCATCAAATATTCATCATGCCGTGTTGTCAAACAAATTTGACAATGTGAACGCCCTAATGGTCCGAGCAAATAGTTGCAGAATGACTGCTTTTCAACGATGCAGTTTTTAAGCATGTTGGCGAGAGACGTACATATGTGGTGGCGTTGATAAACGCAATTGCTGGGGTTAAGATAACATCTCTGTTTTAATATTAGTGTGAAAATGTAATGTTGCCTCAAACATCATCCCTGTTTAAACATTATTCTAACAAACTTTAAACGTTACGTAGTCCAATGGTGCGTTCTTTTTCTTACAATATTGAAATTATGAAATAGATAGGTTTGTTCCTTTAATTTAAAACTAAGTATACTACAGAGACGTCAAAATAAGACTGAGGAGTAAGTCAGATTCCAATGTGAACACTGTCTTGAAATTAAAGATTAAAAAATCAATGATAAGTTTAAATGACGGCATGTGTATTGTGTATAACTGGCGCCTTAGTCGTTCATATTTCTATCGATGCGATAGTTACAGAACATGGTCCAAAAATACATATATGTGTTTTTTCTGGTAAAGCGTTGTGTACAGCTATAAAGAGATGTTGACTTTTTTGGATTTAAGTATAAGTGAAAGGGATAAATTGTTGGAAAAATAGTGGCTTGATTTGAATATATCCGAAGTCATAAACCAAAAGAAAAAGCACAGTTGCCATTAATTTATGATTTTCAGTGAAATTCAATATTTAAAAAACAAATGCATTGTATGTATGTTTATTGGGTACATTTGATAACAAAAATTGGGCATTCGGACGAACGTTGATGTTTACCCATCTTAACCGAGAGTCCCGGCACTCGCGCTTTTTTTATGCTAAAAATTTAATTTAATGCTTAAAAATTTAATTATTGTGTATTCAAATTTTCGAAAAAAAAAAAGGAAAACAAATTTTTTTTTCAAAACTCCATATTTTGAAAAACCCAATCTCGATGTTTTTTGAACTTGACAATTAAAAGTTTCTTAATACATTTTACAAGATGTGGGAAAAAAATTTATTTTACCTAAATATAACGGTATTCAAATGTTGAAAAATGGTTTTCAAAAATCGTATTTTTCTCCAAAACGGCGCCTAGAATCATGATACAATTTTTTTTATCGATTCATTTTTACAATCTATAATCTAATACAATAAAATTAAAATAAAGATATTACTGACTGTTCCTACCATAGAGCCAATTTTTCAAATTTTTAATTTTTCATTATCGACATAACAGGTTTTGATGAAATTTTTTATAGAGAAGCTTCTCAAAAGTTTGAACAACAATGCATAAGTTTAGTTTTCATTGATATTTCTTTAAGATCTTCATAAAATCTTGTTTCATAAATCTTAAATATTCACAGTTTTCAGTGAGAGCATAGTATTCGATTTTCGTACGGAAACGTATTTGGAAACTTTGCCCATCCTTTCTTTTCAGCCACTAACTTTTCTATTCCGATCAATATGAATTATTGAAATATGTAAATCAATTACAAAAATAGAGGGGAAGCCTTAGAAGTAAGATTTTGAGAAACAATTAAATGGACAGCACGAGTGCAACCCGCTACAAGATATTATGATGTATGTATATACAGTATGCACATAAGTCTTATATATTAGTCTTTCTCTTTGATTAATTTCTATTATTATTATTATTATTTTCTTTTTTCTATCAATAAATCAAACAGTAATTCTATTAAACAAATACGAGTATATAGTTTGGCTGTCAGTTTAGTGAGGGACATCACTTAACGGGAATTTGTCAATCGTTTTGAACGGTTATCTTCACATTTTTGTCGGTTCCTTTATATGGTAGATTTCATGGGTTTATCCAATTAGTTGGTGGTTAGTTGTCGCGCAAGTTGGAATCAGGCTGTTAGTAAAGTTTTAGAGTGTTCCGGAAGAAATTGCAATTTTGCTATTAAAATCGTCAAACTTGTATTATTTCTTCAACCAAAATGATATACAAATATTTTCGGATAGTTAAACAACCAAAATGGCAAAAACGAACAAAAAGAGGTATATATTTTAGTGCAAATATTTTTAAAGTAAACCAATTTAAAACTGTCGAAGTGAAACATTAATCTTCAACAAACGAAATTTTAAAGACGACGAAATTAATATGTTTGAAAATTTATATTTTTGAAAAGAAATTTTGTATCTAAAAAGACTTTTTTAGGTATTTTTTACACAATACTTTTTAGATATAAACTGCTAGGTATGTTCATAGTACATTTGTCATCCATTTTATAGTTTGGAAACTAAATTTTAACAAAACACAATTATGATTTAGATTTCCACCAAAATTTTATTTGAATACGTTGCTTGTGAACTGCCGAAGCAAATATGGAATTGAATGGAAAGAAATATATCATAATGCAAATATCCTCTACGGGAGTTCTTGCAGGAATCGATTCTGAGAAGGCCATTTTCAGTTACTTTTCAACACATGTCGGGCTTTAAGTCAGGAATAACTTAACCAATTTTCGTTTCCAAAGAGTCGAGAGATTGCAGATTATATTTATATACATAAACACGATCTTTTGCATAGTCCAGTTATTGAACTTGAATCTTAAATAGATTTTCGATAAGTGCGGGTAGAGGTTTAAAATTAATAAAACAAGTTGTATTAGAGGTTTCAACAAAATTCTTTTTTATTTAAAAGGCCCATTTATGTCATTAAATATGACATTGTTCATTTCGGCTTCTTACAGTGGCAGGGATCCGAGTGGTCCAATTTTCACCTTAAGGACATCAGTCGATAGTTGTTTATCCGCATGGACTTGCCACTTCAGCATACCTTACAAAAAAAAATCAAATCGCCACTGACGATCACCAATGGCATTTTCGAAAAAGTACGGACCACTGAACCCTATAATCATGAAGTTTAAGCTCCTGGGTCAGTCGGATCTTGCACTAGACTCAAGTCCCGATTCAAAATTTGCCAAGTTTGAAGTCAAAGAAATGACGAATTCTTGTGCACGGCATAATTGCATAAATTAAAAAATCCTTCTATGACTGTTTGTGTGACAAAGAATAGTTATTCCGCAGTGACTGATATTGCTACTGGTCGGTCCGAAACGGAGGAGAGAGCGATGTGATGGCCTTATAATACTATTGTATTGATTTTGGAATTTATAGTAAAGTATGAACTTTGTAAAAAAACGTATCTGCAGTAGCCTCTTTTCGACTTGCGATATAAAACAAGAAGGAAAAACTATAATTAATATAAATAAATTTTTAACATTGTAAAATATTAAATGATTGTTCATACATATGCATGTACTATATGCAAGTTATGGATTCATTCAAAAAAATCGAACTCAAGATTTTGATCACTCTACATTACGATTTCGCAATATTTTTTTGGTAATGCTTAAAGAAAAATTTTCCTAAAAATGATTTTTAATTGTACCCCACCTGGAACTATTTTTTTTTATTTTCTCAAAAACGGTAAAACTGATTTTACTCTTTTTTTGTTCTAAGCTACCCAAGAGTTTGGTTAGTATTGTGTATTTTTTTTTTCAAAACTCAATATTTCGAAAAATACTTGTGCTCAATTTTTTAAAACTTGACAATTAAAAGTTTTTCTATAAGATGTGAGAAAAAAAACGGTACCCACCATACAAATGTTGAAAATAGTTTTCAAAAATCTTATTTTTTCGAATACGGCTCCGAGAATTTCGATAATTTTTTTTCTTTTGATTCGTTTTCACGATCTATAATTTAAGACAAAAAATTGAAATTAAGATATTACTGACTGTACCTAACATAGAACCATTTTTTTTCGAATTTTGAATTTCGCAGTATCTGCAGAACGGATTTCAATGAATATTTTTTTATAGAGTACATTCTAAAGAGTTTAAAAAACATTGCATTTCAAGACTTAAAAAAAATTTTAACTTTTGCAAAAAAAAATTCTTTTTTTTTCGAAAATTATTTTTTATTTATACAATAATAAAAACTTTAAGTTGGTGTACTAACATTTTTTCTTAAAAATTTTTTAAAAAATTTGTATATAAAAGCTTATTTTTTTAAGAAACCACTACAACGACTTATATAATTTTTGTTCTTGAATAAGCAAGCATTTGCTTGGCATCCTGTTTCTAGTTCCAACTAGCTAGTGCCTAGGAATTATTTTATCCTTATGGACACTTTTTCTTTAAAAACTTTCATTTTTGAAGTTCTTAGTCTTTACATAAGATCAAGTTCGTGCGAACCAGTCGTGCATTTTATTTTTATTTCGATTAATTCTTACGATCTATACTTCAATGCATTTTTTTTTTGTAATTTTGAATCTCTCATTATTGGCATAAAGGATTTTAATTAAAATCTTTTATAGAGAAGCTTCTAAAAAACATTGAATGTCAAAACTTAAAAAAATTATCTTTTGAATTTAAAAAAAAAAAAATTTTTTTTTTGAAAATTCTATACCTATTTCAAAAAAGGGTCAATATATTTTTTTTTTTTTGAAATTTATTTAAGGTCTTTCTTGAGTTAACCTAATAAGCTTGATCTGTTTCTTACATCTGATCGTGGTAAATAAACTATTAGTGTACAAGCACCTCTAGACAACTGACGACTGCAATATCAGCAAATTTCTCATGCTTCAGCAACACAGTTAAGAAAAAACTCCAAGGAGAACCGTTTGGCAATATGAGAAATCCGAAGCTTTTACTGGTCACTAACAGGCATTATTCTCAATTAAATGTAAGCTTATATCCCCAACAGGACCAAAGGAGAAGGAGAATAAAGTTCTTACATGACCAAAGTCTATGTCAAAATATAAGACAATGTCCCAAAGGCAGTAAAAACTTATGGTCTTTTGTTAAAAACTCTTCCAAGCCATCGGTTTCTGCACTCTTTGACAAAAACAAAGCACACCTTTTGTCAGCTCGCAAGAAAAAACTAATTTGCTTGCACAAATTTTCTTTCGCACTCGTACAGTCGCAAAGAGTCCTTAAAGATCTTGAAATACATAAATTCGCTGATCCAGATTGTAGATATAGCCCCTTTAGTTCTGAAACGCTGGCAAAACCTTTGCTTAAACTTTTATATCTATTATAATCTTTGGGTAGTTTTTCGAGTAGATAAAGAAGGGCATTTGTCCAGCCGGTTCATAAAGAGGAGAATGTTCTTCCTCCCACTCCAACTATCGACTAATTGCACTAACGGTTATGGAAACTCTGATAAACAATCAACTTAAGAAATATATCGAAAAACGAAAGCTCTTAAATGACAAACAGTACGGCTTTGGTACCAATAGGTCCACCGGTATTCTGATGGCATGTCTCACGGAAGTGAAATCAATCCTTACATCATTTTGGAGAAACAATAGTAATTTTACTTGATATTTCTAAAGCATTTGATAGAGTTTGTCAGGAAGCTCTTATATCGGGGCGCTTAATACAAGTTCTATGGACGGTTTCAAGTATGATATTCATAAAAAGAATTCTATGTGCCTTAAGCATCCGTTTTGTCTCCGAAACTCTTCCTTTTTTTCTTAAATGATCTTTTGTCTGAAACTTCTAATCCACTTCATTGTTACGCTGACTACAGCATCCTCAGCTTTTCACATTCGATTCTAGACTCAAAATCCTGTTCTTCGGCTGTTGAATTGAAATGACAGCTTATGTTAAGCTCATTAGATTCCGATCTCGATAGCATAATACATTAGGGTACTCACAACAGACTGGTATTTGATGCTTCGAAAGCACAAAGCTGCCTTTTGTTGGCCAAGCCACATATACCACCCATCAGTGGTGCCACTTTACTCCAATCGAAGTAGATCTACTTCTACGCACCATCACCAAAATATTGAAATGTTCTTCATTTTAAAAACCTCTGTTTCAACCTACTGGAAATTGTACTGATTTTTTGAACACTTATTATTTTTTGTGCAAAATTTGAGCAATATCAAATTGAACACAAAATCCCTCAAATCGAGGAAGTAAAAAAATTGCATGGAATTTCGTGTAAACAGATCTTTTAAAGATTTGAGTTTTATAATGGAAGCATGTGGACAATTCTTCCAATTTTCTGGCTGAAAACAATGTAGTGCTGCAACTGGAACTGGAGCTGCACCTTGAATAGTTGTTAAAAATTGTCATATGTGATATTTTTTTCTTGAGGACAATCCTGCTGTAGATTAACATTAAAGTCTGCTGAATAAAATCTTTTGCGAATTTATCAAGCAAGGTCATTATATTTATGAGGAATTGAAGGGAGCTGGAAGCTCACTTCAACCTTATGTAACCCTGCATCGAGTGTTTTGACTAGTTCAATTTTGAGACGTCAAAAGTGCTGTTAGGATAAGTCAAAAGCTTACCAACTCTTGTAAGTACTACCTACTGTACTGCCAATCCTTTGGCAGATGAGTTGTGTTGAGTTCGTAATATTGAATTTGTGTGTATCCAATAGACATATATCTGCTCAAAACTTGAGTATAACTTTTATATCTGTTGGATAGAATTTATAATAAGAGACACATACTCGTACATTACGGAAACACACTGTTTGTGTCTCTTGAACATTAACGTAACTTAACCTGTCGTCTGGTAAAAAATGCTTAGCAGTTTACCTTGAAACTAACTTCGGACTTACTAGAGGTTCCTTCTTTAGCCGCACTACTAGAATGTGGAATACTTTGGCCCTCTAGATTTGTCGACCTCATTGCTACACACAAGCTTTAAAGACCAACGTGCATCGATATCTTTTATAAAATCCTCTTCATATTACTTAAACGCACTGTGTTACACCATAACATTAAGGGTAGTCATAACCCCTTGAGTGTGTGCAGTCAAATCAAGCGCGCGGGTCAGGTATTAGAAAAATAGATTGTATTTACAAATCTATTTCATCATGTGATGAAATTGTAGATATTTTCCAGTTTAGATTGTTTACCATCGAAATATATAAACAAACCTTTTCTTTTTGTGGCTATTTTTGTTCGTCAGTAACATTACTCGCAGAGCGTTCTTTTAAAGATAAGAAAATATAAAAGTGTCAGAATTATTTTGATGAACGTTCATTTAATATTTGTCCTATCTGAAAATATCGACAGCGCTTCTCATATCAATGTACAAATTTAAGTTCGTTTGATGTAAATATTTAATATTTGTTTCATTCACTTTATATATTTAAGGAAATATTTACTGCTTAAATTTGATAAGACACATCCTTATAAAAATGGGAAACCAAATGTAACCCAAGAGTCACGTTCACGTTTGTCTAATGTACATACGTTAATGTTTATCATTTAAAAAATAGTTTGGTTGGAATTTTTTTTCCCTTCACCTATACTTAAATCGAAAACAGTCTAAAAATATCTCTATATGTATAGCTGTACATTGCGCTTTCCCCTTAATACATACGTATTTTCGGACCATGTCCTGTAACTACTCGTATCGCATCGACAGAAATATGAGTGGCAAAGGTGCCAGTTATACACATGCATACGTAGCCATCATTTAAACTTATATTTAATTTTTAAATCTTTAATTTCAATAGAGTGTTCACACTGGAATCTGACTTACTCCTCAGACTTATTTTTTACATCTCTGTAGTATAGTTTTAAATTAAAGGAACAAGCCTATCTATTTCATAATTTAAATATTGTAAGAAAAAGAACGCACTATTGGACTCCGCTACGTAACGTAAAGTTTGTTAGGATTATGTTTAGACAGGGATGATGTTTGAGAAAACATTACATTTTCACACTAATATTTAAACAGAGATGTTATCTGATACGAAATAGACTGTTTCTCCTGGCTTTCTTTCGATTGCAAGGGTGCTTTTAAACACAGCGATTTTTACTATAAGTTAACTTTGTTCAAGCGAAAAGGAGTTATCTCTTGCCACTCCTTACTTTGCTCAGTTAAGCGAATTTCACTGAACGAATTTCATAGAGGCGTTTACATTCTCAAATTTGCTTGACAACCACGGCATGATGAAGATTTTATGGATGAAAAACAGAAAAGTTCATGGAAAATGAAATTTGCTTTAGGCTTGACGAACATGCGTTCACATTCTCAAATATGCTTGTCATGCAGTCAAAATATCAAAACATTTTGAAATCCATCCAGCATGTTTGACAAGCCAGTTCTTGTCAAATATATTTGAGAATGTGGCCGCCCCCAATTTTCTGTACTTTATCTTACTCCTTCTGTCAGAGATTTATAAACTCATTGACATCATTCCTACCTTGTAATGGAAATTGTGAAACTAAATTTTTTAATCCATTTGAGGCATAGTCATCATCCAGTTCTTGGCTTGACATCAGAACAATCTATATTTTGATACAGCGAATGCTAAAAGTATATTTTGATATAATATAGAATATTTAATTCGATAATTATTTATTATTAGATGGTATGACAGATAAGGGACACATTAAATTTTGACGTATCGAGAATATTTCGTTGCAGATGTCAATTGATTGTCGTGAACAACATTTTTCCGATTTTTAAATGTCTAAAAATACATTTTTTGGGAGCATAAAATAAAATTTAACCGTGCATCCCTAACGTGAAGTGGATTTGTTTAAAACATTGAACGAACCCGCTATAAAATTTAACACCAGTTGTTTTGTCTTTCGTCTCTTTGACATATTGGTCGAGAGCTGAAGAAATGAATGAATATATTTAGTTCTAGCTAGGAATGGAAAGTACTAAAATCGATATTTCAGTACTCAAAGTTTCCAATATAAGCACGATGTAGTAAGTACGCAATATTTCCAATGTAAAGAGTGTCTTAAATGCAATCTCCGTAAGGTAAGTTACTACACGGAACGTGTAACCATAACGGGCTACAAGGAACGTACGTATAAGTTTTACCCACCTTTTTTAGTTACCCTACCGCCGGCAAATATGCTTACACAACAAAAACAGTGAAAACTAACATCAGTTAAAACAACATGCCTGCCATGAACTGTCAAAATGTTTTTTTCCCAATTGGAAAACTCTTCTCTTTACCTAAAATAAAATGTATATGTTGTGTATGCACGTGAATGAGATGAAAAAGAAAATTAACGTAATGCAATGTTTAATTTTATAATGTCGGGCACCGATGTACAATGTACATTGTACATACAACATCTTTTGGATGCTTTAAGTTCAGAATGTTTTTCAGATGAAATGTAAGAGAATGGTACCTTTGATAGACGATCATTTAGTATAGAGCTACAAAAACAGTTCGATTTCATTCAGGGGAGTAAAATACCAATATTTTTGTTTTTCTTATTCTTATGGGTTTGAAGCACTTCAGAGCCTCAAGCTGAGATTATGAATGATCAAATTCATCTCTGGTCTAAAGTTTACGAGTCAAAGTTGTTATCAATGTCAATTGTCAAAATGTGTTGACACAGCTGCCATTGCGTCAAGAGAATAATAGCTGTATTCGGGAACTTCCTATCCAAAATTTTAATTTCTTTTCAATATCTATTTTTCGTTCCTTAAAATATCAAAGTGGCTTCTGACAAAACTTACATTTCTGCTCTAAAAATTCGCAGAAAGGGCAAATAAGTTTTTCCCTCCTGAGCACTCTCTTCTGTGAAAAACTACGCGAACAGGACTAATAATTCGAGATCAAAATCGTCAAACAAATTGTGTTCAATAAACAAAATTCAATATCCTTCGCAATAATCCACACTTTTATCAATTGAGTTATACATTATCAAAATTTCAATTGATTGATACATTTAAGCAATCATCAATAAATTGGTGGATAAGGTAATTTATTGTTGAAAAGGTGAAACACAATTCAATAGATTTACATAGATAGTATCTTAATCCAACATACGAGGAAGTTTATTGTTTGTAAATCTTTCGTCGCGGATTCTATTGGTGTTTTACTTATATTTCGATTGGACTTCACTTTCATGTATCAGCTAGGTTATATTAATCAAATATTTCTTAATCAAAGAATTCATTATTGACTATGACTTAAACTGAATTCAACTAGAATTAAAATAGCTAAGCTTTTTCTTTGAATTAATTTATGAATAAAAACTGTATTAAAAATATTTCTACTTTTGCAGTGATTTTATGTTCCTTTTTTTAGGAAAATCACCTGCTTTAACAATTTTTTAATACCCACCTTTTCATTCATGCTGTATAATCAATCATTGATACAAATAAAAATTAAAATAATGATGCACTCTTCAACATTTTACAAACGTAAAAAACACTTCATTTGAAACCGGAATTCATTGATTTTCAATGTGGACTTAAATTATACGATTCCCATCAATGAAACACCAACGCACTTCCTTTGATAATGAACTTAAACGTGAATCTGCCCCATAAATGTTCGTCTGAACTGATCGCCTTTTTGGGAAGCAAACGCTTCTCGACTTTGTTTTTGTAAATCAACAAGAAAAAATAGCAAACAAAACGTGATTCTTCTGTCTTAGGTCAGAAAAGTTGCATAAGCTAAAACTCATTGTGAGATTAGCATTTGGAGCCAATTGCATGCAATTGACAGAAGTATAAAATATGCATCAAGCTCTGCGGTATATCCAGGACATCTAGCTCTAGCTTTCTTCTACAGGCATATCATCAGTCTTCTCACCACAGAACGCATTAGAAACCTTAGTTTAGAATTTGAATATTTCCTGGTTTAGATATGTATATGAACCTACGGATGCAGTCGTAAATCAAATATAATATATACGTAAAATCCAGTTTCGGATCATTCTACAAACAACGTAAGTATTATGAATTTGGGGGGCGTTCAAAACACACATGAATTGAAGTTAGAATCACGACTTCAAAATTTCAGTTTAAAATTGTTCATCGACCCTCAAAAAGCCTCTTCAACATTACTTTTTCTTATAGCAAATATATTTAAAAAAAAATCATGAACAAATTCTCTTGTTTTTGGATTTCTTTAACCGACTACCAGCCGTATCTATGAGATTATATTAAACTTGCCTTTGAATGATAAAACTTCAATTTGTATCCATAATCGATTTTTCATTGGTTTTTAACCAAACGATGGTTATGTCACGTAACGTAAAAGAATATGAAAATCTAGTACAAACACAAAACAAATGCTGCTTCATTTTATACAACACAGTTGTTATGTGACACCTTTAATTAGAAAATATTTGGAAAACACATTTTTATATCTGTGAAATCAAGCAAAATGCCATGGAACACACACGCACCCCAGACGCCACAAGCAAGAGAAAAAGATCTGAAAATTGAGATGCTTCCCACAAGAAAATGTCTTTATTTTAAAATATGCCATAATAAATTAAAAATAAATTACTTCCATGCACAGATTCGCCTCCAACAACGAGGACAAAAGTGTCAATACAAACACTTCAAAGGCTAAGCGGGAAGCGTGGACGAAAATTCTTTGCGCGTACACATATTTTAATCAATACAAATTTTCTGTATCTTAATTCTTTGCATTTTATAATTCTTAAATATCACAACAAGCAATACAAACTCACAATTTGAAACTTCAAAATTTCAAAGATGACAAATGATATGTCAAAATACATTTTAAAATGTCTTTAAGTAACGGATTCTGATTTTGTTCGCCGTGCAGTCAAGACGTACCTAGATTTCTCTAAAATAAAAAGTAAATTAAAAAGAAATAAAAATTAAAGTCATTTTAAATTAAATTTGTGTTTCACATGTGAAAATGGAAGAAGATACTCCTCCAAAAGAACCTCCTAACATTGGAGGAATATTATCGGACGAACCGCCCGAAAAAATAACGGGTGTGGACTTGCTGCTAAGCGCATCACAGTTGCCGTCGAACTTAATGGAGGCGGATGAAATTCCGCAAATCTATGAGAACCTGAACTGGTGGACACATGGTGATGAAAATATCCCTTCAACCAGCTCCAGAAATCAATTATCTCCGCATCGGATATCAACGTCGCATGACAATTTGGTACAGTCAACCCTAACCTCAGCGTCCTGTGGTAAGAAAGAGAAGGCATGCGTAACCCACGCTAAGAACTTGTTGCAGACCACTATTAATTCTAACGGAATTAATAATCCCCCATCACATAACGGAGTAACAACTACTGTAAATGCTGAAACTAATTCGCATAACGGAGCAACAATAAAAACTGCCAGCCAACATCTAAGAACGGGAAATGTTCATATTGGACTCGTTAACAACCCCACGAACTACGGAAAAAATGTTGAAATTTCTCTTGGCGAGCAACTCGGCCAAGAAAATAATATATTCAAAGCAATTATGAATCGTCGCAAACGTCAACATAACGCACAAAATAATTCCACCGCACCAAAAAAAATCGCAGTGGAACTCAACAATGAAAATCGATTCAAGCTTCTTCCTGTAGACGTCAACGCAGATGTTTTCTCACCAAACGAATTAAAAGCAAATAACGAAAATTCGAACCATAGACAACATAACGTGCAGCAGAAGCAGCCGCAAACACCACCTAAACAGCAAGATCAGCAACAGCAACGATCACAGAACGTGCCGCAAAGAAATGAAGAAGTTTCTGACAAACCAAGCCCTTGGTGCCCTCCAATTTTCACGAAAGGCGTCTCATCAAAAACAATCCTGGACTATGTTCGTAAGTCTAGCTTTAAGTTAAGTGATATTAAATTTTCTAGTAGAGGTTTTGGTAGATTAAAAATTTTTGTAAGAGACGTTGGGCTGCATAGCTTTTTCATTGATATTTTTAAAGAAAACGGAATTGAATCATTTTCCTTCACACCCAAACAAGTTAAAAAGTATAATATTGTCTTGAAGGGCATATCGAGCGCTTTTTCCCCCGATGAAATTCAGCAAGATCTGCTGAGCTCCGAGCCCTCGCTGAAGCTCACAGTTAAAAACTTTCAGACCAAATGGTCAAGAGAAAACGATGTTCCTCTCGATTTATTTTTATGTGTTTTGGAAGCAGCGTTGCCACAAAGTGCCCGATCGGGCCATTTGGCCCTCTGTTTTAAATTTTGGCCCTTTGCCCGGGCCAATTAGAAATGGCCCCCAAATCTAAATTTTAGAAGATTTAACATCACATCATATCGTGCTTAGTAATAATTAAAAAGCTTCTCAAAATTAAATATAAACCATTGCTATGCATCGCCACTACAATGTGTTTCCACCACATACAAATAACCATACTTAAAATAGAACTGAATTTATTCATTTATCTCGTTTAATGATTTGACTCACGTCAGTTTCGTCCAGCGTGTTGACTTCTCTGACGTCATTTATTTTCGTCATCTACCAAAGCGTTTATGTAACTTTAATATCAAAAAACTTAATTTTACAAATTATATCGTAAATTTCCCAATAATAAAGATCTTCTGATAAAATATTTGCGTTTGCAAAAAGAATTTGATTTTTTAAATAAATTTTAATACAAAGAATACTTAATTCGAGCTGAATCGAGTCTAAAACTTAACAGTACAATTTTTTTGTCATTTATCAATGATTAAATATGTTCAAATGTTATTCCCAATTGCATGAAATATTCTGGAAATACATCTACATATACATTTCAACAATTTGCAGACTTTTTTTTAACTCCGTTTATAATCCCCAAAGTATTTCCTCTAACCTTTCTGCCAGGTTTAAATTCAATCAATATCGGTCACTTAAACTTAAGTAACAAATATGTTGAAATAGTCTTAATTGGACTAAATGATGATAAGCAACCAGGACCCTATTTTATTCCTCCGAACATTTGGAAAATGAAAAAAGTTTTAATTCATTTGAATTAATTTTGTATTTAAAAATTAGTTTTTTTTTTTAATTCACTCAGTTTGTCTATTTTTTGCTAATCACGTTTAATATTTTTTTAAGGAAAAAAAATTATTTTTTTTATGAAAATAAACTGGGCTTTAATAATAAGCGAAAAAAATTAATAATCATTAACGTGTTTTTTTCAATGAATTGCGGAGAAACGGTTGTCCGCAGAAAAAAAGTTTTGGAACAAACTAAAACTGTAATAAATTCTTGATTGGTTATAAAAATAATCTTACGAATCGGACGTAGTTTAGCAAAGATAAAGCCAGTTAAGGCAAAAATCATAAGAACCGTTATAACTCGAAAACGGGACGAAAACGAGAAAATTACCTCTTAAGTTTTTCAACTTAAAATGACCTCGGGAAGCCATGGTTTTCGTTTGGGGCGGTGACTGTGAGACACCCTGTATATTGACTTTGCTAAGGAGTTCGATAAAGTAAACCACCATATACTAATACAAAAATTGGAATCCAATGGCTTCCACTCAAATATTTTAAAGTGGTTTGAATCCTACCTAAACGGAAGAAAATAGTTTGTGGGTATTAATGATGTACTATCAGATCTAATTGAGGTCACATCAGGAGTACCACAAGGAAGTTACTTGGGGACTCTTCTATTCTGACTGCTGATCAATGATATCACTTATTTCTTAAAAAATGTTTCTTGTATGATGTTTGCGGAATAAATTAAAATATTCCGTCGTGTTACGTCAATTAATGATTGTCATTTACTCCAATTTGATCTTCATCGCTTGTCTGAATGGTGTTTAGCTAATCAGCTTTTGTTAAACGTATCAAAGTGCCAATCTTTATCATTTTTTAGGAGCCTATCATATATTCCTTTTCAGTATTCTATAGAAGATACGGAACTCTCAATACTTAACGAAAAGAAAGATCTCGAAACTCCGCTTTAAATCCCATATAGACTGTGATTGCTAAGGCTAACTCTATGTTAAGATTCATTAATCGGAACTCTAAAGAGTTCTCTGATCCTTTTACTCTTTGATCTCATTTCTTTGCGTATGTAAGGTCATCATTAGAGTATTGCTCTGTAATTGGGGATCCATTTTTTCAAGTTCATTCTAATAGGATTGAAAACATACAAACAAACAATATTCATACCCCAACTTATAAAACTCGGTGTCAACTTCTTGGCTTATAATATCTTGTCGTTCGTCGTAAAAATTTTGCAATAATATTTTTGCGCGATATTATTACATCCCATATAAATTGCGCTTTTCTTTTGTCTCTTGTAATTGTGTATGCTTCGTCAAGGAATCTACGATCCCTTTTCCTTTTTAATGAACCTCATCATCGGGTAAACATGAACCTTTAACTCGATGCATTTGAGAAGCCAACAGTATTATTTGTAATTATATTGATTTTTTTTTCTCAACAAAGTCGAGAATCTTTTAAGAAGCACATATTGATCTAATTCGTAATCCGGTGGTATTAGTTTCTTATTTTAGATTAAGTTTATAATTTTATTTTGTTTGCTCCACTAATTAATTATTTGGTTTTTCTATTTTTCAATAAAAAAAATGATTCGGTAGTCTGTAAGATTATTATATATATTATTTGTATAAAACTGCTGGATGAAACAAAAATAATTAAATAAATCGTATAGACATTTGTTTTTTTTTTCGCCGCTTGTTGTTTGTTCGTTCGCTGTCCATTCATATATTGAATTAAAATATGAAAAAAGTAATATAAATATTAAAATAATATTACTGGTGTGATTTATATTTTCTTAAGATATTTTAAGGTAATTCCCAAGAAATCAAATCAAACGACAGAGTAAAGATCAGCTTCTGCTGCCTATTACAGTACATAACGCTTATAAGAAACTCAAAAATTGCACAAGATTTGTTTCTTATAACCGAGTGTTTCTTATATTCATAGAACGGATATAAGAAACAAGTTTCTTATACAAATATACCCAGCAGCGATACCACTTCCGGAAAAAAAGTCGAAGTAGATTTGGAGAAAAAAGTAAAGTAAATTGAGAAAAATCGAAGTAGATTTTAAAATGACTCTATACTTGGTTTTTGAAAAATTAGAACTCAAGATTTTTATCAATTGATATTACAACACGAAAAAAGAGAGATTCCGTCTGTCTGCAGGTGTGTACCTCAACCTGCTGCCTAAATGAGAAATTGAAATGTTTTTTTTTGCTCGTTTCCTACCATTATGAAATATCATATTTATTTCGAAGACGGATCTAATGGTTTTTATAAAAAAAAAAATCATGTTCAGATGCAGTCCGCATTTTCGTAAAAAAAAAAACGGTACCCGTCATAGATCCTTATTTTGATTTTCTACTTTCTCATTTCTGAGTCTACCGATTTCGATCAAAATTTTCATATATGAGTTTCTGTGATTTTAAAATAATATTGTATACAAAACATTTTTATCCTTAAATATATATTATTAAATATTTAAAATTGTCAGTACATTTCATTTAGTTTTAAAGAAATTTGTATAGCTATAAAGAATTTATATGAACGTTTTTATAACACGAATTCTATATACTACTGAAATAAATCAGCCAAGTAGAAGACTTAGCACTATTAATGGACTTGTTGAATTATTGATTCAAATTAGCTTTTTTGCCCTTTAGTCCACAAAAATTGGCGTTTCGTCCCGGCGATCTCACATGGACTCATCAGTTGACGAAACGCCAATTTTTGTGGACTAAAGGACTTTATTTATTAACACTGAACTAAAATTGTCTTCAAATGTCGAATAAAAATGACATTTGCATACCTAGGTTGCTTTGAATTTTTCTCAAAGGTCTGTTCAAGTTTTTTGAGTTTCCTGCTTTTTTTTAAAGTTTCTTAAATCCAACCAACTTTACATTGAAAAAAGAAAGTTCGTGGTTGAAGAAATGTTTCTTTTATCAGTGTTTTTCTTATAAGCGTGTTTCTTATAAACACACAATTCAACATTAAAATATATGGGAAAGTACACGGTGCTTTTGTTCAAGTTTCTTGTAAGCGAGGTTTTCTTATAAGCGTGTTTCTTATAAGCGATAAATACTGTACATAGATTTAAGAAATGCATTAAATAAATAAATAAGAACAAAAACAAATATTAATATATTGTAGTTTAATGTCTTAAGGACGGATTTGTAAGTAAAATATTTGGCCCCAACTTTTGTCAAATGGCCCTCAAAAAATTTCGAAATGGCCCTCTATGTTTTTTCCTTCGCGGCAACGCTGTTTGGAAGACAGAGAAAGTCTCTTCAAAATTAAACAAATTAAGTTTATTTTAAATCACAAAATTAAATGGGACACAATTAAAAATTCAGGTTTGAAGCAATGCTTCCGCTGTCAACGCCCGGGCCACATGTCCGGTTATTGTACTTTTACACCTAGATGTGTAAAGTGCCTTGAATCTCACGAAATAGGCAAATGTAAGGTGGGTCCAAAAACTGAAACATCCTCTGCAGCTTGTGTTAATTGTAAAAAAACTGATCATCCAGCCAACTATCGTGGCTGTGAAAAATGGATTGAGTATTTGGGAAAAAAAGAATCCATGGCAGCTTCAGCCAGCAAGAAAAGAACACCCTTAAGCAATCCCGTAATCAACGTTGGGAACAATTCAATGAACAGTAATTGGTTGGCCAATCCCAACAATAACTCAATATCTTTTGCTGATACAGTGAAAGGCTTCAGACAGCCAGTAGGGCTTTCACGTCCAGAAGTACAAAAGCAAACTGGTAATGAAATCTCAGATTTCATAGAAGAGTCGATCAAACTCTTTGGAGTTCCAATTCACACTCTTATCTCAAAAATTCGAGCCTTTTGGCCAACATATCTTAAAATGGACGAAAGTCGTAAACCAGGTGCCTACCTATCTTTTATCGCGACATTGACTACCTTCACACCATGAATCGTTGTATCATCACAGCCAACGTCAACTCCTTTTCTAAAGACAAACTAATTGAGATGGACCTTCTTCTAAAGGAAACATCCCCATCTGCAATATTACTGCAAGAAACTTTAAAAAAAAAAAAAAATAACAAATTTCAACATAAATTTAATAGTAAATACGATCTTATTACTAATAACAAGGCAGAGGGGCTGGAATCCTTAGGCGAATTCCAGGCGTTTTTCCCAAAAGTATTTTTCGCAACAAATCCTTATACAATGAATCTAAAATTGTTCCCCTATTAAACAATTTAACATCTCTAGACAAATAGAGAGTCTCTCCATATGAACCCTTTAATTAAGGAATTATTCAAGGAAAACACCGATTGGAACATTAATCACCGTTACTATATTTCCCTCATTTGTATCTTCAGCGAGGGCTCGGGGTCCTCATTTCTGGTCGAGCAAAATGACAACTCATTTATCGCATTATTCTACAAGAAACAACATTCTAACACTTGCAGAGGCTGAGCAGCTCAAATCTCAATTTCATCTCACTTAAAAACTTTCCATCTAAATTCTCAAAATCATTTCAATATCTTTTGACAAAACAATAAACAATTCGAAACTAAAAAGATCTCAAAAAATTAAATAAACATTTGTTTATATGTATTCAACTGTTCTCTCAACAAAATTAAGAACAAATCGAAGGAAAAAAAAAAAAAAAAAAAAAAGTACCTATGTATTTTTAATAAATAAAAGATCATGTACATAATCAATCTCTATTTTGATTAAAAACTAAAATTGTAATTATCTACAATATAAGTACAAAACAAGACTATCGTAATATCAATGTGTTCATGCAATTAATATTTAAGATATAAAATGTAAAACTTGTGTTCATTCGAGAACCAATACGAATACCCATATCTGTAAGGCATATTGACTGCGTAAAAATCAATCTCACAAGCCAAAGGAGGAACAAAAAAAAAGATAAACCACTTTAATACCTACTTCTCTCTTTAAGAGAAAGCAGAAAAAAAAAAAATTTATATAAAGTTAAATACAGGGTTGTTCCCATCTAATCGTACACTTTCAAAGTGATATAGATAGATACGCATTCATTTGCCTCTATCCCATGTTATTTCTTGTTATTTATTTTTTAGTCTTAGGTTAAGTTTCAAAGTAATGTTAACGTCATGTTGAGTGGACGCTATTTTATATAAATTATAGATAAAAAATATCTTATATAATATGTTTTGTTTGTTAAATTAATACAAATCTAAAAAAAAAAAAAACATGTGTAACAGAGTAGCCAGACCACTTCCAAGTCGGCAGCAGTAATTTTAATCTTTAAGAACAATATTGTATTCTATGTATAAGATAAAAAAGTGATATGTAAAAACGAAAAATCTCAATAAATATACATACATACATGTCTTTAAGTAACCTTTAAACGCGGTGGATGTTGTTTAAGTTAAGGGGCCTTTAAATAACGTTACTTATATGTTAAAATTGATTATGAAAACCGATTTCATACTTAAGAGTTGTTAAGAGGTATTTTTAAGTTAAGCAACCTTCTAAATAACTTTATAGATTCGGCTGTATCTGTTTAGACAATGTCTAAATAATTGGGAATATGCTTGATTCAATATGAAACGTTACTTTAATCAAAGTTTATGCAAGCAGTTCTTCCAGTGTCTTATTTAGACAACTCTTAGACAACAATGGAAAGTCGTTCTTTATAACTTTGTCAGTCTTATAAACAAATTTTTTTGAAAGCAGACAGCCGTCTAAGTTCAAAAAGTCATATATAAGAAATTTTAATTGATCTCTAAGGAAGTCTTACTAAGAAACTCAAATCGAGTGTCTAAGCCTTGACTAACGTTCCCTATTAAGAAATGTTTACACATTTTTCTTACCAGAAAATGATAAAAGGAAATCTGAAGTTTGCACGGCTCTGTCTAATGCTAGACAAAGATTATGTACAGTTTTTCTGTACTGTGCGAAGTTAACTCTGCGTTTAGTCGCTGTCACTGTGCATCACTCCATTATCCATTCATTGGGTTTTAACCAAACGATGGTTGTGTCACGTAACGTAAAAGAATGTGAAAATCTAGTACAAAAACAAAACAAATGCTGCTTCATTTTATACAACACAGTGGTTATGTGTCACCTTGAATTAGAAAACATTTGGAAGACACATTTTCATATCATATTTTAATCAATAAAAATTTTCCATATCTTAATTCTTCGCATTTTATAATTCTAAAATATCATAACAAGAAATACAAACACACAATTTGAAACTTCAAAATTTCAAAGATGAAAAATACATTTTAAAATGTCTTTAAGTAGCCTTTAAACATGGTTGATGGCGTTTAAGTTAAGAGGTCTTTAAGCAACGTTACTTAAATGTTAAAATTGATTATAGATACCGATTTCATACTTAAGAGCTGTCTAGGGGTATTTTAAAGTTAAGCAACCTTTAAAATTTCTTTATAGATACGGAAGTATCTGTTTAGACAGTGTCTAAATAATTGAGAATATCCTTGATTCAATATGGAACGTTATTTTAACCAAAGTTTATGCAAGCAGTTCTTCCAGTGTCTTATTTAGACAACTCTTATACAACAATGGAAAGTCGTTCTTTATAACTTTGTCAGTCTTATAAACAAACTTTTTTGAAAGCAGAGATCCGTCTAAGTTCTAAAAGTCATATATAAGAATTTTTAATTGTTCTCTAAGGAAGTCTTCCCAAGAAACTCGATTTGAGAGTGTGCCTTGAGTGCCTTGACTAAATTAATCGCTGTCACTGTGCATCACTCCATTATCTATCTAGAAATACCTGTTTAATTAATCCAAAGTTTATGTGTGAAGTTTTATGAACAAAAATAAGACGTATATTTTATAGCCTTCATGGATCAATAGAGATACGGCCGGTCTTGGGACGGGCGCCACCAAACTTCATCAAGACCCAAGATGTTTGCCAATTTATTGAGTGTTATTCAATTCTGGTATAATTTCTTGAATCTGCATTTAGGCCTGTGCTGTCTATTGCATTAGTATAATCTAATGTCATGACGTTAAGATCGAGCTTGGATGCGATGTGCACTTTTGTTAGCCTAATTTCGCAATAAAAAGTTGCATACTGATTTTATTTGTGTCGGCTTTTTGGATGATGAATAATATAAAATTCAGCGAAGATACTCTAGATTCAATAGACGCTTTAAATTTGACTTTGTTTTTTTTTTGGGATTGTTTCGCTTTGTGATACG
Organism: Philhelius festivus; assembly: GCA_963931855.1. NCBI lineage: Eukaryota > Metazoa > Arthropoda > Insecta > Diptera > Syrphidae > Philhelius > Philhelius festivus. Next base: position 171,226,832 of record OZ007555.1, on the reverse strand, counting down.
AGTATATCGAAATATTATTCTATCGTTATTGATGAAGGAATCTATTTAATATATTATACCTGACCTGCAATGAAAGAATTAGTTACAATTGTAGGCACTTTCATGACTTTTATTTGAAAATAATCATAAAATCTTGATTATTGTGTAACAAATAAGAAGTTCTTTAACAATTTAAATTTTTAATATGAAGGAATGGCAATTCAAATACACCAGTAGGAGATTTTTAAATCACAATACTTAGCTAATTAGCGAGATTCCGATCCCTGAAGGGTCTCCGCCGCGGGAGAAAATAGCTTTTCGTTCGCGAATATGCTACTTCCGGTTATCCTGATCAAGAGTTCTTCGAATCGCTGGTCGATGAATTGACCTCTAAACCGTGTATTTGGGCTTACTTGTTACCTAAAACTTGGTTAATGCGATGTGAAGAATTTCTTGGCATCAGCTATCTTACTGAACAGAACTGGTTCTTCTTTGGCCGGAAGTGGGGTATCTTGTTGGCCTACAGGATGATATAATCACCCATCTTTTGGTAATACTGTTGGATGACTAGGTTACCTTCGCTGTCTCGAAGAACTTGCGCTTTATAAACCGTTGACGTTGATTCTATGGCGGTCAGCCATCAGACGAAAAGGAGGAATAACATGTAGCATACGAAAACATGCACGTGCCGTAACTATTCGGGACTGGTGGAAGTCTGATCATAGCCTCTCCGCGGCGGCCGCTAGAAACAAGCCTTTAAAAAGGTTTGCTAATATGATCAGACTGGTTCCTCAGGTTGGCGAAAGGTTAATTCCCTGTCCCGTAAAACTAAAAGAATTACGAGACCGACAACAAGCTTCGGAAACAGACTGATCACACGACGACAACCCACGCAACGAAAACTGAAAAACGATTTACGAATTTTTTTATGGAACGTACGATCGCTCTATAGAGCTCGAGCTGCTCAGCAGCTAGCCGATGCCCTGTCAAAATATAAAGCTGACATAACAGCTCTTCAAGAAATCAGATGGACAGGGAATGGTGTTTTACAGAAGAAAAAATATGACGTATACTATAGCTGTCATACAAAACACCATGTGCTCGGGGTAGAACGCGGGGAGGAATATAAAGAGCTCAGAAGAATAGAAAAACGGCTTCACAGACAAAAACAATCAGCCTGGGCGAAGAAAAGCTAATCTGTGAAATAGAAAATAGCCGAGAGCGAGTTCCGCACCAGGCGCGGAAGTTCTACCAATTCGTCCGAAACATGACGCAGTACACACCACGCTGCACATATTGCAAGGGCGAAGAGGGAAATCTGATCACTGATCCTGAAAGCATACTGGAGCGATGGGAAATGTACTTTAATGAATTGCTAAATGGTCAGCTCACTGCGAAGTGAAGGCTCCACTACTTCAAGAAGAATACCCTATGTTGTCGCCACCAAGCATAGAAGAGGTTGAGAAGGCTATAGGCCGGCTTTAACAGAACAAAGCCCCGGGAGCCGATGGCATACCAGCCGAATTATTACATCACGGGGGGCCAGCCTTACGTCAAGCAATTCATGATATTATAGTGCACGTATGGGAGCCGGAAGAAATGCCAGAAGACTGGCGAAAAGGCATAATATGCCCCATACATAAGAAGGGAGATGTCACAAAGTGCAGCAATTATAGAGGTATCACGTTGTTGAGTACCGCCTATAAGATACTCTCCTCTATCCTACAAGACCGGATAACCCCATACGCTAAAACCGTCATCGGACAATATCAGTGTGGTTTCATTCCAGGCAAATCAACAACTGATCAGATCTTTACCCTTAGGCAGGCGATGGAAAAATGCCTATAATTTAACATCCCAACATACCATCTGTTTATAGACTTTAAGGCCGCCTATGATAGCATAGCCAGGGTAGAAAGCCATGACAGAATTCGGCATCCCAAATAAATTGACACGACTATGTAGCTTGACCATGACCAACCAAGCCAAGTCAAAATAGCCGGATTACTATCCAGACCAATAAACATCTTTAATTGACTCCGACAAGGGGACGGTTTGGCCTGCCTCCTCTTCAACCTGGCGTTGGAGAAAGCAATCCGTGACTCTGGCACGGCAACAAGAGGGACCATTGTCAACAGGTCCAGCCAGTTACTAGCTTACGCAGACGACATTGACATCATCGGAAGAACCGAACAAGCTGTACACGATTCCTTCATCCAGATCGAGCAGGCGGCACAAAATCTGGGGCTGCACATTAGTGAAGGTAAAACAAAGTACATGGTGGCGTCGAATGCGAGAGGAGCAGTTGGTCAAACAATCAAGGTAGCGGAGCACGAATTTGAAGTAATGCAATCCTTTAAATACCTTGGATCAATAGTAGCAGCCGATAACAATATAGAAGAAGAAATACGCGGGCGGCTTCTCAAATCCAACAGAGCCTACTATAGTCTGTCAAAGCTCTTCAAATCCAGAAATCTCACCATAACTTCAAAACTGCTGCTGTACAGGACCATGGATCCGAGACTTGGGTGCTTAGCAAAAGGCACTCCGACCTCTTAGCTGCGTTCGAGAGAAAAGTCTAAAGGAGAATTGTTGGCCCCATATGTGAGGAAGGACGATTCCGGAGACGGTACAATCATGAATTGTACGCAATCTACCTTGAAGCAGATATCGTGACAAAAATTAAGCTCGGTAGACTCCGGTGGGCAGGGCACCTAGCTCGCATGAGCGAAGAGGAACCTGCTCGGAAAGTTCTTTGTGGTACATTATATGGTAGACGACAGCGTGGTAGACCATGCTTGCGCTGGAGAGATGGACCAGGACGCCCGAAGCGTCGGCTAGAGACCAGGATAGGTGGAGAGACTTGTTGAAAGAGGCCAGGACCGGAACCCGGTTGTCGAGCCGATGATGATGTTGATTCTATCACGTGACTCTTCGATTTCTTAGAGCTCGGAAGATTTTATTCTTTTCTCTTCTTGATCGATTATCTTGTCTTGCTGCTTCACGTATTTAATTTCTGTCACATCATTCACCATCATAACGGTGGTTCTCTCGGTAGCTTCGTCTGCATTTTTGATGATTTCGTGATACAGGAACCAGTGATTGTTGGCATTTATGGTTGGTGAATCCACAACAGAGAACTCCCTCGATCATGTGCTCTCTATAGACTGGAAATTCAAGGTATGCTAAGGCCCCCAAAGTCTAACTATTCCTTCTTGGCGTTTCAGAATTTCTTTATATTTGAGCCCAGTTCTGATTGATTGTTGGTAGTTTGACGTTCTGCAGAGCACCAATTGCTTTGTGGATTTTTAGCATTCGAAAACTAGTCCTACTATCACCGTAATACGAGTTGCTGCAAAGTCTATCAGTCGGAAGAAGTTACGAGTATCAGTTGTCATTTCGTAAAGACTTTGCTTACCAACCCGACTTTAACATTGAAGTCCACATGCACAACTTTGACATGGTACTCCGGACAGGGTCCGTAAGCGCTGAAGTCCGGGAAGTAATATTTACATGTCCTCTTTGATAAGTTCTTTAGCTTGATCGGTAGGGTCGTATGTCCTTGTTAGGCTTCTGTTTCAGAAAGTGACTTTGACAAGGATCACAGCCAATTATTATCGGCTAAAAGTCATTTGACGAACGTTCAAAATAAGGCCCGAGGGTGAGCTGATGAGTTTTCCTAGCGGAAATAGATATCACCGATGAAGGAATGTAACTGGCTACATTGAGGGAGCATTACTTGTGAATGAAGCGATAAAACAAGGAAAGGCCTGGAACCTTCCAACGATGTTTAAGAGATGGAAATGATTCCCATGATAGTTTTATTTCTTCTATGTTTTAACACTTTGTTCTGGATTCTATTTTATGAATAAAGAGAAGTTTAGGCTGCATCTGTTCAAGGATGCTAGTTGCGCTCGAATTATGAACGTATAAAATGTAGCTAGATCAGAGTGTGTGAAATTTTTTCTTCACCGATAGAGAAATCCTAAGCATTTAACAGCGTTTTTGGCGGTCTAAAGAATGTGTTAATTACAACTAAGGTTTGACACACATAGCAAGTAGTAAGTTCTTCTCGGCAAGCGCCATTCAAGGACAATGGCATAGAATGTACATTTTTCTTCAACACGAATATAGACAGCATTGAGTTGTCGAAGCAGTAAACTGCACACGATTTTGTATACCCCATTTGACAATGTTGTAAAGATTGGAATTTAAATAGCTTATAATACGATTCCTTTGCAATTCCACTTCGGAAGAAGATGGACTTGATTTGAGAAGGAGTATAAGAAGCAGAGAGTAGAGTCGCCGGAAAAAAATGAAGTGGATTATAGTATGTCTTACACAACCGACGCCTTATAAAACTGATAAAAATGAGGAACAGGGTCGGAGATAGAACGGAACCCCGGGGAACGTCAGCATTTATTTTGTGAAGATAACACTTGAAACCGTCCGATACAATTTGTATTGAATGATTTTTAATCTAAATAAAATGCACGACTGGATCGCACGAACTTGCTCTTATGTAAAAGTACTTTGGAATTTAAGATACATTTTATAAATTTAAATATGGATTTAATGAGATAATAATGTTCAAATGCATAAAATTGCAGTCTGATTTCTAGAAAAGTATGAATTTATACAAACAAACTTTAAAAAACCGTTTTTTTATTAAATACATTTTTTATATAAGAAATTTCTTTAAAATTTTTCAAGGAAAAAATGTGGGATGCGAATTTTAAGTATTTAATCTAATAATATTTAATATTTTATTTAATAATATGGATTTTAGGAAATACATAATTTAAAAAAAATAATCGTTCACAAGTTTTGAAGATATTGATTTTTCAAAAAAAAAAAATTTTTCAAAAAAAACCAACAAATATTTTTTCAAATATTTTTGTATACAATATTATTTTTAACTTAAGCGGACTCCTGCTGAAAATTTTTCGTTAATGAGAAAGTCGAAAATCAAAAAAACCGTTCTATGACAGGTACCGTTAATAACATTTTGCCCCAAAAATTTTTTTTGGCCAAAATGTAGTCCATGTCCATAATATTACACCTAATTTTTTTCATCAAAATCGTTAGAGCCGTTTTCGAGATAAATAAGATTTTGCATTACGGGTGTATGGGAGGTAACGTTAGTTTTGGAGCTAAACAAATTTCAATTTCTCCTCTAAGGAATCACCGAGGACCCTTAACTACCGAGATTGAAAGAAATAGGTCCAGTGGTTAAGGCTGTAGAGAGCAGACATACAGACAGACAGACGGAATTGCTGGACCCACTCTTTTCGTCTTCGCTATTATCGTAATGTCAACTTTGATCAAAATCTCGGGTTCGATTTTTGTTCCAAATGCAGAACTTGCCCTATAGTACCTATATCGCAAGTAAAAATAAGGGTTTCATTTATACCAAACGCATGCATTTTCGAGAAGAGAGCCCTGTTGCCAAACTCTATCAAATGGCATAGGAATATTAAGAAAATATAAATATCTGTTCCACTCTTCAGTGAGATATGCCATCAGATCACCGGGGGAACGATCATTCAGAAGTTTTAAATCTTCGAGATATTTTTTTAAGGAGGGGGATAGGAAGGTCACATTTTTGAGGAACAGGCTGGGAAAAGAAGAGCCAGTTATCTGGTTGTCGATGTAGATGAGCTGAAAATTATTTTTTAACGTTCTTTGCAAACGACCAGATATTTATAGATACTACTCGTACCATTGCAGAATTGTTTGCCTTAATTTCTGGTCATGTAAGAATTTGGTTCTTCCTAAAACAGCGTTGCAATGATGTCTGACTTGTTTGTCCTTTTTCCAATTTAAATCAGTTGAGTTGGCTTTGTAAGAACGGAAACTTATTTCTCTCAACCTGATAGCTTCTTTACAGCTTGTATCTAAGTAAGACTTTTCTTTAGGTAATTTTAGGATTTAAACTGTTATACTGTATTTTTGTTTTAATTTTTCAAAATTGGAAAAAAACTAAAAATTTTCATTTGAAATCTCGCAAAATTCAAAGTTTATTTGATCAAAATTAGGTACGCTTAAGAGAAAACAAATATTCTTTCACCTAATATTTTACCAACCATAGTAATATTTGTAAATATTATCATCGTAGTTTTTGCTTCTTCTCTAATTGATGTATACATAATGTATTACAATTTTGCAATTATTCGACCACACAAAGTGTGTCCATATATGAGCTACGCGAATTGAAAAACGGAGTTTTTAAGTGAATTTGAATTATTTGGTATTGTTCATTCAAGTATGACGTGTGAGTTTATTGATGTTGATTCGGCATATTATATATTACCTTCCTATACAGAATACTAATATCAAAATAATCTGTCACACTGCGAGTCGAATTTGACATATCTCCATATTAGGAATGCTATCTATATGCAATTTAGTTTGTTCTCAACGACAGGAATCATTTTGCGTTTTTAAAGCTAAATAGAAAAAAAAAACTCTTAAACTTCTCTACAGAACCTTCTTATGAAAAAAGTTTTTTTTTCTCTTCTATATGAATATATGTCTACTTCTTTGGACCTTGAAATGCCGCCGCTGTACTTTACCTATACACGTTTTACATGTTTAAATATGTACATTAAGGTACTTGTTTTCTTCTCTCCAAGTGATCGTTTCTAAGGAAATGTTATTGGTTTCTTGAACATTTCGATTTGATACTCATAGTTTCTCTAGATCGAGGTACCTTGGAGAATACTTGAAGCAATTATTTCTAAAAAGGAATTTAATCGTATTGGGTTTTCCATTGCTCAGACTTCAATCAAAGAAACCATTTTTTTCTTGGTGACTGAAATTTGGTTTCAAATTGATTGCAATTTCGTTTCTGTGTTATTATTTAAAAAAAAAAAAACGAAATCTTCATCCTCCATCTATTTATGTTCTTTGAGTAGAGAAATATAAGCGCCAAAAATTAACCGATGCGTATTAAACTGCTTCCATTTTTTGCTTAAGATAATTTCCATCAAGTCGTGGGTCAGATTTTCACACTTTAAATAAATTAAACAAACCAACAAATAAACAGAGAACTGATAATTTAAAAACTGAGGAGGAAAATCATAGAGAACCTAAAACTAGTGACTTATAATTCTCAAATATTGCTCTGCATGGAATTGGGATACTTTTCAAATTTCTACCCGGTCCGAGCGGCTTAGATGAGAAGTACTTTTCAATACAAGAGATATCTTTTGAAGGATCTGCCACTGCTTTGGAAAGGGACAGAAAATCCCTGCAATTTATTTGTTTTGCTAATAGTAAACCGATAGTTTTTCTTGTCCAGTTGGTTATTAAACAAATAAAACCAAATAACACCTTGAAAAATATTTATTTTACCACCAAACTAAATCTCAACTGTCAAACGAGAAACTAATCTCTTCCGTCATCTGAAATAGATTTTTACAAAATTGGGCGTTTATCTTTTTGAGTTCAGAATAGAGCTCTGAATAGAGTCCGAACATGTCTAGCATGTTCTGAGCATCCTCTGAACTTAGCTTGATCTGAGCGCTCTAAGTTGTTTTGAAACACATTTGATGACTTAGCTGTCACCATTTTTTCAAAATTTCCATCTGTCAAATGCTGTGTTAGGCATTTAACTCTGTCTGCTCATTACCTTTATTCTGAGCTCACAGAGCATTGGAGCACACTCTGAACACGCTCATCAGAACATGCTACGAAAAAAGAAACAAATACTCGAACCTCTGAACTTAAATAGAAACACAATTTATTTTTTGATAACTCAGGCTCTGCCTTGAACTTAAAAAGAAAAACACCTATTGATGGTCAGTCTCACGAAGGAAGATTGTCTGAACGTTCCGTAGTGGGACAAAAAGCTTATCTGAAAGTCAATGAGGTTTTTTTTTTTGTGGGACGCGCCCCATGCATTTAATACTACGTTTTTACCAAAATATAATCCGAGATTTAAGGCAAGAGATTTATATCTTGTTTCCACCGCATTTAAAGATTAAAAGAAGATTAACTTTGACAGAACCTGTATCAAAATCTTAATAGTGTTTCAATTTTTCTTATAAATTGTAAGCGACAGAAAGAAAGTATCATTTGTGCCAAACGATAAAAAATCAGCGACATAATGTAATTTAGCACGATATTGATATAAATCAGTTCGAACTATAGAACAATTGATCAAATGAAAATTGACAAAATTCTAATCTACTACATTTATGAAATAAATTTGCAGGGTAAATCTTCACGAAGGTTTATGATAAATCCACTAAAATCCAGGATTATTTCTGGTAAAAACGTGGTATAATTTTTCGTTTCACAAACAGCGTGTTCATAAAATCCTGATAAGTTTAATGCCGCTTTCCATTGGTTTCGCCAGAGGATTCAATTATTTGAATGTTCACTACAATGTCTTAAATGCTTTTCGATTCAAAATAGATTTTGTTGGCCTTTCGTGCACGCAAAAACTGGCTTTTCATCCCTGCCATCTCACATGATCATCAGTTGAATGTGAGAGCCTTGTCAATACGCTTTTTTACTTGCGACTTATAGGTACTATAAGGCAAGTTATGCATTCGTAAAAAAAATCGAACTCGAGATTTTGATCAAAGTTGACATTACGATGATAGCGAAGACCAAAAAAGTGGGTCTCGCAATTCTGTCTGTCTGTCTGTCTGTCTGTCTGTCTGTCTGTCGGTTCGACTACAGCCTAAACGGCTCGGCCGATTTTCTTCAAACTTGGTAGATATGTGTTTTTATTTTTCCTCCCCGGACGTTTTTTTTTGTTTTTTTTTAGGACCAAAAATAACGGTACCTGCCATACGATTTTTATTCAAAATTTTATAAATATTTTTTTTTCTCAAAAACTGTCCCACAGAATTTTTTAAAAAAAAATCATAAAATTTCATTTGGTTAAAACTAGCTAATGGTTGAAAAAAATTTTACAAAAAATTGTTATTTTTGGTAGCCCCCCTGGGTCCATTTTTTTTGTTTTTGATTTTCTCGAAAACGGTACAGCCGATTTAAATCATTTTTTTTATGCTAAAGCTCCCCTAAAGTGTGAATATTATTGCATATTCAAATTTTCAATTTTTAATTTTTTGGATTTTTAAAAAAAAATTCAAAAATTTTTTTTGGAAACTCAATATTTCGAAAACGCCATGCCCGATTTTTTTCAAACTTGACAAAAAAAAGTTTCTTAACATAATCTATAAGATTTAAGAAAAAAAAATTTGTTTCATCTAAAACTAACGGTACCTTCCATACAAATTTTAAAAAATGGTTTTCGAAAATCGTATTTTTCTCGAAAACGGTTCCGAGAATTTTGCTAAAATTTTTTTTCTTTTAATTAATCTTTACGATCTATAATTTAATAAAAAAAAATTTTAAATCTAGATATTACTGACTGTACCTACCATAGAACGATTTTTTCGAATTTTGAATTTCTCATTATCGACATAACGGATTTTAATGAAATTTTTTATAAAAAAGCTCCAAAAAAGTTTAAAGAACATTGCATTTAAAAACTTAAGAAAAAATATTTTTTTCAATTTTTAGAAAAAAAAGTCGTTTTTTTTTTTTGAAAAATTCGATATCTCAAGAACGGCTTAATATTTTTCTTGGAAATTTAACTCTCATTCGTAGAATAACAAAAACTTAAGGTTGGTGTACCAATTTTTGTTTTTTAAATGTTTTAAAAATTTTGTGCATAAAAGCTTATTTTTTTAAGGAACCACTACAATGACTTATAATTTTTGTTCTTGCATAAATTCATATTTGCATAGCATTCTGTTTTTATCTCTTATGTACTACTAAAAGAATTTAAAAAATTCATTTCATCCTTATGAACAGTTTTCTTTAATAACATTCGTTTTTAAAATTCCTAGTCTATTATATAGGAGCAAGTTCGTGCGACCCAGTCGTGCATTTTATTTTTTGTTAAATTCAGTTTATCTAACATAGATTTTTTGACGAAAATTCAACGAATATTAAAAAAAAAGATTTTATAATACAAACTCTATATACTACTGAAATAAATCAGCCAGTTAGTGCTTAAACGATTTTCCTCCATTTTGTTTTGGTTTTCAATGGAATGTAATATGAATTGGAAACATTTGTGCAACTAATGTATTACTTTACAAATTATTAGAACGCCAAAAATGAAAATTAAAAAAAAAATGGCATTTCACATGCAATTGCGCTTGTGCTGGTTTTTGAATGTTGTCGTTTTCCATAGGTTTTTGTTTTAGTGTTTCACTTCGTTTCGATTCCATGTTTCCAAACAAGAAATACTTTGATTTTTTCAATCATTAATAATTTTGACTAGTTTTCCAACAGAGTCCATTTTATATATAAAGGGTGGTTAAATTTTAAGGGCCGATGTTGAATGTGAACCACACCTAAACGTCAAATTTTTTCCTACGTTTCATTTGATATTTCTCAATTTCAGACTAACTCAATTTGAACCATGGAAACATACACAATCGAGCAACGCGTTAAAGTTATTCAGGGTTATTATGAAAATGGGCGTTCAAATCAAAATGCATATCGTGCACTTCGTGATTTTTTCGGTCAATTTAATCGTCTAAATGTGCGTACAATCGGAAAAATCGTGCAAAAATTTGAGCAGAAAATATTGCTGCTGTTCGCGATAATGTGGCTGAAGAGCCGTCCACCTCAACTCGTCGTCGTGCCCAACAATTGCATAAAGACTTGCATTTACACGCTTACAAGGTGCAATTGACTCAAGAACTAAAGCCTCTTGACCATTCCAAGCGTCGTCAATGATCAGAACGGTGGCAAGAAATGGCAACAGTGGATGATCAATTTTCGAAGTAAATCATCTTCAGTGATGAGGCACATTTTCACCTCAGTGGATTCGTCAATAAGCAGAATTGCCATATTTGGGCGAATGATAATCCAAGAGTGATTGTCGAAAAACTAATGCACCCACAAAGAGTAACTGTTTGGTGCGGTTTATAAACTGGCGGCATCATCGGGCCGTATTTTTATTTTATTTATTTTATTTCAGGCAGTTAAGGACTATTCACATGAGAGCGACCAACGAATAAAAAAACAAATGGGATTTAAAACATATATAAGCCTTAATTTTTCACAAAAACTTTACAAAAGGGTAGCAATCTAGTTCAATTTAATATTAAATTATAAAAATTTGCGTTGTAATTGCTAAAATGAGAGAAATCTGAGAAAATAAATTGGTCGTAGCAATCATATTGCAATTCGCGACGACCAATTTATTTTCTCAAATTTCTCTCATTTTAGCAATTGCAACGCAAATTTTAATAAATTAACATTAAAATAAACTAGATTGCTACCCTTTTGTAAAGTTTTTGTGAAGACTTTAGGCTTATATATGTTTTAAATCCCATTTGTTTTTTTATTCGTTGGTCGCTCTCATGTGAAAAGTCCTTTACTGTGAATGGTGTTCGCTATCGTGAGATGATAACGAACTTTTTTTGGCCCGAATTGGAAGATATGGATGTGGACGATATGTGGTTCCAACAGGACGGTGCGACGGTGCCACTTGCCACACAATGGATCTTTTGAGCGACAAATTCAATGGCCTTGTTATCTCACGTGGGTACGATGTCAATTGGCCGCCAAGATCATGTGATTTGACACCGTTAGACTTCTTTCTTTGGGGTTATTTGAAAGAAAGGGTGTACGTCGATAAGCCAGCAACAATTCAAGAGCTAAAGGATGACATAATTCGGTACATTAACGGCATAGAACCTCAATTATGCCTTAGCGTCATCGAAAATTTGGACCATTGGATGGAGGTGTGCCGCCGAGGTCGTGGCGACCATTTGTCCGATATTTTGTTCCATACATAATTGAACCATACCAATAAAGAAATCACAATAATTTCCTAAATAATTTGTGTTTTATTCAAAATCAACATCGGCCCTTAAAATTTAACCACCCTTTACGTTCAGAGTATTCTAAGTTAATACGAAAAAGCTTTGGGAGTGTTCAAAATTCAAACTGGGTGAAACAAGAGTTTAAGTACTAGATATTAAATAAAAACGACATGAGTTATAACTTGAAACCGAAAAGACAAATTCTCTTTTTTGAATCGTCATCGTCAGAAGAATTATTCGTTGTCAATAAATAAAGCAATTCTGAATTCAAATGTCAAATGGAAACTTAAATAGCGGAACATCATTTTTTACTTATTAGTTTGCTTATTTATTTTGTTCGAAGGAAACACGCCTCTAGAGCTATCAGATTAAAGACAATATGAACCTAAAAAAAGAAACACAGATCTCTGATAGTTGTTGATAAAAAAATTATAACAATTTTGACAACTCAAACTATATACAGAAAATTAAAGACCTATAAAGAGCACTTTTGTCCAACTCATCCGGAAACATTTATTATAATTTACAAAATAGAAAATGATAAATGAAATGAAATAAATGTTTATTTTCTTTATTGGCAGATAAAGTGAAATTGATTTATGTATTTATTATACAAACAAAACACACTGACGTTTCACCATCTTCATCTTCATTGAGAATACGTAACTCAAATGTAAAAATAAAATGGTAAGGGTATTAAACAAAATGTGCTTAATATATATTTTTGTTTTTTCGGAAACATCCTGTTGGAATTTAATTCACATTCGTATTACATCCCGTCACTCGCAGTGACATTTATTTTAGATAGAAGGTTTTAATTAATAAAAACAAAATTAGTAAAGTGATAAAGTGAGGTAGTTAAATGAAATTAAATATTTCATTTCAGTTTCGTTAATAATTTTAAAAGGAAAAAAAACACGATGCTATCGATTCAATAATGGCAACACATTTCAGACATCGCTATATAACTTCTATATACCTAGTCTAGCCATAAATACTGAAACGACTTAATATTGCAATAAAAAGAAACAAAAATAAAATTTAAAGAAAATTCTTTTTATCATATTTTGTAAATTATATTAGAAATAACACGTGTACATTTTTATTCAAAATGATCGCCTTTGGAACTAAAACTTAGTGTGGCTTAGTGGTTTCACCATGGTCTCTAAGACGGTATCTTGATATACTTTTGCCGAAGTTTTGATGCCTTTTTCGCAAAATAAAAAAAAATATAAAATAAAAAAAAAAAAAATAAAATATTTCGATATTTTTTTCCTGCGTACCGTGATAGCAGTTTTTTCGACTTCCGTTCTCTATTTTTTTTTTAATGCCTCATTAAGCAGATGTCCTGTTCTTCTGCAAGGTCATCTTTAATAATCCTTGAGATTGTTCTGGAAGCAATATTCATCTCACGAGACAACACTTTCTGCTTCCGAAGTGGATTCCGACGAATCCGAGCACTCACCGCTTTGATGGCCTTTTTTGTTCGAACTGAACGCGGGCGCCCCGATCTCTGGCGATCATTTATTCCTCCAGTCTCTTCAAATCTTTTGATAGTGCGATAAACAAAAATACGACTTATTTGTAGCGGCAACAAGGTTTTTAAAATTGACTTCGCATCTAATCCACATTTGTGCAAAGCAATTACTGCAACTCTGTTTTCCTGATCTCCCCATTCCATGTTGACAGTTTAAAATTATAGCTTCAACTGAATAATTTTTACAAGTGAAAGGCCTTCATACATAGCTGTAAAAAACAGAACGGTATTTGCTTTCGCAAATATATTATACAGGGTGTTTCAGTATTTATGGCTAGACTAGGTACATATCGCCTAGCTAGTTTTCATTATTCTGGAAGTATACAAATTATTTTGGCCTTGTTTCTAGATTTATTTCATTTCATTTATAGTCATAGGTTTTTATTTGATCTCGGATCCTTCCAAGAATTTAGAGATCATGTACCAACATGGCCAATTCGTAATACAAAAAAAAAATATATAAAAGGATTTTACAGCCCTTCTTTCCAAGCTCATGGAATAAATAAAAAAAATTGCCAAGGTATATAAGCGTTTCGCGGCATAAAACTTCGCTATTGGGAATGAATTTGGATGACTTTTACGCGTTTAGAAGGGTTCTGAAACTCCATTATATAATTTATTATAACTGTCCTGAATGAATATCTTAAGTTAGCCTTAAGTTAGTTTTACCACGATTTATACATAATGTAGAAAAACGATCAGATTTTGTCATTTTATTCGTGCGCATAAAGTATTGTTATTTTAATTTTGATACTATTTATAATTTTATAACTATCTTAAGGCTAGAAAAAAATTCATAAGAACTATCCTACATATCATAATTTTACAACTTACTTACTGACACTTTTAGTTAACCTATATTCTTTATTCTAATGCCTTTTGGCCTAAAATCTATTTCTATACTAAACAATATAAAGTGTATATTTTTCGAGAAAATGTAAAATAAAAAATCGGACGCTTTATCTTTATTTTTGATTACAAATTAGAAACTAAACTAAACCTAATTAACACTACTTTAAACTACTTAAAGCTACTTAAGTTAAACTAAAACAATTTTTACTTTTACCTTAAATCTATGTAAGTCGACCAAGAGATAAACGTTATAGTCAACTTTCTCTATCATTAGACAACCAGCAGAAGGGTCTCACCTTGTACCTTCTATCGCCATTCTATGCTGGGTCAGCCCTCGACTGTGTAAGTATCAGGCGGGATAAGGCCGGTAGTTAGTCCCAAATATTAGGTTGTTGGTCGAGGACATCGCTCTGGCAATAGGACTTCGAATCGGTTTTATCAGAAAATTATAAATTCTATTAATGTTGGCTCCGTTATATAGAACCTGGTTGGAATAATAATGTTTGTACTCCGACTCTGGTGTTCTGTGTAATCTAAGGCAAGGTCTAAGACACATACTTCTCAAACACCCGAATCTTTTCAATTTGAGTAGGGGCAACGTAGAACCATGCACGGAGCACCCATAAGCGATCATCGGCCGAATGAGGGCCATGTACCAAATTACCTTCACTTTGCTGTCAAGCCGGCTGCTGTAAGACAACCGTTTCGTCAGCTCATAGGCTCTCCTAGAATTGGCAAGAGCAACATTTATATGTCTGTCGAAATACAAATAATGCTGTCTTCTTCTATTGAAGCGGAACCGCAGCAGAATATTGCTATCCATGAATGAAACTTACATTAAGAAAACGAAACAGCTTTCAGTTTTCGGTATTCGCATCACAGACCACCTTGTGGGGTATGATCACAATATTCGACGTCGCGTTTAGGTTTTCTTCGACGACGATGCAAGAAATGGTTCACCCCTTTCGATCTGGCTATAATCTTCAAAGCATATATTCGTCCAAGGCTTGAGAGCAAATCCAATTTTTAGAGAGGTGCTCCAATAACCCACTTAAGTCTCTTGGATAGAATCCAACAAGAGCTTCAAAAATGATAGGCCATAGAAGTCATAGAACTCCTAAGAAACATTTTTAGCTGTATTAATGCTTGAAAAGCGCTTTCAGAGCTAATCTTAGAGCTCGTTTATTCTAAAACACGCTCTAGATCCACCTTTAGAGCAAACATCGAGCCCATTTCCAGCTAATTCATTGAGTTTGAGAGCACTTTTTAGCTCCTTAATAGTGCTTGTAAGTATGTTTTGTCAGCTGAAAGCTTTAATATACACTCTAAAACTGCCATAGAGCCGCGTGCTTTTACGAGGAGTTATAAACTATATTTTCTATTAGTATTAGTAAATACAAATCATACTATTGAACACGAAGAGAAATTATTACATATTTGTATTGGTTAATCATCTTAGCATCGACATTTATTTAAATAGGATAATGAGTAAGGGTAATAATTTAAAGCCATAATACGTTCAATATGGGGTGATTTCTAAGTGCGATTTCATTTTTATCAGGAATGTTGATATCGTACTTCGAAATATTACAACGCCCTTCTAAGATAATTTGTTTTAAGTGGATATTAAATTTTTTTTATTTTAATTTTGAACTTCAGAAAAAATTATTTATATTGCTCGTGCACTTTTTTTAGATAAAGCTTCTGTGTTTTTCATGATTCTTTTCAAAATTCAGCTATCACATCACTGTAAATAGTTTTCTTTTTCTTTTTAATAAAAATTCTTAGATATCCGCCATTTTCTTAAACACTTTAAAAAATTCTTTTTCTGTTATAGAGCTATTTTAAAGGGTGCAGTACCAAAATGCTTATGCTTTCCGACAGCTAATAAAAACATTATTATAGAGCATATTTATCGAGCAGAAAGCTTTTAAACGTAACGAAGCTAAAGATTGTTAAGAAACTCCATTATAGAGCTAGATTTTTATATTCGCTTACCAAGAGCTGCAATCTGTTTTGAAATAGAGCTAGAGCTTGGCATTTAACTCTCTCAGAGCAATTTAAGAACATTTAAATAACATTTAGCTCCAACGATGTTACTTGCGCTATAACATATCGATATCTTCCCGTAAGAATGTATTAAGCGACATTTTTAAAATTGTTCAGGAAACGAGAAAAACGTCTCATTTAGTTATTTTTTTGTGTATTTTATTGGAAGAAACAGATTTTGAGAGGGATTTTTAAAATACAAAACTTGACATCATTGCAAAATCGAAATTTTAATCAGATAAGAAGTTTTTCGCTTAGTACATTTTCGTGGTCAAAGCAAAGCATTGGCGCTTGATACAATGTATACAATGTTAAATGGAGCTTACGGTGACAAAAACAAAAAAAAAAAAAAAAAACACAAAATAAATGGGGAAAAAGTAGTAGCCTACTTGATAGAAAAATATTTAAAAACAAAGACAACAGTATCTGGAGTATTATAAGCGACAAAAATGGATCAAGTTTTATTTGGATGAGTGTGCTAAGCGAAAATTTCGGTTAAACTAAGCGACATCTAACAAATTTTTTTTGTGGACGTTTGGTTGCTTAAGACAATAATATTTTTAAAAATGTCACTTAGCATAATTTTACTGGCGGATAAAACAAATTTCAGGGAGCAACATTATATAAACAGTATTCCATTGAAATAGGCAGTTGCATAAGGCTAGCCGCGCACTGGCAACTGTGATCGAAATCAAATAGTGTAATCACCAGTTGATAGAGTACCGCGCACTGGCAACTCTTTACTCACGCTCACACTCTTTTTCTCTCTTGTGCTTATAGAAAACAGCTCAACTGTTGCGAATTAATTTAAGGCAATCGTTTAGTTTGTGTCAAAACACAAACTTTTTAGTTGCTCGAATCGAGTTGCTCTAAGTGCGCGGTGTCCCATATAAGCCCATATGCGTTTCATTTTAGCCACTAAACAGTTGCGAAACTAAAAATTGAATGTGCGCGCCTGGCCCATTAGTTTACCCTTGAGCTGAACTTCAGCAGATATTCTTTCTTTAACCGCACTACCCGAACGCGGAATGGCCGAATGCTTAACCTGGCCTTATATTCGCCTCCTAGTGTAATGTTCCAAATCAATGTGCATCGGACGAACAGTAAACTGAGACCATTATGTGTTGGTGGATTTTGCCAATTGTTCGTGCGATAAAATCGCAGTAAATTTGCAGTATAGATAACCGATAGTTGCAAGCTTCGTTTAAAAAAATCAACCAACTGGCAGCTGATGTTATTGAACGAAGCCTTTAGTGGTCTAATTTCCAGAATTCTGTCCGTTTGGTAGGCGTATAGTTTTTTTGTTTTTCGCCAGAAATTATGATGTAGGTACATTTTTATTTTTCGTTTGATCCTACAAAATCTGACAATCTCTGTACATATTAATGAACTAAATTGTGGTGTGGTCGCCATGTTGGAAAAAAAAAACTGACAGCTGACAATTGACTTGATCATGAACACGTCCAGCCTAGATATTTATTGTTGAGTTTGTTTTCGGGTAACAAAAGTTGATCCATTAGGTAATAAACCGATCGATCCTATCACCCTTCTGAAGGTACATCGAGCTACAGCTTACATTGATTAAATTGGGCAGGTAAGTCCTTAAAATTTGGTATGGTCCCGGTAGAGTGAGTGCGAAAATGCGAGCATTTTTTATCGATGATTCTTTTCTTCGTTGGATTAGAAATTAACTTTCTGACCATTCAATTCGAGTTGCTCTGAACGGTTTAAGTCTGATATTCATAAAATAAATGCTGGTGTTTTTTTAAATGATCTTTTGTCTGAAACTTCTAATCCATTTCGTAGCGATGAGCGATGACAGCTTTTATATTCATTTTCAGACTCACAACCTTGTTCTTCGGTTGTGAAAATGAAACGAAAACTATGCTGTTGCATTCCTCCCCTCAAACAATTGCTCCGTAATACTTGTCTACCTGGGAATGCTCATCAGTTTACCATTAAGCCTTACTTCTGATGTACTATCCGCACTACTAGAACGTGGATTAATTTACCCCTTTTAGTTTGTCCCACTCATTATGATGTACAAGCTTTCAAGTCCAATGTGTATCGAAATCTCCTTTCGAATCCTCTCCACTTTACCTAAGTTCTAGCACTGTGTTTTTCTTGTTTTATATTTTACATGCAGTAAAGGGATTTTGACTCCCCTAAATACGTTTGAGCACAGTACGATCGTTAGGAAAGTCAAGGAGGATTTAAAAGGAGATACCGGCCGATACATATTGTTTCAAAAAAATGACTGAATATCTCAATGGGAGGGAAATATTGTGCCGGGTAAAGCGTTCAACATTCGTGTAGTGCGGTTAAAGGAAGAAAGCATTCCACATTCGTGTAGTGTGATTAAAGAAAGAATCTCTGAACTTAATAGTTCATCCGAAATCGCACTCAATTACATTATAATATAATTAGTGGACAGAAATGGACTCGTCGAGTTTCATTTATTTTGTAGGTATATCAAATCAAGAAATCAATGTCCATATCCTATTTCTATATCAGAACTAACAAACAATTAAATCTATGCATGAAATAACTACGCAATATCTGCACCCTTCCTTCCCATAGGTATAAACAGATACATTTATTCCGTATAAACTATAAAAACAACCTCGCACGAAAAGTATCTCGACCATTACAAATTTATTCAGCTTGAGGTAAATATTGAGTTAAAATCAAAATTAAATCTCCAACTTCAGTCTATCAATTCCATACTTATATATCCACCTATATACCTACCTTCACTTCACGTCCCTGTCTCGAGCTAAGGTAGGCACGAAGAACATGTAAAAAAAAAAAAGATTATGTAGATAGAAAGATACAAAAGGAATACGGAGACGACCTAGTACTCTGCTGCCAATCCCAAGTCCCGACCAGAATAACTTATAGGTATGAGTATCTTTCCGTATTCTTCAATCTTTCTGTGATTCCAGGTAACTCAAATCTACACCACCAAGAAAACCTTCGCTTGATGTTTACTTCTTCTACACGTGGCCAATTGGGTTCTAATAAATACCTAAAAATGCGATCTTCAAACCATATCACATCTAAAAGAAGAACAAGAAGGTTCTGCTCTCACAGCTCACTCACACTAAATACAATTGGGTCTTGTCACCTTCTCCTTCGTTCGTTCTAGTTAGATACAATAGCTATCTGCAAAAGAGGCCTCTGCGATCGGTGCCTTCGTATCAGAATCCGACTACGATACGAAGTTTCAACTCCAACTCCACAAATTTAAAATTGTAAATTGAAACCGAAAAAAAAAAAACAGAAATAAATTTGAAATGGTTGCGCCCCTTTTGTGGATCTTTTTTCGCTTTTTAGTCTGCAAAAGAAATTGATCTGAACAGAAGTAGCTGGAAACAGTGTGCCAGAACAAGTGAGTCCTAACCTAGTCCATTTTTTAAAAAAGGTTTTATTTTTGTTTTGGTGTATCATAATAACACCTCGATCGATATATAATTTAAAAGAGATTTTTTTATTCTTGAGAGTGCAATTTTTTTTTCTTAAGAGAGAGTGAGAACTTCAAAAAGAGAACTCTATTATTTTCATTCAAATTTGCAAAGAGAGACATAAAAACAACAGTTATTCAGTGAAAGTGAATAAATGCTATTTTTTTGTTTACGAACAAAAATAAATAAACAAATACCTACTAAGTAAAGCGAAATTAAATGGACAAAGTTCTTAAAACTATGACAACTTTAAGAGAACATTTGGTAAGTAATAATTTTATCATGCCAAAAAAATTACTAAGTATGCTAAGTGGGCGACATTTGTATATCACTCTTACCTAAAAATGATTAAAAGTTCTGAAATGTTCAACTGAATTGATGACACTTTATTATTAATATGTTAACTTAAACTGAAATTGGAAACCAAATTCAATGGCATATCATAAAAAAAAAAGAAAAAAGAAAAAGAAAATTGGCTCGAAATCGATTCCATAACTATGTAGGTTAACCCAGCAAATGGATAGTGTAATTGTTAGTAAGAATTGATACATTTTACGAGTATGTATTGTAGATACGATTATTGCAAAATATGACAATATGACAATGAAAATAACTTTAACAATAATCAATAATTCTTTTTGACCATGAATTAGGGCGCTAGCGCCATTAATATTAACATTAAAATATTGGGCAATATTGTGGCGCGATAAGTTTAATTTTATTAAACAAAAAATTGGAGCTATTGCGTCCTTCTTTTTTTTTTTCTTCAAAAAATTGTTGTCTTTGTCTATTTCAAGTTTTTCATTAACTTAACAATTTTGGCGGTAAAACTTTTTGTAGGACATACGTGTGGACATATTTTGTTTTTTGTTTTTGTTTTCTGAATTATACTTTTGGCATGGCGTGACAAATATTAACTTAACTTATCTATCAGTGGGTCATTCACCATATGGTGGGGTGGTGTTTTTTGTTTTTTATTTGTTAATGTAAGTTACTTTTTTCCATAATTTATAATGTAGGTACCAAGATACTTATTATAGATAGTTGGAAAATTTTGCGTACATTATAAATTGAACAAAGTTCGTATTTCCATACGAAACAGTCTAAGCAAATGTTTCTGAAATCGGTACCACTTTTGTTTAAGGCACATTTCTGATTAATTTCCTTGTGTTTCTGCTACGCCTAAAATACTTCTAAAATATTGTGTTTGAAAATTTTGTATAAATGTCATATACATATGTAACTGCACTTGCAACGCTTAAAGGCACATTAAGAAATTCGAATATCATATTTCATGAGCAGTTTTGAAGGGGTGTCTCATACACTCTTCAAAATGTTTGACAAGAGATCATCTTGTTTGATGAAATTTTCATTTAATATAACTAATATTACCCCAGTGTTAGAAATGGGACCATTCACAATCTTATAATAGATACGTGAGGCAAAAGGAGAATTTCTTTCCTAAGACTAAAATATAACTTTCATTTAAAGACCTTGGTAACTCGACTATTAAGTTTAACTACTTTGCTTAGTGAACTAGCGATCGATGAATGTTCTCTGCCTGAGATACCACAGCTTTCCATATACTCAATCATCTCTAGCAGCACGGTACTATTAGTTAGTCATCTAATCCAAGCACTCTGGTGCTATCCGCGATAAATTGGTTTTTAAACCAATCGAACCTTGACTGAGATTCAAAGACTCCCTTGACTGGGGCATTGTGGTTCATTCGTTCATTGCAGAGTTATACGATTTAGTTCATTTGACTGATCGATCAATTTAGTTCAAACCACTCTAATGAACTAGTTCGTTTATTTCAGTTCAAAATAGTTCATTTAACAGGAAAACCTCTAAAAACCCACATTCTTAAATCTGATAGTCCGTTATAAAGGGTGGTTAAGTTTTAAGGGCCGATGTTGATTTTGAATAAAACACAAATTATTTAGGAAATTATTGTCATTTCTTTTTATTATGATAATATTGGTATGGTTCAATTATGTATGGAAAAAAATATTGGCCAAATGGCCGCCGCGACCTCGGCGGCACACCTCCATCAGATGGTCCAATTTTTCGATGACGCTGAGGCATAATTGAGGTTCTATGCCGTTAATGTGCCGAATTATCTCATCCTTTAGCTCTTGAATTGTTGCTGGCTTATCGAAGTACACCCTTTCTTTCAAATAACCCCAAAGAAAGAAGTCTAACGGTGTCAAATCACATGATCTTGGCGGCCAATTGACATCGCCACCACGTGAGATAATACGGCCATTGAATTTGTCGCACAAAAGAGCCATTGTTTCGTTAGCTGTGTGGCAAGTGGCACCGTTCTGCTGAAACCACATATCGTCCACATCCATATCTCCCAATTCGGGCCATTAAAAGTTCGTTATCATCTCAGGATTCACATTCTTATAATACTCCACTGAGGTGAAAATATGCTTCATCACTGAAGATGATTTTCTTCGAAAATTGATCATCCACTGTTGCCATTTTTTGCCACCATTCTGACGATTGACGACGCTTGAAATGGTCAAGAGGCTTTAGTTCTTGAGTCAATTGCCCCTTGTAAGCGCGTAAATGCAAGTCTTTATGCATAATTTTCATCAACGACGAGCGTGAGAGGTGCAATTGGTGGGCACGACGACGAGTTGAGGTGGACGGCTCTTCAGCCACACTATCGCGAACAGCAGCAATATATTCTGCAGTACGAGCTGTACGAGCACGCACTGGTGCGGTTTGCTTAAATTTTTGCACGATTTTTCCGATTGTACGAACATTGGGACGATTAATTTGACCGAAAAAATTACGAAGTGCACGATATGAGCATGAACTTTGAGATCCTAGCATAGTTGGGTCTTTTAAAACTTCAGGTTCTGCTGTACACTTACGGACCAATTTTGCGTTCCTCAGATGGTAGAATGTTGGCCAATTGATAATCAAACTGGTCGTCTCAAATTTGAAGATTCTATTGTGAAGGGCCACCGCATGTCTACCGTAAAATAGGTGTAACGCGTGCAACGTTTGCACCAACTAACACTCGTTTTCATAATGATATTTTATCAATCCTGATTTAGCATCAATTCATAAGATTTCAGAGATGTTACCAAAACAAAATGGCCACCAAAGGCGCCAATTCAAAAACCTTTTTTAAAACTGGCATACTTCACCTGAACTATGTGTAACTGGCATATTTCCTCTAGAAATCGGATAACATTCTATTTTTAAACCTAATACTACTCGTATTTCAGGAGATGTTTTTGGAAAATGAGCTACGAATTTTATGAGTTTTTCATTAATTACATTCATGTTTTAATACATATTAATTGAAGTGCCTTCTAATTATTTAGCTCAATTGAATATTATTTCGAAGTTCGAAATTTTCTCAGTTCGAAATGTAATTTTTTATGGAAAATAAGAATTTTTTGAAGTGGAGTTATTCTATTATTTTCCCAGTAATAAACCTTTTATTCTGTCAAGCTTTTTTTTTAATTTTTTTCATCTCACGTCCTAGCTTCCCCTAATTTTTGCACTTAGTTCACATTTAACGTACCTTTTTTGTTGTTAAATTGTTCAACATGTGAGTGCTAAGTATATATTTTTTTTTAAAAAACCTTGCGTAGATTTATTTCCAAGATACAAAATTCACAATCAGTTTCAAGTTTCTCTCCAAATGGACTTTGTACACTCTTTACTTCCAGTCTAAAACTTGCTTGTCTTTCTTTTTTTGCATTTGTTATATAATGACTTTTTACGCTACACATGGCATTTTTTAATAAACCAGCCCCCTTGGTAATCAAACAAACAAAATAAAACTCCTACCTTAAAAAAAAAAAAATTGGAACAAAATTGCATCTTCTTACGTCAAATTAAAAATGTGTGTATTTATAAATTATGAAAAAATTAATTTCCTAAATGCAGAAATATGTAACTCGATATCTAAAATGTTTTCACTATCATTTCCTTATGATTAAATGCAGAATTTTGTTTGTTTGTATTTTCGTTGGAGCAGGTGATTAAGTTCTGCTCAGGTTCAACACGCGTGAATGCAATTTATTCTGGGCAAACACTAATTAGGTTTGAATTTTTTTGCAGAAATAAAGTCAGCTCAACATTGTCACATGCTCTGGCACTTGACGTTGTAGTAGACAAACTAATTTTTAGATAGAACTTTCTGTCTTTTTCGAGTTCGTATCTGTTTTTTTGAATTTTGGGAAATAGATGCCTAGCACCTACGGCCCAGTTTTACTTTGCGCGGTTATCCTAATTTCGGTCTTAAATCGTTACAAATCGTCGCCTGAGTTCTATCTTGTTCAAAAGACCATTTTTGGCGAAATTGAGTTAGAAATGCAGTTTTTATAAATCGAACATGCTCTTTCGAATGGCGTACTCCATTTTTTTCTATCTCTTTTAGTTTTAAAGTTATGAAGAACTATTTTGTTCAATAAAACACTATTAAATATTTTGAGTGTCGTTTTTATTCAGTCAACCACTGCTTTTTGTTTTTAGATGAAATTGAACAATTTTATATTAACTTTAAAAAAAAACTACCATGTATTTTTTTGTTGTTCAATATCCATATCTAATCCATTTAGTTTTGTATGTTATTGAACAAAATCCTATTAAAAAAGTTATGCGGACGGAAAGCCGCATTTTTGTTCAATATCACTGCACTGTAATGTACCACACAAAATTAATACTGTATAACATTGGAAGCTGTAAGCACAATGTGATGTAAGCGAAAAGTTGGAACGTAATCTTCAAACGCTTTTAAGGTATTTTGAGAAACCCTTTTATCTTTAGACAGTTTTTGAATACAATATTTGTCGCTTACAGTATGATAAATCCAGCTGATCCAGGATATGATATTTCAGAATTCTATGATTCAGAATTCTAATATAGCTCCTTTTCTGAAGAAGTCATTTTAGTACCTTCATTGGAAAATGTAGTACCAGCAGAAGGTTCCGTTTCATCTAAACAAACTACATGCTTTACACCAAGAGAAGCCCTGGATCGAGTAAAAATAATCGAAAACCATTTTTGTGGAAACAAAATATACAAAAACGGATGGGTCAAGGTGGTAAGCAATATTCAAATGACATTCGCTTGCAACGTTAGTTGCAGTCATAATTGTTTCACCAAATTTTCTTATGATGAACGTGTGAAAATATTTGATTCATTTTGGACCTTAAGGCTAGGCGCGCACATTCAATTTTTAGTTGCACAACTGTTTGGTTGCTTATAGAAAACATATAATTATTACACAAAATAGCGAACTCATTTTAGGCAATCGTTTAGTTTGTGTCAAAACACAAACTGTTTAGTTGCTCGACTCAAGCAGTTGCGAAACTAAAAATTGAATTTGCGCGCCTAGCTTAAAAGATTCTGAAAAAGGACAGTTTTATTCCAAATTTGTGATAAGATCGGAACCAAAGTGAAAGAAAGTAGCTAAAGTAATTTCAAGAAAAAAGTTTACTTTCAATGTAGACAAATACAATGTCGACAATCTGGGGCCTGTTTCTCAGATCATACACATCATACATTGTATGATATTGACAGTTCTGCTGTATGATTTCTGTTTCTCAATTTTGTTGTATGGTCCACTGTCATACAACAATGTATGACTGAAGATTACACTGGAAATATTGGAATGTTGTAAGATTCTGTTTCTTAGAAATGTGTCATTTACATCATACAGCAAATTTACCTATACATGATCATACATTTAATACAGCACAAAATTCTGTTTTAAAGTGGCTACTGCATGTAACATGTAGCAACATTGTTTTCATCAGTCAAAGCTGGGGAAACAAAATTTATTTCAGAAGTTCTCTGGCTCGACATTCACAAAACATGGTAGAGCCTGTAGGGCATAGAGAGAGGTAGTTTCATTGGGGTTGTCTTATGGGCTTGCATTATGCCGATTTCATGATAATGGATTCCATTTCCAAGCTAATGAAGCGTTAACAATATTTGTTGCAAAGGTGACAAGGCTTCGTTGCAATTAATTGAACGCACAATTGATCTTCCCACTTTTTCCACTAAAATGTTGGGCAATCTAAATTTTTCAACAAAATATGGATCTTTAAGATTGAAATTAACAGGTTCTTTTATTATTTTAGGGCGTCATCTGACACGTATATTAATTTCAACTAGTTCCAACACGTCTTCACCAAAAATTGAGATTTATATTAACCTCACACTCAAATAATAATGAAATGTCAGAATCATACACATCATACAACAAAACAAATGTCATACAACACTTCCAATGAAATCTGAGAAACAGAATGATGTGTATGTTGTATAAAAATGTTGTATGTTGTATAAAATGTATGATGTGTATGATCTGAGCAACAGGCCCCTGATCTTCTTCCAATGCATTACAAATAAAATCATAATGGCACAAAATTTTAGTTGAATTATTACGATGTTAAATCTGTTTTAGTATGAAACTAGGTTTAGTCAACGATTTTTATGAAAAAATAATAGGAAACCAATTACAATAAAACTCAGTGGCGCAAATTTTAAACAACCTTTTATTAAGGTATTAGTATGATAATTCTTAACGATTTGCTAACTTTAAAGTAGTTTACTAACTATTATCGTTCTAAGGCAATTTCCTTAATAAATTGCACCTAAAACAATGAAAGTTCGTCCAAAGAACTAAGTCCTTGTGTGGCGTTTGTAAATAGCACGATACTAAAAAAATAATATAGGTATTCGACTATTTTAGTATCATACCAAAACAGCTTTAGCATTGTACTAATTTAATTAAAATTTTGCGCCAGTTTGTTTAAAACAATAACAAAATTTAAATTAAAAATTGTATGTAAAATAAATAATGTATTTATTTGAAAAAAGAAGGGTAAAAAGTGAATTCAAAAAAATGTTTAACAAATTTTGAATTTCATTACCTACCGAGCAGCAGCAATATTTTTTCTGATCACCCATTATGTTCTAGTGCTTAACTCAAAGAATGAGTTAGAATTTTTTGTTCTATTTTCATAGTATTTAGGTAGTTTCAATGATTTAATTATTAAGCGCTTCTATTTTGTTCAATATTTAGCTTTTTTGTTCAATATCCACCAATTTAATCAACTTGTTTACAGCCCATACAACGTTGTTCAATATCCAAAATGACATCCCACTTGATTTTATTTTTTAACTATTTCAGGATTTAATAAAACCTAGATTTATAAATCATTTTGCAAACAAAAATTATTGAGTTTAATGGAGAAAAAAAACTCCACAGTATTTCCTTTCAAATTTAAGTAAAAATTTTGCTTCTGAAGTTAAAAAATCGTTTTCCCAACATTTTCCAAAATGGACTTTGAACAAGATAGAACTCAGGTAACGAAATGTATTTCAGTCAATTTTATTCGCGAGTTTACTGTGAGTTAACTCTGGTTTAACTGAGCATATATTCTAACACGCACGCACGTCAAAAACCTATCGAAGTCAAAGTGTGACACTAGAAATAGGGCAATTATTATGACACATTGATTTCGATAGGTCTTTGACAAACTCACTCCTCCAGTGAGAGCCTGGATCTATATCGTCCTAAAAGTTAATCTTTTTTTTGTTAAACCAATACTTGGGCTTAAGTTATCTGTGGACTCCTAAAAATGTGAAGCAAGTTGAAATCACTTGGTAACAATGAGATTTGGTTGATTGGAAATTTTTAATTCGTTAATGTTTGTGATCTGGCAAGCAATTTTTGCAATAACTTATAGGCATGCGTAAAAGCTTATAAAAAATTTGTGAGCTTACTTAGCTATCAAATATCCTTGTTGACATATTTTTGTAAATGAGCTCGTGTTCCATAATGGGAGTTAAATTTCCTTCACTTGCAGTTTTTCGATACCAAGGTCACCATATGGGTTTGTGTATCCATATTCATACTTATAACTGTATAAAACTGTATACTATATAATTATACCAGAAAGCTGTTGGTTAAGAGTTTGTATGAATATTAGAAATTCAGGGTCGGATTTTCAAAGTGATAAAGGCTTCTAGATCAATGCAAAGGAAGATTAACAAAATGTTAAATTCTTTGGCTTTCATTCACCATATCTGAATTAAGCTACCCGGAATTAATTCGTCAATTAACAAGCTGATTGGAAAAGGTCTAACTAGCTATTATTAAAAATTAAATGATTCATAGTTGTCAAACTGACTGTAAGAACAAAATCATAAAGGCTATTCCAACAAAAGATTTCATATTAGTTTTCTCGAAATTTTATAATTGTCAACGTTTAACGGGTATTTTGTTTAATAAAAATTAGGTGGATATTGATTATGGCTATAATCGCAAGATTTGTTGAAATTGGTGAAAATCAATACAAAATTGGTGAAAATATAGCGGAAATATTTAATGATGATTTACACAAAATGTGCAGGTACTCTAAGCAAACAATCTGACGCCCATGGCGGGCGCTCCGAAAATCTAAGAGGAATAGTGGAAAACATCCTCATCTATAACGAGTTACAGGAAGATGCAGGTTTTGGGCTGGATGGCACTGCCACTGGCCCATATTTCTTCAAAAGTGATGTTGGTGCTGGCGTTTCAGTGAATGTTGTCCTTTGGATGTGAATTTAGAATGGTAACGTACGATAATCTCATTAAATACTGATCTCGTTAGCATTGTCAAATGGGGAACCATAAGCCGCGTTGAAATAAATGCTTCAAAAACTCAACGCTATCTTCTGTCGTTAAAGCTTAACTCACCCACCCCCCCCCCCTCCCATGATGCTATCCATGAGTGCCACTTGCATTAAGGAAATACATCAGCTGTCAGTTCTCAATATTTTCATAACAGACCACCTCGTGTGGAATGACCAAATATTCGACGTCGCCAAAAACGCTGCTAAGGGTTCAGGTTTCTCCCGTCTATGCAAGAAATTTGTCACCCTTTCTGATGACGCTGTTATCATAAAAGCATACTATAATAGTATGTTCGTCTTAAGCTTGAGTACAATTCCCATATTTGGACAGGCACTCCCATAACCTACTTAAGTTTCTTGGATAGAAAATGATAGATGGTAGAACTTTAACATCTGAAAATTTTGAATTTCTCGAGCCCAACCGCAATGTTTCTTGTCTTTCTTTATATTGCCTTGATTTTGTTAAACGGTGTTCTAGTGAAATATCCAGTTGCATTCCTCCTCTTAAACAACTCAACCGTAATACTCGCACTTCAGGTAATGGCCATCAGTTTATCTTTGAGCCCACCTTTGGACGGACTGTTAAATTCAGAGATTCTTTCTTGAGCCACACTACACGAATGTGGAATGCATTCAAAATGACTGTGCATCAGTATCTCCTTTTAAATCATCTCTAACTTTCGCATTATGCTCAAACACTTTAAGGGTACTCATAAATGTTGGTAGCCCGTTTACAGTTTTTGACTGAATATTAAATTGAAATATTGCTCGAAAAAGTTTTGGGACGAATGATTTTTCTCAATGGGAGTTTTAATTGGGCCGCCTAAATCTTTTGATTTAACAACATTTGATTTTTTGCTTTAGGACTATGTCAAAGATAAAGTTTTTGCCAACACACCATCATTGGAATAATAAAGAGTTGTACTCGTAGATCACTAGCATCTACTTTATTTTATTTCATCTATTTTGTTTCATCTATGAACACTGTTGCCCAGCCATGCAAAGGTGAAAGAGTGTTATTTTTTTGCGTTCTATCAGTACTTCTGAAAAGCCAAACTAACTTTTAACCATGATTGTTGTTGATTTGGTGTTATCGTTCATGGCAACATTACTTCAGAGATTTCCCATAAACTCCTTCTTAATAGCAATGAAGGTTTAACTTTATGAATTTATTTACCTACATTAAACATATCTTAAGGTTAGTCGCGCACTGGCAACTGTGATCGAAATCAAATAGTTTAATCATCAGTTGAAAGAGAACCGCGCACTGGCAACTCTTTACTCACGCTCCCACTCTTTTTTTCTCTTGCGCTTATAGAAAACAGCTCAACTGTTGCGAAGGCAATCGTTTAGTTTGTGTCAAAACACAAACTTTTTAGTTGCTCGAATCGAGTTGCTCTAAGTGCACGGTGTCCCATATAAGCCCATATATGTTTTATTTTAGCAACCAAAAAGTTGCGAAACTAAAAATTGAATGTGCGCGCCTGGCCTAATACAGTGATCCACAAAAGTCTGCGTACAAGGAAGATATTTTTTAAAAATTGCTGTTATTCACAAATATAAAGTGAATTATTTTAAAAAAAAGGTATTTTTCATTAAAAAAAATTCACTACGTTTTTATTTTCAACAAAAAAAAAATACAAAAAAAATATTCGTATCACAAAAAATTAATAAAAACAAAATGAACCTCTGAAATTCTTCCACAAAAGTCTGCGTACAGGTGAATATTTCTTGCATTACACTCTCTTTAAGTATCGATAAATTTGTTTTTGCATAATATGATTGTTTGTTTATTTTTAATCGTTCTAAACGCGTATTGCAAATCATTGTCTTTGGTTTTTTTTTTGTTTTTAAAGCAAAAAATGGCAAATAAAGAGTTAAGTTTGAGTGAGCGGCAGTTGATTTATTAATCTTTACGTTAAACAAAAAAAGTCGTATGGTGAAATATCAAAAATAACCTGAAGAGCTCGGTCAACGATACAGAGAACGGTAGATCGCTTTAGAAACGCAGGACAGATTAAATCGGAGACAAGATAAGGCCGACCTTCGAAGCTCTCCGAAAGGGATAAGCGTGTGATCAAGCGAATGGTGGAGCAAGATCACTTTATAACGGCTAAGACGATAAGCACACGGCTCGAAATATATAACAACAATACAGTGCATCCAGAAACGGTAAGAAGAGCTATTGTTCAAGAGGGGTTTAAGTCACACACATCCAGGAAAAAACCATTGGTCAGTAAAATAAAGAGAAAGAAACGGCTAGCATTTGCAAAAGAGTATGTTAACAAGCCTCCGGACTTCTGGCGTAAGGTTATATTCTCCAGCGAATCAAAATACAACATTTTTGGTTCTGACGGTCGTTTGAGGGTGTGGCGACGAGCAAACGATGCTCCTAATCCCAGATGCACAATTAAGACTGCCAAGCACGGTGGTGAAGTGTTATGATTTGGGGCTGTATGGCGTCTTCAAAAGTCAGTAAGCTGGAAGTAATAGAAGGATCAATGGATCAATATGTATACATCGTTATCCTCAAAAGAAATTTGAAAACAAGTGCTGAAATTCTGGGTATATCCAATGACTATTACTTCTAGCAAGATAATGACCCCAAACATACCGCCCATAATCGCGCATGTGGCTGGCATATAACACTCCCCACCTGCTACGAACCCCACCACAGAGTCCAGATATTAACCCTATCGAGCACTGCTGGGATGAATTGGAAAAAAAGATCCGAACCCACGATATCCGCAAAAAGTCGCAGTTAAAAGAAGCCTTGTTGCTTGAATGGAGTAAGATCAATAGTTCTTATACAGAAAAACTGGTAGGGTCAATGCAAAACCGTTTGAAAGAAGTTATAAGGCTAAAAGGGTATCCGACCAAATATTAACAGCGAAAGTAGTACAAAAAAATAATTATTTGTCTTTATTAACTAACTTTTTTCAATTTCTGTTACAGCTGTACGCAGACTTTTGTGGAAGAATTTCAGAGGTTTATTTTGTTGTTATTAATTTCTTCTTGTTATGAATAATTGTTTTAATTTTTTTTTGTTGAAAATAAAAACCTTGTACATTTCTTTATTAAAAAATATTTTTTTTTAAACAAATAACTTTAAATTTGTGAATAACAGCAGTTTTTAAAAATATTTCTTCCTTGTACGCAGACTTTTGTGGATCACTGTATAACAAGATTTTCTAAGCAATTCCTCGAAGAAAACAAAAAGGTGGTGTTGGTGTCCTTATATATTAAAAGACTAGATCTCTTTATACCCCACCAACTGTCTTTGAGACGACTTCTGTAACGGGTACTCTTCGGTTTTAAGACTGCAAACTAGTGAATTTCAGGTAAAGAGGAAACCCTGAATGCCTCATAATATCCTAGTTCATGGTATCAAAACGGCACACCCCAGCGCTAATTAGGTCACTGAGCAAGACTGTTCGTGGACGACATTTCTACGTACCTACCTACTTTTTTATTGAAAACAAACCTACAAACCTTGGACGAATTACTGTTTAATTATTACAATTTATTTTCCACGGTTGATTTTGAATAAGCAATTTTCAGACTAAGCCGATTTTTCTAGTAAGATAATCCACTGAACTAGCTAGGTACTTGAAGTGCTCCAAAAATCTTTTAGCAAATTTGTATCTCATACCTCACACAAAAAATCCTACCAATAGGCATGCCTTGATTTTTTTGTTCATACACTCATACCCCTTTCCTACGCTCAAATGCACAAGCTAATTGCATTTCCAAAAGTTACAAACGCACGTACCTACATAGTATAGAGTTTACTCTTGCTTTACCACAGATATAAACCGAACATACGCGTCAACAATGACAGCTCATCATAAGTAAGGGCACACAAATTATTTCTTGGATTTAGTTTGTGGATATTTGTTGAAAATTTTATGGAAAATTCTTATAAACACTCTTAGCGCTATGTTATTTTTTAGCGAACTAAAATCATTCTTTATGTTTTCATCGGGAATCTCCCGGGGAATTTCATTCCCAAGGGATTTTGTTTCGTATCGTGAAACTCCATCGGTATAAAATTCTCTCGAGAAAGATATTACTAACCTTGAAAAATGAAGCTGTTTTTAGTACTCAACTTCGAATTGCGTGCAGTGTTATTATAAAATTTTTATTACAAAGAATGTTGAAATTCTTCAAAATTCCCTTTACAGTAAAACTAAATATCCCAATAAAATTTCCTTAAATATTGAATTGTAATAATAATAACTTTTAATACATTAGCCGGTTTTCTTTTTTAGCCCCGAGCGGGTAACCGAGCTGTCAAAAAAAAACCATGTTACTTTTTTAACTCGGAGCACTCCAAGCGAAAAAAAGACTTAGCAGATCAAGCAAAAAGCTGAGCGCAGCTAACTTCATTCATTTTATTTTCCATTATGAATTAAAGTCAAAGTGAATAAATAAATTAAATTAAAAAACAAATTTCACAAAAAAAAACTAACAATTTTGACAGTTTATTGAGACATTATACAATGACAGTTCAGTGTTCAATTGTGTTTCTTAAATAAATTAGAGCACTCAGGTCAGGTCCCGCTCGGTTCGGAGCGAGATCTATTCGCTCAGTCCTTTTTCTGTGCCCTGCAGAAAAACTTATTTTTTGTTTATTTCTTTTATTTATTCCGAATAATTGGAAGCATCATTTTTTGTTTTTTGTATTAAACAGAATATTCCAAATAAACCATTTTGTTGTTACTTACTTCAATGCGGACGATTTGCAATGCATTCTTTTTATTCGAAGTTTAAAGGGGAATAAAAGAAATATGGAGTGAACATTTCCTCCATTTTGTTTTATGAGTTGACAGATTCTTTTTTGGTGTAAATAAATTAATACGCAAAAAAGGAGAGTGTGTGTTTATTCTATTGCTTTGACAGCTTTTGAAATAAATGTCTGATTTTAAATTTATTATTCATACTTACATACATATATGTATATGTATGCATATTATAAATTTAAAATAAAAACAACTGACTTATACAAAATGAAACAGAATAGAGACAAAAAATTCAAGAAACACTAGCCTACTTATCCAATAACTTAAAACTAACTTACTGGCCGTATACGGGTGCTCTAAGCTAAAATATATCTTAATTTAAATACACAAATATATTTTTAAATGAAACTATATCAATTTTTTTTCTCGATAAAATATAAAAAAACTCGGATTCTGTAACTTTTTTTTTTGACTTTTTTATACATATAGGTTAAAGTTACAAACTTAAACTTAAACTACTAAAAGGTACTTAAAATAGACTTATGTCCGATTTCACGAAGGACTTTTAAACATTTAACAGGCTTCTAAACCTTAAAATGAGATGTTTTGGTTTCACCAAGCGCTTTTAAATTAAACAAGCTTTTAAACACCCTTATAAACTAAATGCCCATTTTTGGCTCATTAAATTTTAAAAGTGTCATTGAAATGTCATCAGATGAAGATAACAACAATTGGTTATAGGTATAGCAGCTGAAATTATAATAATAATAATAAAGTGCAACACAAAGTTATTCGCTGAGCAAGAATATTCCCGGTTCACAAAAATACATTATATGACTTCAAAATGTGGTTCCGACTTTCCAACGCATCTGTGGATGAGTTTGTTGAATATGTTTGGTCTTTATTTGGAACCAAAACAAACCCAACAATGCAACAAAAATAAATTAAGTGGTTATTACTTAGCGATTTTATGCCACAGAATGTCAGGATCAGAATCTTTCCAAATATTTTGTGTGCATTTCTTTTTTTTTTCATTTCTTGGCATTTGTTTGAACACATAACGCTTTCTCATTTCTTCTCATACATTTCGCTTGTTAGAAAGAAAAAAGGAATTTATTTTTCCCAGGGATGTGAAGAGAACTCAATTTTAACAAAAATTTCCCCAAAATGTCCCTTTTATAGATTGGTGAAACTAAAAATTTTTAAGAGCCTGATAAAATTTAAGAGGATTTTTGATAAAAGTGCTTTTAGTGTTTGTTTATGAAATCGGCCATTAAACTACTTAAAACTAAAATAGAACAGCCACAGCTGTTTTTTTTTTTATACATTTTTCTTTTTCACCCTGTCCCTCCGATCCCGAATTGAACCGAAGGCGCTCTGCTCCGTCTCTTGCGAGGACGTCTCGTCTCGACTATAAAGGATCCACCTATCCTCAGTCTTACGGCCAACGTGGTAGATCAGCGAAATCGCCATTCTATTCTGTATCAGCTCTTGACTATCTAAGTAGAGAAATGCATTGGACGGGATAAGGCCGCTTAGACGTACACTCTCATAATAATCTTCGTTTGGGTATTAAGCCCCAAAAATTATGCTCTTGGTTGAGGACATCGCTATTGCAATGTGACTCCGAATCACCTTTATCAAAAAATTATCAATTCTGTTTATATTGGCTCCGTGTTAAAGAACCTGGTTGGAATAATAATATTTATACTCCGACTCTGGTGTTCTGTGTAATCCAAGGCAACGTCTAAGACACTGCCCCTCAAACACACGAATCTCTTCCTTTTGAGATGGGGCAACGTTGAACCACACCGGGCACCCATAGGCAATCATCGGCCGGATGAGGGCCATGTAGCAAATCACCTTCACCCTAATGTCAAGCCGGCTGCTGTAAAACAACCGTTTCGTCAGGGCAAAGGCTCCCCTAGCCCTGGTCAAAGCAGCATTTATATGTCTGTCAAAATACAAATACCGATCCAACCAGGTGATAGGTTACTTTACTACACTTTAACTTGTCAGTGGCTGTCCATGTGGCCCTACGATCACCAGCTTGCGACAGATCTTTCTCGTATACCTTGGGGCTCCAGCCAACGGAGTCCTAAGCAAAATTGTTTAAGAATTCTGAAAGTTGATTTCCAACTTTCGGTCATCACAATGTCGCTGAATCTTGTGGAAGTCACGCTGCAAGAGAATTCTAATGACCTCAACTTTTGGAGCCGTTCTGTACGGAATGAGATCGTCGTCATACGCAATTGCCTGAGATATACTAAATATATCACATCGCTGAGAATTATGCTAAATAGAATCGGCGAGTTTACCGCTCCCATTTTTAATGTTGAATGCTGAGGTAAGAAGTTACATAGCTACTCTTGATAACAAACTTTCTACCATTGAGCATGTCATACAGCATATATGTACAAAAGTGGTTTACTTATGCCAAGCCTGGTTAGTTTTAGATAAGGACTTTCTAACCAAACGGTGTCAACAGCCTTCTCCAAATCAACCACACAAACATCCGTACACTGTCTTTTGGTTTTGTGCCATTGGATATCGAAGACGAGCTTAGACGCGGCATGAATGGTGTCATTTCCCGCCTTAAAACCGAACTGATTATCCTCTATTATATTATTGTCCTTGGCCCATTTGGACAGAGCTCTATTAATGACTTTCTCGAATACCTTGCTGACACTCGGTAGAAGACTTATCGACCGGAGATTTACCGGATTTACGGCTATCTTTCACCGCATTGGATAATAGGTATGCATTATTCAGTGCGTTGTTAAACAGTGTGGCATATATGTCAATTGTTTCCTGAGGTAGGTGTGGCTTTATTTTTCTTTAGTGAATCGAAGATGAGCTGGAGCTCCACCTTCGTAACTAACAACGAACTGATCCCATTTTGCTCGGCGTTGATGGAATTCGCCAAGTGTTCTTCATTGAACTCGGTGAAACCGGGGTTCTCTGATCGCCATTGCAATATTTCATTACGAAGGTAGAAGTGGTGGAGTAACGCTCTGTTTTCCAGGTCGTGGTTGGGGTGAATGCTTACATTCACCTTGTACACTAGCTGAAATGGAGTGGAGTGGTGTTTCGCTCAATATGCACACTTGTGTGCATGCGGGTGCAACATTAAAGATCACCAAGTATATCAATATTCTGAAAGATAATACTTTTTGGAATTGTAGCAGCGGCAATCGAAGGCATTCATTTTTATCTCTTGCAAAAGATATGCAATGTGCATGTCCCATCGCATGAACCACCAACCTACGAGATGAAACACAAATAATTATTTTTGATATACGCAAAACAGTTGTCTTATGACTTTTTTGTATTAATGTATGTATCTATATATAGTCTTTCTAAGGGACTATTCACATGAGAGCGACCATCGAGTAAAAAAACAAAAGGGATTTAAAACATATATAAACCTAAACTCTTCACAAAAACTTTACGAAAGGGTAGCAATCTAGTTTTGTTTAATGTTAATTTATTAAAATTTGTGTTGTAATTGCTAAAATGAGAAAATTTTGAGAAAATAAAAAGGTCGAATTGCAATATGATTGCTACGACCAATTTATTAATAATTTGTTAATAAATTAGCATTAAATTAAACTAGATTGGTACTCTTTTGTAAAGTTTTTGTGAAGAATTTAGGCTTATGTATGTTTTAAATCCCATTTGTTTTTTTTATTCGTTGGTCGTAGGTCGCTCTTATGAGAATATGCCAACAAATAATAAAATATCTGTTCTGACATTTGAGTATTTATTTCATTTCACGTACGCCACATCTTGGTATGGCGCAATAGAAGCAGAAGTGATTCTTCCATCACTCCCAAACACAACGCACTTCACAATGTGGTTTTAAGCTTATAAAACATTTATATTTTAGCGATAGCGACACATCACACCACAACACACCACACGAGATAGGTCTGGTACCGGCTTTACCAACATGTTTTTGAAAATAGATATACAATTTTACAGTCATCAATATGTACTTAATAAATGTAATACAATTTGACCTACAATTAAAATAATGTATTTTCTTATAAAAAATGTTTTAATTGCAATTATATTGCTCTGCATTTTTAAATTTTCCCACTCAAATAAAGACTGTCAAACTCCATAGAAATCACAACAGAATTCCCATGGAAATATTATTAATGATTGCAATAATTTCTTAGGACAATTTCGAAAAAAAATCACGATACGAATTTTCGAGACTTGGGAAATATTTCTCGGGAAATCTTGTTCATGATAGGGACCAGCAACTTTTGAATTTGAAACTTAAAAAAATTTAATTGATTCCTCACCCATCTATATTACATTACATATGCATTTTTGTGGTACCTACCTACTAATAATTTACTTGTTATTTCTGTTATTTTAACACCACAGAACTCAAGGTTAGACCTTAAAACTAAATTACCAAACTGATTTATTAATTAATGAATTCCCAAAAAAAAAAATTAGTATCACTCCATTGAACGCCCAAATGCAAGTTTGTTTTCAATTTTCTTTGAATTCAAACTCGGTTCAAATTGAACTACACTCCTTAATTCTATATAAGGTGATTGTTTCCTGTTTCCCGAATGGCAACTGTCGCTAACTTCGCTATTGATTGTGGAGTCTCTGAAGCTAAACTTGTATCTATGAAAATATTTAAATACTTTTCCAGAGACAATCTGACTTTCGAATGTAAAACTTCCACAAATGTAGCGTCCCTATGATATATCATTGGGGGTTGTCGCTTTATTTAAAGACTCTTTCGAGCATTGCATACCTAGAAAAAGTACACTCATTTGCAAATGTCCTATGTGGAAAATGATTTTTTTTAAGGATTTTGAAGTTTTAAACTGTTTGTAATCATTGCTTGTAGTAAATGCTGAAAGCACTTTTCCCTAAAATTAAAATAAGATACGACCAAAAGATAGGCGTGTCCTATCAAGGTACACAAGTGTTAGTAGACTAATAAGTACATCATCTTCTCTTATACACTATCAAAATTTAATCGATAAGAGCTAAAAGCAAGTTAACTGATTATACTGCATCGAAATACATGGTACCTACCTTAAAATATACCCCAGGCTTCCTACCATTTCAACCTTTTGGTAAATCAACCTCTTGAGAATTTGGAATTTTGTGTCATTTATAAAATAAGAAAAAGTGTTTGTCAACCAAGATAAGAAAAAAAAACAGTCTTTTCCTGGTCCCATGTCACTCTTCTAATGGAATGCACTCAATCACTTGCGCATTAACTTTCCTTTCACTTACACGGCTAATGGGTATCCTCTTCCTTATTCCCATCAGTTCTTCAAATATATGTACAAACAAGAAAAAAAAAACAGCATGCACATTCCTCCCCGCAGCAGTAACAGCAGAAAAGTTCTTGAGAGTCAATTCCGAACCTAAATTATAAATTCAATTTAAGTATGTTCATATATCCTACTCGGTACGTGTAAGGCAAGATTTTATAGCTTCATACACCTGAACCATCATCATCTGCCATGTTGCATTGGCAGCACAAACAAAATTCAAAGCACATCCAAGTCCATTGCCGAGTTCACTTAATCATGTTACAAAACCATTGAGTGAAAAAAATTAATCACGTTACTCTCGTAACATGAATCTAACCGCCTTTGGTAGTCCGCCTCGTCCCGTATGTCTTTAAACAGCCATTTATATCTTAACACGCAATCCCCCACGAAAAGGGAAATCTGCATCATCAACATCGCCGTCACGATCATGCATCAATTAAATGGTGGAAAGCCTTCGCATTTGCCTCCGAATCTTCGCTTCCCCATCTCTCACCAACAAACAACCAAAACCAAAACACAAACAATCCAATTATTGACCGACCGGTCTTCACTTTTCCTTTTTGACGTCCTTCCTTCTTATTCCACATCGAAGCATTGGAGCTGGATCACGAATCCAAGCCACAACTTCACTTCACTTTTTAATTCACTGTCGATTCCGGGATGTAGAATATTTTAGAACCGGTATGCTCCAGCGGCCTGGTCAGCGATCATCCAGCAAGGAAGAGAGCAACCCGCCTGTCTCTTCTCGGCTCATTACGTTAGAAGTGTAATCTCTGATGTAATGACAACATACCTCGAGGACACGTCTTCAATCTTTCTTCTTCGGTGGTGGCGGGTGTGCCAGTGCCAGTGACAGTGCCAAGTGCTCTTCACGTAACCGGTTGAAATGGTTCTTATCCGACTTGGTGATCATACCCATTTGGTGAAAACAACTATTTGATTGGTTGATCTTCCTTGTCCGAAAAAATCTTCATCCCGAAAATGCTATAATCGAAAGGATGCGTGCCCTGCTTTCAGCCTGCCATGCATGGCAAATAAATAACAAACATTCGTTGGGCAAAAATTCATACTCGAATGGGTTTTAAGAGGTCAGCCGTCTTGCTTCCTACCCACCCCTGAAATGATTCGGACAGCAAGTTCTTTGACCTAAAACCGAAGAGGAATCCACATACGAAATGAGTTGGCGCGTGTTGTAAACAAAAGCAAGGTGGCAAGGGAGGCGAAGCTGTGCAAGCCTTGCTCTTGGCTCAAGAACGAAAAGAAAATCAGGTCTTCAGTGCAATTTCCTTAATGGTAAGGAGTTGTGTATTCAGCACACATCAGAGAGATTGTGTTTTGTTTGTGCTGTTGTTGTTATTGTATGTAGGTAAGATAAATGACTCTCTTATTGAGCTTTATGTAGTACTTCCTATATCCTACACTGAAAGGAATTTTTTGACGATATATTCGTCGAACTATGCAGAATTATTCGTATTGGCTTGCCTCTATATTGATTCTATAGGAACACATGTCTGTTCGAAAGAAACTCATTAGTTTAGTTAGTTTTAGTTTTAAAAGGTTCCATTTGATAAGAACATAAGTTTTACATACATTTTTTGTAAATAAGAAAAAGTTTTCAAGCTTAGTTCTAATTCCGTAAAACCTCGAATCCTAGGGTCTAGATTAATCAAAGTTCTATCTCAAATTGAGATCTAAATTAGAGCTCGAACGCTTTAGAAGTTGATACAAAAATGAAAATAGGGGTTGGAACTGCGTCAACAGACTTGTCGTACAATCTTACAAATAGAAGCTTAAACAAAGCTATGTAGATATATCTATTAACTCAAAAACTTGATTTTCCGGCTTTGTCCCAAACTCATGAGAAGATATTCTAATCTGAGCAAATTCGTTCTTTTAACGTTCCTCGAGGGTTCTGCTAAGAATCTCTCTCATAAGGGTTTTACAATTGGGTCATATCAACTTTGACCCAATAACAAGACTGTATGAATGTCAAATTATTCAGTGAAAACAATATTTTCATTATGTTGAAGTTCTATAACGAAAAATGCTTACAAATAATTTCAATTTACAACTATCGGAGTCGGTGATGCCAGCTTTAAGAGCATTAACGTCGTGGTCGTTATTCACGTCCCATTAGACAAGCAATTCATAGTCTAGTGAACAAGTTTGGGGGTAAATTTTCTGCCAGTGAGACAACGGGTCGGTCGAAATCAAAGTGTTGAGAATAATGCTGCGGCTCACGCGTCCGTCGCAAAGGAACTAAAACAGTTCATTGCGTTCTGAAGAGTTGGGCTAAGGGATGTACAATACATGTAACGAGTGATTTTTTAAGAGCTATTATTTATATTTGATGCAAATGTTGGCCGCGGCTGCGCCTCAAATGGTCTATCCGCTTAGTCCAATTTTGGCATACTCTTTCTCACATTTCGGCCGGTATCTCGCGAATAAATGCTTCAATGTTGGATTCCAGTGCGCCAATCGAAGCGGGCTTATCGCTATAGACATGAGCCTTAATATAGGTCCACAAAAAATAGTCTAGAGGCGTTAAATCGTACGATCTAGGCGGCCTATTGACCGGTTCTAAACGTGAAATAAACTGTTCACCGAACTCGCCTCTCAATTGGTTCATTGTTACGCGTGTTGTGTGGCATATGGCACCGTCTTATTGCAACCACATTTCATGCAAGTCAAGCTCTTTCATTTCATCGCAAGGTAGCGCTCACCATTCACAATAACTTTTTTTTTAACATCTTTGAAGAAATACTCCCCAATGATTCTGCCACCCCATAATCAGTGACTTTTTCTGGATGCATTGAGCTTCTTCGCTGAACACAATTTTTCGATAAAAAAGTGGAGCTTCGGCCAACGTTTCAAGAGCCCACTCAACCAAAAATTCGGCATTGTGGTAGGTCGTTCAGCTCCAATTCTTGCACCAGCTGTATTTTGAAAGGCTTCACAAAATTTCCGCAAAATTTTCCACGTAGTGGAGAGGCCCAATTACTGCGAACGGCGGCGCCGAATCGATAATTCACGGTCATCACTAACACTGGCCGATACAGCTGCGATATTTTCCTCAGAATCGTCTTTTGATTTAACGTGAGCACCTGCCGATTATGGCTCAATCCAACGGGAGGCCTACCTCTATCAGAGTCAGATTGGGTCCTGACTATTAACCCCGACATAGCCGAAGCAATCTAGGCCGCAAAGCTGTGACATGTTGCAGGCATGAACACACCTCTTGATTAGGGGGCGAGGTCTATCTAACACCTCTTGAATCCAGACACGCCTGAAAACCATATGTCTCCGCATTCGGAATAAACCAAACCACCACAATACTCCCACTAGGGGGCCTACCTCATAGATAGTCTGAGAAAGAGAGCACGCACGCGACAGCTGCACCTCTCTATCCCGAAGACGTACGCTATTGCCCCCAGACTCCTGGGCACTATCTCCCGAGGAACCAGAATATACATAGCATATAGCTTCCGGTCGAGCTTCGCCACCATAAGGTCACTTACAGATGAAGTTCCTGCAAAACTTAAGGGCCTGTGAGCCCAAGATATACACACGCCCAGCTATGGTCGAGGTAGAAACCATCAACCAAGAATGTGCAACCCTCTGGTGAGTTGTTACACACTCCTTAGCGGATTCTTACTTTAAGGCCACCGTCCAGGATGTTCCCATCTAGTTGGGTCAGTTTCTTACATAACCTATCCACATGCACCAGGAGTAGGTCGATAGGAACCTGGAGTGCAGAATTGTCGAATAGTAGCAATACCGGCCCACTGAAGTGGACGAGCTCGTCGGAGTCAAGACCATGAACCATGCATTTACCACCTCACCACCATCCAACAACCATGGCCTTATGCTAGCCGCCACCCATTATGATCGTCGAATTACGCATGCTGTACTCGGACTGGAATGCCCCACGCCATGCATAATCATGGACTTACGTTCGCTGCCATGGTCCGATGTATGGTTTAGTAGCAACACAAGTCCATTGGTCAAGTCTCTCAGAGCCCCGAACATGCCTTAAACTACTACCGACTCTACACCCCCACCTGCAATGATATTTTCCTCAGTTCGCACTCTACGCAAGCGCGTTGGTAGTTTAATGTCCAACAATGTAAATTTGGTGCCAAATTTAGTCATAATAGCCCGAATAGCCGCCTCAGTAGGTCGATTAGTTCATGTGAGATCGTCGGGACGAAACGCCAATTTTTGTGGACTAAAGGCGAAAAAAGCTATTTTAAACTTTTGTTCTTTTGTAACAAAAAAATTTAAGAAACTCTTCAGTGTCATCTCATCGGTTAGAACGCTCCTTCACAATAACACTCTTGTCGGCAGCTCAGAAGAAATGAACAAATTATCTTGAAGTTTGTAGTTCAGTTTGGTGCAAGTGTTTTGACTCCTCCTGTACATGAGAGTGTACAAATGATAAAAATCCTCTTTCAAACTCGCACAGTCGCAAGATTTCTATGAAATCTTAAAATACACAAATCCTCTGATTCAGATTAAGTTCTGAGGTGATATTCTATGCTCTAAAGCCCATTGACCTACTTTTCGCAACTATTTTTTGGTAGGTGGAAAACTCAAATCGTCCATCAGATCACTAAATAAGGCGAATCTTACTCTCCCTCCCACTGCCCTTATGTCTCTCCTTTCCAAAATCATGGAAACAATCAGCTCAAGAAATATCTAGAAGAACGAAAACTTCTCAATGGCCGGCAGTACGGCTTTGGTAGCAATAGGTCCACTGGTTGATCTGAATGCATATCTCTCCGAAAAGTGGAACCAATCCTTACATCGTTTTTGCGAAACACAGGTAATAGTACTTGATTTTTTTAAGCATTTGATAGTGTTCAGCACGAAGCTTTGGTATTGATGGTCTTTGCTTGCTTGTATTCGAAATTACATCTCACAGTTGAATTCAGATTGTTCTGAAATGTTTTAAGTTCTTTTTATTACGTCATGATGTCACTTTCTCACAAGACTAAGTACATCAGTGCCGGATTAAGCCAGCGCGGGGCCTGTAGCAAATTGTAGGGGCCCT
This sequence comes from Philhelius festivus, assembly GCA_963931855.1. Taxonomy (NCBI): domain Eukaryota; kingdom Metazoa; phylum Arthropoda; class Insecta; order Diptera; family Syrphidae; genus Philhelius; species Philhelius festivus. The sequence continues at coordinate 171,183,310 of OZ007555.1, read as the reverse complement.
TTGACTGTTTTAGGTTAGGTACTTATCAAGTTTATGGTATTAAATAAAACAAAACTTTTCTTGATTTAATTGCGGAAAATTTATAAATAATGCTGTTGATATCGACTTCTCGGAGTAAATCATGTTCAAAATTCATTAAAGTGAGGTGATTAAGACGTTGTTGGCTCAATTCATTTTTAACACGTTTTAATGTTGAGAAAGATCGTTCATCACTGCAGTTGGTGATCATGAGAGACAAATAAATGCGCAAAGCAATTTCAACGTTCGGGAAACAAGATTGTAAAAAGTTATTTATCAACAGCTTGTAAACCTGCATTTCCAGAGCCTCAAGATTCCTGCTGTCAATAATACCAGCCACATCAGAATTGAGCATTGAAGCGAACTGCACTAATTCGTTGCTTAGACTGTCCTCCATCTGCGTAAGCACTTACTATGGTTGCAGATTTTTTCAAAATTTCTTCTGGTGGAAGAGATTTTATATGAAGGTTTATATGTACTCGTATAATACAAATTCTATATACGACTGAAATAAATCAACCAAGCAGAAGACAGCACTATTAATGGACTTGTTGAATTATTGATTCAAAATGGCAAAATATTCCAACGTTAATGATTACAAGTGTAGAGGCTCCACTACTTCAAGAAGAATACCATATGTTGCCGCCACCAAGCATAGAAGAGGTTAAGAAGGCTATAGGCCGGCTTAAACAGCACAAATCCCCGGGAGCCGATGGCATACCAGCCGAATTATTTCATCACGGCGGGCCAGCCTTACGTTAAGCTATTCATGATATTATAGTGCACGTATGGGAGCAGGAAGAAATGCCAGAAGACTGGCGAAAAGGCATAATATGCCCCATACATAAGAAGGGAGATGTCACAACGTGCAGCAATTATATAGGTATCACGTTGTTGAGTACCGCCTATAAGATACTCTCCTCTATCCTACAAGACCGGATAACCCCATACGCTAAAACCGTCATCGGACAATATCAGTGTGGTTTCATTCCAGGCAAATCAACAACTGATCAGATCTTTACCCTTAGGCAGGCGATGGAAAAATGTCTAGAATTTAACATCCCAACATACCATCTGTTTATAGACTTTAAGGCCGCCTATGATAGCATAGCCAGGGTAGAACTTTACAAAGCCATGAGAGAATTCGGCATCCCAAATAAATTGACACGACTATGTAGGTTGACCATGACCAACGTAACAAGCCAAGTAAAAATAGCCGGATTGCTATCCAGACCAATCAAAATCTTTAATGGACTCCGACAATGGGACGGTTTGGCCTGCCTCCTCTTCAACCTGGCGTTGGAGAAAGCAATCCGTGACTCTGGCACGGCAACAAGAGGGACCATCGTCAACAGGTCCAGCCAGTTACTAGCTTACGCAGACGACATTGACATCATCGGAAGAACCGAACAAGCTGTACACGATTCATTCATCCAGATCGAGCAGGCGGCACAAAATCTGGGGCTGCACATTAGTGAAGGTAAAACAAAGTACATGGTGGCGTCGAATGCGAGAGGAACAGTTGGTCAAACAATCAAGGTTGCGGAGCACGAATTTGAAGTGGTGCAATCCTTTAAATACCTTGGGTCAATAGTAGCAGCTGATAACAATATAGAAGAAGAAATACGCGGGCGGCTTCTCAAATCCAACAGAGCCTACTATAGTCTGTCAAAGCTTTTCAAATCCAGAAATCTCACCATAACTTCAAAACTGCTGCTGTACAGGACCACGGTCCTGCCAGTACTCACATATGGATCCGAGACTTGGGTGCTTAGCAAAAGGCACTCCGACCTCTTATCTGCGTTCGAGAGAAAAGTCTTAAGGAGGATTGTTGGCCCCATATGTGAGGAAGGACGATTCCGGAGACGGTACAATCATGAATTGTACGCAATCTACCTAGAAGCAGATATCGTGACAAAAATTAAGCTCGGTAGACTCCGGTGGGCAGGGCACCTAGCTCGTATGAGCGAAGAGGAACCTGCTCGGAAAGTTCTTTGTGGTACATTCTATGGTAGACGACAGCGTGGTAGACCATGCTTGCGCTGGAGAGATGGCGTAGACCAGGACGCCCGAAGCCTTGGGGTGCGCAACTGGATGGCGTCGGCTAGAGACCGGGATAGGTGGAGAGACTTGTTGAAAGAGGCCAGGACCGGAACCCGGTTGTCGAGCCGATGATGATGATGATGAATGATTACAATTTTAATCTTGGTTGGATATAGTTCACATTGGATTTTTGTCAAAAAATCGATGTAAGATGAACTGAATTTAATAAAAATTGCGTATTGACAAGGTCCTCACAGTCAACTGATGAGTCCATGTGCGATCACCCGGACGAAACGCCAATTTTTGTGGACTGGACTAAAGGCCAAAATAGCTATTTTGAATCAGGAAGAGATTTCAGCTCTCGGAATATTCCGAAAATGCCAGCAATTTTATGATAACTGTTCTGTTCATACGTTTACCTAAAGCAGTGAGTACGTTATCAATGGTGACAATAAACACCTGCATTTCATACCGTTGTCCAATTTGCGTGTAGTGCGGTGCGAAACATGATTTTTGGTATGACCAGCAGATAGAAAAATAAAATTTTAGTTGATCATTTTGGTGCAAATATTTTCTTCTTAGTAATTGTAACTAAATCTAATATATAAATAATACTTTTTTATGGTCAGAAAACGTTGGTGCGCGGGGCCCGTAGCATTTGCCACTCTTGCTTCGTGGCTAATCCGGCACTGTATACGAGTAGGTCTGAAAAACAAAGTTTTTGTTTTTAAATGGCAGCAGTTGGAGAGTGGACTCAGACCTCCGGCATGACAGTCCAACGCACTAGCTATTCTACTAAGGGCTATTACTCCATTCCTTATCTGCATAAATTATCTCTTGTTTGAAACTTCTAATCTGCTTCTATTTTTCGCTGGCGACATTACCCTCAGCTTTTCTTATTCGGTTTTCAGGTTCACTGAAATGACATCGTTTGCATTCTGCCTATAAGGCTATTACACAATGGGTTATTACCAAACGCATTATACCATTATCCATCATTATAATAATTACATATATTTAGTTAAAACTCTCATATCTGTTCGTTCACTCTCATATTACTCAATTGAATATGATCGATAGCATCCAGGACATGGAAATATGATTTATAGGACACACACCCATTACCGAACTTTTGTTTCTCTTGAACACCGTCGAAACGTCCCCCGCCTGTTTAATCACTTTTCTCAAATAGCCAGTTGCATTTTTTACGTAAAACAATTCTGTTTTAATACTAGTTAAACTATAAATCAGTGTGTCCTGAGTTTAACTTTGGACGTGCTGTCGTATTTATTGAAGTTCTTCCTTCGCTGCACTACAATGTGTAAAACTTTGCCCTTATCGATTTTTCAGCACGCATTGTGATCACTGGCTTTCACGGCCAATTGAAATCTCTTATTAACTTCTCTCCACTTTACATACTCTCTTGAGTGTGTGCAAATTTATTTAAAAAAAAAAAACCTGGGTACCTGAAATAAGCCCATTGGTAGAGGGCTCTAACACTGCGGGCTGCATAAGCATAACTTGAAAAATCAGTGTTGTCCTTAGGTTAGGTTAGGTTAAAGTGGCTGCTGACCGGAAAAGGTCAGCACACTTAGACCAATATTTGGTCCGTTGTGATACCACAAGGATTTCAAAAATCCCCCTTACTCGTTAAACCATTTTGAGCTAATAATGAAGCGTTTGAGACAGTGAATGTCGGAATTATTTAGATCACTAGGATCGTTATAGTAGTAGTCTCCCAAGTGGAGTCTACGTCTTTGCGCTAGGGCAGGACAAGAGCATAGAAGGTGGGGAATTGACTCCTCTTCTTCTTCATCCATGCAGCTTCTGCAAAAGTCATTTGCAGGAACTCCAAGACGAGAAGCATGTCTTCCTATTAGGCAGTGCCCAGTAAGGACACCTATAATGGAGCTAATATGCAATTTACCAATAGAAATTAGTTGTTTTGAGCGTTTAGCATCAAACAATGGCCAAATCAGTTTAGTAGATCGGCAAGTTGGGGTGCTGGTCCACCTGTGGTTAGCTTTCTTTATGGTATCTTGCTTTAGCATAAGTTTACAAGTAGCTAGGGGTATACCGATGTTAGATTTGCTATCCAACAAAGGTAATATTGTTCCGTTTTTTGCAAGTTCGTCAGCTTTACAATTTCCTGGAATGTCTCTATGCCCCGGCACCCATGTAAGGTGAATGTTAAACTGTTTTGACATCTCCACCAGAGATGATCGACAATTTTGGGCTGTTTGTGAGTTAATGGAGACAGAGTCCAGTGACTTTAAGGCAGCTTGACTGTCTGAGAAGATACGTATATCGGTTGTCGATATAACGTTTTCTTTTAGCCAAGAGAGGACTTCTTTTATTGCTAAAAGCTCTGCCTGGAACACGCTACAGTGATTGGGAAGACGAAAAGATAGACAAAGATTTAATTTTTCGGAGTATACGCCTCCACCGACCCCGTCATCGGTTTTAGATCCATCTGTATAGAAATGAATTGCTTCGTCTATCAACAACGACTCATTTTCCCAAGAAGACCTGGAAGGGATGGATACTTGAAAATTTTTATCAAATTTTGGATGAGGGGTGGTGTAATCGACGTTACTAGGTAGACTACTGAACGAGTTCAGTATAGTAGAGTGACCAATATCATTATTGATCCACTGCGAGGAGGCTTTAAGTCGAATGGCTGTGTTAGCGGCCGATTGTTTGCTAAAAATATCTAGCGGTATGAGATGAAAAAGAACATCAAGTGCAGCAGAAGGAGTTGAGCGGAGAGCTCCACCCATGATTAAACAGGCTGTTCGTTGGACTTTGCTGAGCATATCGCGGTTTGTTGCTGTTTCCAGCGCAGTCCACCATACTGTCACTCCATATGTAAGTATCGGTCTAATGACTGAGATGTATAGCCAGTGTGTTATATGAGTTTGTAGACCCCATTTATTACCTGCGGCTTTTTTGCAAGAGAAAAGAGCTATGTTGGCTTTGTTGACTCTCTCTTGGATATTGGGCTTCCAGCTTAATTTCTTGTCCAAAATAAGACCCAGATATTTTGCTTTGTCTGAGAATTTAAGCGGTATACCTTTGATGAGGGGAGGGTCTATGTGTGGGATTTTATATTTCCTGGTAAATAGGACAAGTTCAGTTTTGTGGGGGTTGACACCGAGTCCACATTGATCTGCCCAGTTAGTAAGCTTGTTTAGAGCATTTTGTAGGAGTTCCTTCAGAGTATTTGGATGCTTACCAGATATCGCTATCGCAACATCGTCCGCATAGGCAATCACCCTGTGCCCCTCCCCTTCAAGAATCACTAGTAGTTTATTTACGACTAGGTTCCAAAGGAGAGGAGAGAGGACGCCGCCTTGCGGCGTACCTCTACTGACAGTCCTTCGAGTAGTAAAATCGCCCAGTTTTGAATTTATAATCCTGCTTATCAGCATATGATTTAAAAATTACTGATTGACTTATCCACCTTCAGAGATGACAGCGCAGATGTGATTGCGGATGCGTCGACGTTGTTAAAAGCTCCTTCTATGTCCAGGAAAGCAACTAAGGTGAACTCCTTATGATGAAGGGAGTGTTCGATAGTACGAACCAGCGTGTGTAGAGCGGTTTCTACAGATTTCCCTTTGTTATAAGCATGTTGAGCATTGGATAGTAAGGACTTATCAATGTTTGCCCTCAAATGGATTTCAATCAGACGTTCAAATGTTTTAAGAAGGAATGATGAAAGGCTAATAGGTCTTAGATCTTTAGGATTAACATGGCTAGGTTTTCCAGCTTTGGGGATGAAAATAACATTTACTTCTCTCCATGACAAAGGAATGTGAGCCAGAGCGATACAACCATTTAAGATGTTTACCAGAATGGGTATTAGAATATCGGAATTTTCCTGTAATTCCGCTGGAATTATTCCATCTGGCCCAGGAGATTTGTATGGATTGAAGCTGTTTATTGCCCATTTTAATTTTTCCTCTGTAATCAGACCTTGTGGAGGAGTTATGCTACTGAATGTGTTGTTAGGATCAGTGCTATTAACGTAAGGAGAGCTGTCTGGAAAATGTACATCCAGGAGCAGATTGAGCGATTCTTCGCTTGAGTTTGTCCAGGAACCGTCATTGTTTTTTAGGCAACTTGGCATTACTGGATTTTTGGAGAGGATTTTTCTTAACCTTGATGCCTCTGAGTTGCCTTCTATATTGTTACAGAAAGCTCTCCAGGACATACGCTTGGTTTTCCTCAGTTCTTTTTTATATAACTTGAGGGAGTCTTTATATGAATCCCAATCAGAAGTTTCTCTGGAGGTTTTCGCTCTATTAAAGAGTTTCCTGCATTCTTTTCTTAGTGGATCCAGCCCCGAGTACCACCAGTGTGGTTTCTTTTTACCTCTTATTTGTATAAGAGGGCAGGCAGTTTCCAGAGATTTGTTGAGGGCTGTTGTGAGGTCATTGACTTTAATGTCAAGATCCTCAGTGTTGTAGGGTATGCTGTATAACTCAGGTCTGATTGACCTTAATAGAGTTGCCCTATATAGAAGCCAATCTGTTTTCCGATGGTTACGGAAGGAAGGTTGGCTAGGAGGTTCGTCCATTACTCCGAATTGTATGTATCTATGATCAGAGAAAGAATGATCATTTGATACTTTCCAATTCGAGATAGTATGATAAATTTTATCTGAGACAAGAGTTATGTCAAGTACTTCCTGTCTGTTTTTAGTAACAAATGTGGGTTCATTTCCAACTTTACATATTGTTAGGTTAGTGTTCAAAATATAATCGAAAAGAGACTCACCTCTGTCGTTTATATTCGTGCTACCCCACACTGTATGATGGGCGTTAGCATCACTTCCAATAATGAGGTCAGTCTTCTGCCTATCTGCATCAGTGATAAGCCTCCTCAGAGTGTCTCCTGGGAGAGGGCCAAGGTGGTCATGGCCAAGATATGCCGACGCCAGCCAGAGAGTTCCTTTGACTGTTTCCAGTCTTGCGACGGTTACATCTCGATCACTGAAATTAGGTAGTAAAAATACATTTAGGCTACTTTTAACTAGTATGCAAGATCTGGGTTCACCTTTATCTAATGCATACAGCAAGTAGTAGTTTGGAGTCCTTAGTCCCCGAACGATGGATTTCACAATCCAGGGTTCTTGGATTAGGACGATGTCTTCTCCGCTGCTGGATAGACGAAGAAGCAGGGAGGCCGAGGCCTTGATAGAGTGTTGGAGATTAATCTGAAGAAATCGCAGCATCTTTGCTACAACCCTCCCGATCAACCTCCAACACGGTGACGTTGGAGTCTTCCGATTCCGAGGTTGAGCCCAGAAGAGCGTCCTCACTCAGAAGATCTTCATTGTTGTGGTCATCGATCTCCATGTCGCTGACTGTTTTTATTGTCTCCACTGTTGCCGAAGATGACCTGGATGCCTCTTCCTCTTCCAGTGATGGGAAGGTGATAGATGCACCAGGGTCTGCAGCTGCAGTTTCGACTGCTATGGAGGAGGAAGTGGATGCACCAGTAACATCCGCGTCCTTTTTGTACACCTTCAGTGTGATGGTCTCAAACCCAAACCTAATCACACCTTTGGTCTGCGCCAGAGGAGCAAGGGACTCCTTGTTTAGTACAATAATTGCACCTCTGTAGGGTCCCTTTTTCTCCTCCAGTTTCGCAACTTTCCAGTTGTGAGTAGGAAGGGATGGGTTCGATAGCCGGATCATCTGGAGTATTACATCCATGCTGGAGAGT